>OY727107.1:52071237-52598737 GCA_963402855.1 Ormia ochracea | reverse complement strand
ATATTATATTATATTATATTATATTATATTATATTATATTATATTATATTATATTATATTATATTATATTATATTATATTATATTATATTATATTATATTATATTATATTATATTATATTATATTATATTATATTATATTATATTATATTATATTATATTATATTATATTATATTATATTATATTATATTATATTATATTATATTATATTATATTATATTATATTATATTATATTATATTATATTATATTATATTATATTATATTATATTATATTATATTATATTATATTATATTATATTATATTATATTATATTATATTATATTATATTATATTATATTATATTATATTATATTATATTATATTATATTATATTATATTATATTATATTATATTATATTATATTATATTATATTATATTATATTATATTATATTATATTATATTATATTATATTATATTATATTATATTATATTATATTATATTATATTATATTATATTATATTATATTATATTATATTATATTATATTATATTATATTATATTATATTATATTATATTATATTATATTATATTATATTATATTATATTATATTATATTATATTATATTATATTATATTATATTATATTATATTATATTATATTATATTATATTATATTATATTATATTATATTATATTATATTATATTATATTATATTATATTATATTATATTATATTATATTATATTATATTATATTATATTATATTATATTATATTATATTATATTATATTATATTATATTATATTATATTATATTATATTATATTATATTATATTATATTATATTATATTATATTATATTATATTATATTATATTATATTATATTATATTATATTATATTATATTATATTATATTATATTATATTATATTATATTATATTATATTATATTATATTATATTATATTATATTATATTATATTATATCATATTATATTATATTATATTATATTATATTATATTATATTATATTATATTATATTATATTATATTATATTATATATTGCCCTCTTCATATAAACATACATATATACTAAACACAAACAATTCATTCGTAGGGGAAGTGTAATGACTTTATCACAATTTTATTCTTAACACATTCCAATTTGCCTTTTTAAAAGGAGGCCTATTGGAGATCGATACCCTTCCGAAATCAAATTGTTTTCTAAAAAACATTAATTCAAAAAAATTATAGAAAAAAGAAATGATTCTTAAGAAACGGACTAGTCGTATTCTATAAAATAATGTGGAATGCCAATTTTCTTACGTTCAAGTTATTCAATTTTCCGATTTCGTTTACTCCAATAATATCAGATAATTTGAGTTACATAATTTTTTTTTTTTAAAGTTTTTATAGGTTTGGGTAGATCACGTTGCAAAATATCTTTACGAAATGTAAGATATAAGAAATAATGATTTAATATTATTTGTAATTTATTTCCAAAATATAACAAAGTGGGAAACCTTGAACTTTCGGTGGAACTGCAGAACATTATTTCTATTATTATAAATTTTGGATATCCTTCAATTCACCAACTCTAATACGATTATTTTTGCAACTGTAATAATAGTAGTGGTAGTTCTGAAATTAATTAAATATATTGTTTTTGGGAAGTATGCAGTGTGTTTATTCAATTGGAAACTATAAAACCAAATATGTTTCAGCATATTAACATATTGTGTATCAAACAACATCTAAAGTTGTATCCAAATATAGATTTTTAAACCATATTACGATGATTTCATTGCACGTGAGTGAATTTAGGTGTAAGAAAAAAAAAAAAAAAAAATTAAAAAAAAAATTCTCTTTGACTAAATATATATTCATCGCCTTTGTTCTATACACACCTTAAATTCGCCTCAGGCTGTGAACACATTGTAAACCTTCCAGTTATCATATTTATATAAAAATATTTAAATATCCGTCCATGTTGAAAGAAAAAAAAGGAAAGGTGTGTGTGGCTTCACAGCTGCCATTGAACCTGAAGGCATGTCTTACTTTTGTTATTTGGTGAAGAAATGAAAACTGACAAATTTATTCAAAGCGTTAAAAGTAGTTTGGAGAAAAGCCAACAATAACCATTCAAGTGTGCCGCAAATAGTGGAGATGTACAGTGTCTGGCAAAAGTGAAAACAAGCAAGGAACATAACATGGCTTGTTAAGTAAATTATAGAAATTTTTGAAATAATATATAAAGATTAAAATTTTTCATATACTGGAATAATAAAAATTTTAAAAATCGGAAAACATATATAAATTTTTTTTAAAGATGGAATACTTTGAAACTGATTGCGAGTATAGAGAAGGGTTTAATATACAACAGCACTTTAAAAGTAGAGAAATAAGGGACAAAAGACGGAGTAACTCAAAGTCTAATTGATTTTTCGTAATGAAGATTTTCAAGCATTCTGCTGATTGGAAATAAATTATTTTTAATAAAAATATCACCATAATATTCACCATTGACATTTTATCCTTTAAAAGGTATTTCCTGTGCTTTCCACACATACACAAAAATTTCGGAACGATCTTGCTGCACCAAAAATATATCTTTTGATTTTTTCGCTCAAATTTACTACAAGTGGGACCGCGCTTTTTCCTTTAGGTTTAGTGGAATACCCTCTTAAACTTATTAATCCGATGGCACTAAAATTCGATGTTATCGAAATTAACATCGATTATAACTAAACGTGTCATTTATCTCGCTAATGAATAAATAATGATCCAAATGATCCCTCAATGTTGCGCCACTAACCCACAAATTTTGATCAGTTTCAATACCCGTTCAAACAATGTCCCATACTGAATTGTTTCCGCCATTCTTACGAGATCGCAAGGGATCTCAGTAGGATACTTTGTTACCAAAAGCGGTCATGCTGCGTTGCCGTCATAAAATTTAACATAAAATCTTCTGCCAGTAACTTTATGAGGCAAATAGTTTTTAAATTATAATTTTTGGGAAGAAAACTTGATATACAGAACTCAAAATTTAAAAAATAAATTTATTCTGAATCTCATATATATAGACATCAATTTATATTTAATGTTTATAAGTATGGTTATTCAGTTTGTTATTTGCTGTATTTATACGCTGCTTCTTCGCCATCTATTTTTGTAAGAAAAGGGAAAATAATTTCATATGTATGCCTTCCTGAAACTCGTATCATCGTATATTTTCATTATCTTACAAAGTTGGTTGCTTAGAAATTAATTTCGTATCCATAAACATCTACCTTTTCATTCTTATACATATACGAGTATGCATACAAATGCACACATGTGTGAGTGTGAATGAGTGGAGAAATCCATTTGTGTATGTATTTTACCGTTAGTTTCTTTTAGCTTCGATCATTGTTGTTTGCTGACGAATGAAATGGAAAAAAGTATTTCAAATTTGTTTGTTTGTGTTGGCTGTGAGTGCGATGCTGTAAATCTCATCACTTCCTGCCAGTTGGAGACAAATTAAGAATTAAAGTATGGCATATAAGAGTACGTTGGAGAAAGTGTGGCATATTTTTTAGTTTAAAGAAAAAGTAGTACTGTATTACAGTAGTACATTGCCGAGTTAATTTCTAAAAAAATTAAAAAACTAAGCATGAGGAAGGTATTCCATTTTGAAATCCTTTTCCCTTTTTTACTTTTAAAGCGCCATTATGCACATGCTAATTCCGGCAGAGCTTGATAAGTGCACGTTGAGCGTGCAAACCAATTTTCTCCACACAATATTACACCGTAAACAATTTCATAATTCTTTGTAATCTATTCAATCAAGGATAATTTTAAAAAAAATATGACATATTATCTTGAATGCCACTGAGAACAACATGGAGTAAAATTTATAGTTGACATAAGCATTTCGATAAAATGTAAATGAGATATGTTACGCAATGCAAAGCGATATTTTAATTAAGGATAATGATAAAAAAGTTTAAAAACAAGGAGTAGCTTTAATACTAAGATCATGGAAAGTAGTTAAGAACTATAAGGGAAATCCACGATGTGGCAAAGCTTTAAGCTTCTTCGCAAGGAAAACACCCATGGTCTCGCTACTTTCGGTTTTGTGGGCTGTTCCATGTTTCTCCGCATGTCATCTTTAACTTTTGGTACCAAGAAGCTTTTACAAAAAATCTGTGACTGTATTAGTATCCTTGTAGAATTTCGTTGCTTTAATTGCTGGCTGCACAAAAAGTTTAAATTCCACTCGTTGTGGACATGGTTTGGATTAGTTTTATATGAAGGAATCTCGTATTGTTGAATTAAGTGTTGTCTTTTCTTACTAATATGGGTTTTCCACATGAATGTAATTATTATTTTAATTAATAATGTAATTATAATTATTAAGGTTGACAGGAAGACAATTACCTCATAGATGAAAATATAAAAAGTAAACCAAAATAAAGTATTCATTAATTTTTTATATTTGCAAAGAAGTATAAATTTTTAATTGCAATTAATTTTTCTTTTTGCTATTTAGCCAATAATAAGTAAAAAAATAAGAATGCAGTGATCACGAAGCTTCTTATCCTTGTGAGAGAAATAAAAATTGCAGTTTATGTATCTATACAACAAGTTCATTAAAACCATTATTCAGAACTTTTTCCGTTCAATAGATATTTAACGAAAGGACTTTTATTTGTTCATCACAATGCAGACATATTGAAATAAAAATTCTACAAACAGTAGTCCTTGAATCACAACTTTTCCTTGAAAAACTTAAGAGTATCTTTAAAATGGGTTGAACAGCTTTGTTTTAAACCACATTATAAAAGATACGATTTAATATTCCATTGAGGACTTAAGTGAAGCCTTCAGAAAAAAATCACCTTCCAATTTTATTAAAAGCGACTTCTTGCCAATAATGGTTACCTTTATTTAATCCGATTATATAATCTGATTATATAATCTGATTTGGAAAAGGAAAATATTTTTTAAGGCAATTTTCTGCAAGAAAAACAAACAACTGCTTCTGTTTCTACTAAATTAAGTAAATTCTATTAGTTTTAGAAATATCTCTGCTGTTTAAATACAAATTCTTATTTCTTAATTCATCAGATTGGCCGTATCATATTGAAAGAAGTTTCCTGCAGCATTTTTTCAAAGGATTAGTTTTTCAACGCATAACAGACTTCACACAGGAATCCATTTGAAATGCTTGAGTTAAGATTGGAGATTTCAAATGGCATTTGTTTTCTTCACTATATAAGAGTATTTTGCAATTCAGTTTTATATAAAGATGTGAGAAGCATTAATCATTTCATTACTTTGCGTAAAAACAAAGCTTGAATATTTTTGTATAGGTGGGGGTGTAATTTAGTATGCATTAATCAGATAGAACGCTCCGGTAAACAAATATAAATCGTGCGAGTGTTCAGATAATATACGACTATGTATACTTCTTTGCATTAGTTTTGTATTTATAATGCTCAGTATTTTACTCCCCTCGTAAACCGTTTTCTTATTTTGTTTACTAACAGCTTTTACACTCTGTTATATATTTATAAGCCTTAAATGGGGTTTCAAAACATGCTAGATTGTGCATATATTTATGAGGACTTGAGAGACAAAACCAGGAATATCGTATGGAATATTCTCTCAAGTAGAAGGTAGCAGAAGCCTTGTAGATAATAAAAGCTTGCGAGGGAGAAGAACGCCCTCAAGGACAAAATACGAGGCAAAATGAAGCCCTAATAAATCCGCTAAGTAAACTGTTGAGTTCTAACCACTGAAATTGAAATAATTTTATATAATTTTTTTTTATACTAATTATTAATTTTTTAACTTTGAATTATTTTTTTTTACATATAAAAAATTATATATAAAAATTTGTTTTTAATTAATAAATCCAACTCTGCATGTTTTATTAATTTTTTTCTCTTTTTTTTATTTTAATATAATAAGTTTAATATGGAAAAATAAAAACAAATTCATTAAAAATATATTAAAAATTATTTAAATAATTAAATTAAACAATTAAAAATAAAATAAAATTATTCTTACTTTGTGTAAAGCCCTCTGATGTCAAACTAGAAATTTTTTGTTTGCCTGATATGTGTCTATATGTATGTGCCCTATTCAAAGAGTTTAATGTATTAACTGTACTAAAGCCTAGAAAATAAACTATATACAATATAATAAAAAAATAATTTTTATATTTTTAATTTTTGTTAAAGAATGCAGGAATCATTAATATCAATGCAATATATTTACTGAGAAGGTATTTTTTAATAGAAAAAATTATAATAATAATAATAATTTTTCATTTATGTTAAAATATTATAAACTATTGTGTGTCATTTAGGGATGAAGGCAAGCTCAAGATTTTCAACTAAATAAATTGGGGGAAATAATTTAGAATCGTCCTACACTGTTACCACAAATTCTCAACGAGTTTCATAAGATTACAAAACAAAAAAATTTTTATTCCTCATAAAACTGTTTTCAATTAAGTTTTCTTTTTAAAAAATAACAATATTATTTATATATTTATTTATTTTTTATTATTAAGCTGAGTAAGTCGCCTAAGATATACTCAGTTTAAAAATTTACATTTAACAGATTTAATCATGTCAAGGATCTTTTGTCGTTATCCTTTTTACTTTGGTAAGAAAACAATTATTTATTAATTGCGTCTCCTTTACCTTTTGCTAAATAGAGGCTTAGGCTTCATGTTATTTGTATTTAACAACACCATGTCGGATCACGAATTTTCCTGCTACGCTGCCATTAGCTAAAGTAAATAATTATATTTGAAAGCAGGAAAAGAGTTAAAGTTACAAATAAAATATTAACTGCAGCCTAAACAATTGCTATTATTCTTTAACTAGATGCTACTTTGCCGGTGTCAGGTGTAATGTTCATTGAATTAGTGTTGAATTTATACTTAGTTTCGCATAATAGGATGATTAATGTTCTAGTAATATTTTTATATTCCCCTCTTGGTGTCCTTTTTCCTACTGTAAGTGAACATAAAAAGCGTTAAAACGCAAACAAGACGAAATTGTTGAAACTCCTCCTTTCGTTTAAAGTCACGGCATAGCAAGATTAGTCTTGTGTACTTTTGTTGTTATGAGCTGATTTGTAAATTTCCATTATAGTTTGCTAGCAGTCGCATAAATAAAGTTTCCCTGAAGGATTTTTTCAGTTACGTGTTTCGAAATATGCCATATTTTAAACCAGCACTTATGATTTCATTGTTAATAAATCAGCACTTGTTTGTTGCTGTGCCGCAACTTGGAATGGCCAGTTTACCTGCTTAATAGTTTACTCAGGAAAATATCGTAGACCAAGTCAACAGAAAGTAAACTCGCTTTTAGGATCGTGAAAACAGCCAGTGTTGAAAAATGTATTCCCACAATCAAAGTATTGAAAAGGCTGCTACACCGACAAAGATATTTCTTTCTATATTTCTTTATATGACTTCTTAAAATATTATTTATTGTGGACTTCTGACAGGATATCATGTCATATTAAAAAATCGAATTATATTATAAAATATATTGTACAACAGATAGAATTTCTTGGAGTAAAGTTATTATCCTTTAAAATAAACTATCGAGTAAATTGAAATAGAATCCGTGAATCCTGGCGAGAGACAAAATTGTAATTTCTTAAAGTGATTTCAATTGAAAACTCTATTTTTATAACACGGTATACATTTTCTCTTTAGAGAAGATAATATTTTTAAAATACTGAGTAGTTTGTAGTGGAAAGCTTTCCAAAATGAAAGACCAGATTGCAAATACAAATAAAAAAACAAAAAGAAGAGCAACAAAATTCAAATCGTATACAAATCAGCGTATAAGTTAACAAATTGAAATTCAATTTATAATAAATGATAGAAGCAAGTTAAGCCTTAAAGGCAGAGAGAAACAATTTCATCAAAAAGCTTATTATTTAAAAATCAAATTCTCATACTGTAAACTTCACTGATGCCAGTTGAGGTAGAATGAAAGCCCACCATACACAATTTAACCAATTGCATCATTATAATTACACTTAAGGGAACTCTTGTTGGATCAGGAATAGTTTATTTCTAAATTTAGATCCGATCCAATCGTACAAGGATTCTTCTATTATTCTATTTTGTTGCCATTTCTACCTTTAATTTCTTGTTATCTTCCCTTTAATGCCTAAAGTTTTTTACAGAACGAATGTAATGAAAATAGACGATGAAAAATATAAATTTAAAGTTTATGTGCACTGGAATTTATATTTATTAACCAATCTGTTGTTAATATGCATAATATTTGCATTTTTATTTAGGACTGTAAACTGAATGGACGAAAGACTGAGATGAAGAATTCACTTGCCCCCAAGCTGCGCCTGCTTTTGCCTTCTTCGACTTTCTTTGAAATAAATTTAAATAATATTTTCCTTTGAGGAGGTATGAAAATGCCATAAATTCTCTTAAATATTCATTTATTGTTAGTAATTTTGCTTCTGATATTTCTATTGGGCGCAAAGAGCTTAACAGAAGGAAGTGTTTGTAGGAAACTTTTTATTTAATAAATTTCATTTTATTAAAGTTTTGTTGTGCATGAATAAATATTCCCTTCAAAAATAATAAAATTGTTCACACGGACTGCCTCAAAAGTAAGTGGAATGAAAGGAATGAAGGAAAAGGTCAACAAATTTTAAGGGCCGATCTTGAATGTAAAGCAACCGAAAATTTCAAGATTCTTCTGAACTTAACCATGGAACCATGGAAGGATACACAATCGAGCAGGACGTTAAAGTTATTCAGAGTTATTATTATCAAAATGGAAGTTTTTATGTCAAAATGGATATCGAAGAAAATCATCTTCAGTGATGAGGCACATTCCACTTTTGGCCACATCATAATCCAAAGCGTGACAGTTTGGTGCGGTTTATAGGGCCATATTTTCCGCAAAATAAGGATGGCTAGGCAGTTACCGTTAATGGTGTTTGCTACGTGAGAATTGGAAGATGCGGGTGTTGATGATATGTGGTTTCAACAGGACGGTTCCATTTAACGCACAGCTAACGAAACAATGGCTCTTTTTTGCTACAAATTCAATGATCGTGTTAGCTTATGGGGTGGCGACGGCAATTGGCCGCCAAAATCATGTCATATGACATCATTAAAGTTCTTCCTTTGGGATTATTTGAAAAAAAGATGTATATCGAAAAGCCAGTAATGATGTAACAGCTAAAGGATGAGATAATTCGGCACATTAATTGCATAGAACATCAATTATGAGTCAGCGTTATTGAAACTTTGGTCTAGCGAATGGAGGTCTGTCGCCGAGGTCGTTGCACCATAATTTATTCCATACTAACTGAACAATAGCGTATTATAATAATAAAAAAAAATTACAATAATTCCCTAAATAATTTGTATTTTATTCAAAATCAATATCGGCCCTGAAATATCGCCCCTTTTAATAAGTTAACTTTTATTAAAATGAAGTTCTATATCTTGGTTTGTTATTGCTCATATTTATTGAATGGAATGGCGTAATGAATTGTGAAATGAAGTAGTGAAGTGTGTGTTGGAGAATAATTTAACAATATTAAATATTATCCAACAACTTTGCAAATATAAAAAAATAAATACGCTAAAAATCAATTCGGGCCCCGCTTGCTCTTGTCCTCATTTAAATAATTCAACCAAATTACAAATAAAGCTTAGGATTCTAATCCGAATATATGATGACAAGTAAACTTGATTGAAATCTTTCATACGGCTATCACGACTTTCACACAACATATCATTCGGGATTTTAATGTAAAATGTCGAGTAAGCAGCAAAATTACACTTCTCGAATGGTCGATACGAAATTCGATCATTTGCGGAAAAGCAATCATGTAAATCAAGGAAAAGTGAAAAATTATTGAAAAAATGAAATTATGAAGTTGTTGAACTTAAACATGAATTATTTATTTCATTTTTTAAGTATGAGTGGATAATATTTAATTAAAAAAATAAATAAATTACGATTCGTTACTTCATTGCATTCTTATAAATACGAGTAATAACACTTAAGGATATACAAATTTAAATTAATAAATACTGTTGATGTCCCTCCACTGACATTCGATGCAGCCAGTGTGAACAAATATTTAATTGCATTAAATCAGTTTTTGCTTGCCAATCTAAATATTTCATATGAAAGGCTAAATAAAATTTGAAACTCTCAAGTGTTTAATACAGATCCTGCTTAGTAAAATATAGAAAATATATAAATGAAATATTTCTTTCATTACGAATTTTTATTTTTAATTTTTTTTAAATAACTTGCATATCTTTGATGTAATTGATCGACAAGTAAAGAAACTATCCAATGCCAATTACCGTTTTCTAATTTACTACTTCGAAAAGTATATATAAATTTATCACATGTGAGTGATTAATAATTGAGATCTCCAGCTTTATCACTTGTGGCTGACATTTCGACAAAGAAATTTTCGGCGGTTTTTATTCCAAAAAAAAAATTAATAAAATAAAATATAAGAATAAATATAAAGAAATAAAAATTTAAAAAAAATGGCAGATGAAGGATGTTATAGTATCCTGATGTATCAAAAACGGATTTATAAGCAACCATTCCTCATCGTAAAATGCTTTTAATTTGGTTTTTTAACTACACTGTTTACCAACAAGTTAAACGTTTCACGCTAACGATGTTTCGCTAAATGTATATTCGAAATGCATTTAAATTTTCATTTGCCATAAAATTTGCAAAAATAAAAAATTGATACGTGCGCAAATTACCGATGATGTCACAAGGACTGCGTATGAAATGAACTTCTATACTCGAGCCTTGGGAGTCACTTAAAGGAGGAGCTTTAAGAATGCCGGAGGTAGGAGCGCATACTAACCGAAAAATTCACTGAATACATTAACAACATATGTTACCTGCCGCATCCCCCTGGCCTGTGAAAATTTGAATTTGTTATCATAAAACATTTCGCTGATCTCTCAATAAGTTCGTTAAAGTTGAGATCAGTTCTCAACATAAAATAATATAGTCATAATAATTATGCTAATAACACAAATCGGATTTCATCGATAAAGAATTTAATTATATCGAAAAAAAAATTGTTTAAAATTTTTTCAAAGTACTTTAATTGTTCTAAGCAGGCGATTTCATCTGTAATAACATGAATTTAAAGCTACATGAATTTATTTTAAAAATATTTAGTAGAGCACAAATTACTCTGGCGATATATGTAAGAATTCAAATAGATTCTTGTTCTGTTCGATTTGTTATCCTCCGCTTTCCTTTATTACTTCAGACAAACCGAAAGAAAATGCATTTTATTTATAATGCCCTGCATTATGAAGAAAATGCATCTACGAAAATAGATTTGCATGTACTCGTATTGTTTAGTCGTTGGAATGGAAAATAATACAGAAAGTATTGCAACAGTGATTTGCTATCTGTTATGAAAAAAAAAGAAATAATAAAATCTAAAAAGAGAGGGGGGAACAGTATTCAATTTATTTTTTATTTTAAACTTAAGAAACCATAAAAGCCATTTTGCGAATAAAATATTTTAAGATAAAGAAAAAGGAAAAAAGAAATATAAAATCTGCAGTTATAAATCAATCAATTTTAGTTTAAGCAATATTTTTGTTCTATGCGTTCCACCGTGGCTCAAGTATGTGTTTCTTGCAATGAAAATCATGTTCAAGCATGCACACGGTAAAAAACTACTCATCAATTTTAAGCACAAATCAATTGCTCATTTATGTTATTGGCCAGAAACGTATATTTATGATGCTCATGTACGCTTACAATATTCTTTTGCTTACAAAACTTGGCTATAAAATGATTACTGGCACTTCCAGGAGATTTTAGAAAAATTGCTTTAATTTTCAAGCCTGTCGGAATTTTTAAAAAAACCCGAAATGAAAATTTTACTTTTTTTTTTGCTGGCCACTATTGATGCGAATAGTTGAGATGGAGAGAATTGCATTATAATTTTGCAATTTATTTCAAATTGTCGGAATAAGTGAGTAAAGTTTTGTGCTTAACGGACGAGTGAATAGAATATTTAAATGTCAAAAAGCCAGTAAAACAAATTACATTGAATTGAGGTCGTGTTGCGTGAACGATTAATTATCATATAATATATAAATGTTTTCCTTTCGAACTGATTTTTGCCAGCACGCTATTAAGGCTTTCTGGCATCGAATCTCATACATATCATACATAAATTTTTTATCCTGATATGGGCTAGTCGACTGCAGAGGTTGCCATAAAAAGGTAGCAGAAAACCAAGTTAAGGCAAAAAAGTTTATTCGAATTCAGTACTTACATTGCCTTGAAGGAGAACTATTAAGAACTGAACTCAACTTAAGAACTTAATCTCGTTAATTGAAAAAGTTGAAGTATGACGTACACCATGCGGTTCGGCCTTTTTAAATATTTTATACAACAATATTATTTTATATTAAGATTTAAAATATAAGAATTGGTTGAAAAGTGATGTCCCACTGACTCGTGTGCATATTCAAGAAATTCTAGAGCTTTCCTGGCATAGTGAAATAATCTAAAGTCGTCAGTAGCTTGTTATTTGTATTTACGTTAAAATATTCTCGTATGTAGCCTTCACTTAATATCACACTTACACATTTTATGGGAAGTCTTCATTTCAACTACTATTTCCAATTTTCAATATTAATGCATAGTGGAAGTATCTGAGAGAATGCATTTTATATCAATATGTTTTCTGAAATGTCAGCGCCATATGCTGTTGTTTGCTCTCAACAAACATTTGAAATACATATTATTTTATGGCAAAAAGAAATTTTTAAAAGTATTCCGTTGTACATTATTTCTATACATACGAGGTTACATATACTCCTCTTGATGCAGTTTTTGCTTTAGAAAATGTTTTGTAGGAAATAAGCTGTTCTGATTGACTGAATTTTGGATGAAAAGTTTGCAAGCGTATAAGTTTTCTTTTCTTTGTAAAGATATATTTCTTTTTTGCTTAATATCTTTATATTTTAAAGTGAATTTTTTAACTCTATTCAAACAAGACTAAACACTGAAATTGAAATATCAGCCGCAAATAAAGTTGTTGTGTCATCAGTTTATTAAATGTAATCAAAATAAAATGTAAACAGGGAACCTTGAAGAGCGCAAAATTTATAAATATATAGATTGTGATTAAATGATACATATCAGAGAAATGGGATTAGATTGGGAAACGTAATTGCATATTTATTTAATTAACTAACTATACATAATATAACTAAAGTATTGATAACAATATACATCACAAGCAAAAATAATAAAAAAAAATTTAACTTAAAAAAAACTAAGAAAAAAAATTCATTTCAAAACTTTTTTTAGTATTATTAATTATATAAATAATTATTAACTATTCTTCTAAAGGATGAACGTTTTTCTAACTCGTTCATTTATTTTTTCCCTGTCATTGTATATAATACTTGCCTATCCACACAAAAACCTTAATTGAAGAGTTTATTCAACATGAACAAAATTCTAAATTTGTTTAGAATTAATTGAGCTGCAAGAAAAAAAAATTAATTTTTTTCAAGAGTCGTTTAAATAGTGACGGATATAAATTAATCCAAGTTTTGTTATGGACCAGTATTAGAATAATGCCCATACGTCTGTTGCACAATTCATTATGGCATCGATAAAACTCACGTGGGCGTATAAGCAATATTTACTTGATTCAAATATAACTCATACGCCCCCCCCCCAATGATTTTGTTTTGTTTGTTGGTTTTCTAATTTTTTTCAGACGGCAAACGGGGACAGTATTCTCCCCGTAACTCGGATGAGGATTATAAAAAAGTTTGACATTGGCTGAACTAATAAGTTCATTTGCCACAAATGGCTCATAAAATCGTATGAATAATAAAAATGTCAAGGATTAATCTAAAGTGTTTTGATATCCTTGCTATGTTGCAGTGACCACGTTATACCCACCGATCACCTCACAGTTACGACCAAAGAATTGATAGCGAGCATAGAGCTTTCTTCGTGGGTCTGCTCTCGAAGTGTTTTGAAATCTTGTAGTGTTGCAGTGACCATGTCATACCCACTGAGGACTTTACAGTTACGAGCAAAGAATTAATACTGAAAATAGATTTCAAGTGTACTGATAAATAAGGACTTAGGCTACTCATGCCAGCTTGGTTTTGATCTTCCCACTTAAAATCCTTAGCAGCGCAATATAAAATTCAATCTTCAATAAATTATAAAATGAATTCTTAAAATTTGTCTAGCCAAAGTTATTTTGTTTTAGTGTATTTATTGGAGTTATAAGTTTATATTCCAGTTGAAAATTTCTATTATTTTTCAACTCTTTTCATTCAGTGTAATTAACAATATAAAATAAAAAAATATTTTCTCGAATTAAAGTTTGGCTTGAGTATGTGTTTGAGGTTGTTTATTACTAAAGCTTCTTAAACGATATTTTTGATTTATCTTATATTTAATTATATTTAACTTTATTGTGTACTCGTATTCCCCATCAAGCATTCTTCATTTTGTCGTATTTGTATTTCAAATATATATAGTTTATATATTTATATGTATAATTTAAGATTTAAGTTAAATATAGTATGTCACAGAGAAATTTGGTCGATCAGCTGACTCAATGTTTCGTCTTCATTGCTATAATGTTTATTGGTTATGTCAATGCGCGCCGATCAGCGCTGGCATCAAACACACAGATTTCTTATGTGGAAGCCACATTAGTTCAATAGTTCTTTAAATTGGTATTCAAACTTGATAGGATTACACTATTAAATTAGTGGGATTAACGCTGTTAAAAATTTATTAAAAAATGTAAACTATTAGAATAATATTATCTCTTCTAGATAATATTTACGTGAAATGTCCCATTGGAAATTAATAGGGGGAACACATTAATTTATAGTGTGTCATGTTGTTTTCACCAACTTTTAATATGGTGATCATATAACTTGAAAGGTTTTTCACATTGATATATAATAGTTTCCAATCTATTGTTTCTATAGAATAAAACTAATAAATTCCTATTGCTTTTATATTATTTAGGCCAAATGTTGACCATATTAAATTAATAGGGGACCTTTCGGCAAATTAATAGGATACTTTTTTCTAAGTGTAGTGATATTTGTAAAACGTATAGTATAAGTTTAAGTATAATTATGAGGCTATTAATTAGCTAGTGCACGTAAAATAAATTATATATCTGAAAAGAATGTTTCTTTTTTAAATTTAATTAAATTATATTGCTATTCAGCCACTGTATATATAAATCGGTTTGCTTATTTTCTTCTATACTGTTCGTGCAGCGTCGAAAGTTCGAAAACAGTCTCAATAAATTGTAAAATAACTATAATATTATTTTTAACATAAAGGAAGATACTTTGGAATTTATATACAAAAACATTTTAACTTCATTAAATGTAGAATTTTTTATTATTATTTTTCATGGGCGATAAAAAAAATATTGCTATTTAACAATGTTAGTTAAAGTACAATAGTTTTGCGTGAAAAATAAATTTTATAGTCTTATAATAGCGAAAATTCTATTGTTTGCATGTTATTGATAAAATTTTATCAAACTGATATTGCGCAGAGCTCATGATTTCCTTCGAGTAACACTAAAAAGTAATGAGCACTAGTCAGCACGAGACACACTACAAAGACACTACAGGAGACACTTTCCAAAAAGTGGATTTGTTTTCAATAATTAATTATGTATTTAACGAAATTTTCGATTAAATAATACAAGTTCAGATCTTTAATATCACCCACTCACTGAAGCTAACGAACATTTAAAAGCACTAAGAAAAACAGGCAGGAAAACTACTTTCCATTAACTGTTTGACTGGGAGAGTGTATGCTTTTCATAAGGAACTGTTTGCATGCATTCCCATTCATTAAGAAGGAGAAGTTGAAGGGGAAGTGAATAAACGTTTTGTTAAAAATAAAAAAGCTTCCGCAAATCGAAGTGAGATATATGAATGAAAGTCAGACAACTCTATATGGACTCTCATTGCACTTATCTGTAACATGATATCTTTATAAATACAAAATATGTGTGGATGAATGCGTGTAGTGTTACGCACTGTAACAATCTGTGTCTGAGTTTGGTAATATTATTATTTTCATCAGCAGTAGTGGAATCTTTCAAGATATTATAATTAAAAACTTTCTAGGAAATATTCAAGGAGCAGTATGGAATGAAAGAAATCGAAGCGATTAAAAGATAATTTTCCGTTGAATCTGCACATTTTTTAGGAAGTGATTTCCCAGCGAACGAAATGAGCTTTTTTTATACTCATATAACAATATTACTTGCCAAACTAAAAGCAATATAATTTTATACCTCTGTCATAAAAATTAAATGCCTTTCCAACCATGGAGGTCTTAGATTTACTAATTATGTATGTAATAGATTGTTCATACTCAACACATTGGACTGGCTAATAATTATCAAATACCCGTACGGGTAAACTATATAAATTACATGTTATGAGTTCTATACACATTAAATTTTATCTGCCATTTGCTTTTAAAAAATGTTCAGACTATGAAATCGTTATAAGGAAACCAGTGAAGGAAGGAAACAAATGTATTTTTTATTGGCCATATTCGTCATAAGATGTCTTGCAGAGACACTTTCATTATTTCCTTTTTTTTATGTTGTGCGATAATTTTAAAATTATAACACATATAATATTTTTATAGGCGCCAATATTTCAAATAGTTATGATGCCGCAAAGGAATCATTTATTTAAATGATGAGAGCATTTCTAATATTACAAAACGAAAAAATTTTGTTAGCAAACTCATATTAATTTAAGTAAAGCTTTTTTAAAAGTAATTCGTGATAAGACTTACCGTTCTATTGCCCAAATTTTTCACACGGCATGTCAATTTGACTGTCTTGCCAACTAGACCGGTGATATTTGAGGGTACAGTTGTATCAAATGTTGGACCGCCAGTCCCCGGCGTGGGTAGATCTTGTAAAAAGTCTGTGAAAAAACGTTTCGATGCACATTCCAGACAAACTAGAAATACGAGAATAAAAAGTTTGTTAACTTTATTAAAAAGGAACAGTAGTTGGGAAGGAATTATAATTAAATAATTTTATAACAAAATATAAAATATTTCCATTTTATTAACAATTTATATTTCCTTATGAATTTCTATATAACACATCAGCCAACACGAAAGGAATACACTAAAAGAATTCATCACTAAAAGAGATGAAGAAAAAAAGTAATTGTTTATTGAATACAAAGTTTGTATTCAATAACACTATTGTATTTCAAAAGTGTACACAGAAGTTTATAAAGAGGGGATATTCATAATTCATCTGCTCTAAGCTGGTTGATAAGACCATTTAGGACAGTAGTTTTCTTATTTCCATCTACTTTGGTTCGGTATTAAAAACCAATTCAATAATATTTGCTTTCAATCAGGCTGTTGGGACATCGTGATTTTCAAAGAGTTGTTTTAATATATTTAATACAATAATTAATTTGTATATTGAAATCGTATTTAATTTTCAAAATTCAAAGGAAATGAAATGAAATGAATTCGCCGTAAATGTGAATAATAATGAAAATCAATTTACATTTTCCGAAATAATCGGAGTAGTTAAAGCATAATAACTAAAAAAATTCAAATTAAAAAAATGCAAAGAATCAACAAAATACACTGTAAGATGTTCAAAAAAAGTTTTAAGCCCTACAGGATAATCTGCAATAAATGATTCCGCAGCTCCGCAGAAAATCGAATTTATCCTTAAGAAGATTGAAAAGTTTTTATATACCAATATGCGTCTGTGCAGTTTTTGAGGATATTTTTAGCTAGACTAGTTAGGAAGCTTGTCATATGCAAAAGCCAAAGGACTCTGATTCAACTCCTTTCACGACATTTAAAAAGTAAAAATTCTCATCAATTTTTCTCAAGTACTTTAATATTATGTGACTTTATTGTTATTAGCATCTTCAATTTACGAAGGCGTAGTTACTAGACATGATATGATTCTATGATAATATAAAGTTAAATACATGTATCCTTTTCCCGTTCTTCTGTGATAGTATATTTTTGGAATTACAAGCACTTTTTTTTTAAAGCTCTTCTTTTGCTGAAAATACCACCCAATACCTCTTCCATTTTCCTGCTCCAGCAGTCCTATTTCTATCAGCAGGGGCCGCTCCTTGAGTTTCAGTACTAAGGAGTTTCAGGACTGCCCTAATAAAATTGGCTTATATGACAGTGGACACTAATATGAATTGAAATGTTTAAGGCTTCCTTGTAGCTAATCTGAGTTATTCATTATAGTTTAATACGAGTATTTAGTTTCATATTAAAAAAAAAAGAAATTGTTTAAAAGAGGATTAATTATAAAAAAAGGCTGTAAATAAAATATGAATAATTTCGGTTTTGGTTTGATTTGGAGGACTGTACTTTTTCCATAACTTTAAAGTAATTAATTGTATTATGTAATTGGAAGCCCAAAAAAAAATATTAATTGCTTAAGGAAACTGCAGTTTGAAGATATAGCGATCCATAATTATGCTGATTTCTACAGTTGAGTTCAAAAAATGCATTAAATTACTGATTTTTAAAATTTATTCTAAAAGTCATTATTTAAAAAAAAATAATAGTAATAATTTTGATGAAAAATTCTTTTACAACCCTCATACATATTTTTTAAATTTTAGGTTTTAAAAAAATTCTTCAACTGGTCCAGTGGCTGACTCTTTAGCTTGCAGGAGTAAAACTTGGCTCAAAGTTATAAAATAAGTAACTCGGTTTGGCTAATAGAGAGTTAATTGGAAATTCATGAAGTATAATATATATTTAAATTTATTGATATCTTTAACTAGACCTATTCTGAAATATTACTCTGTAGTTTAAGATGATCAGTACAGCAATCAATTCAAAACGAAATTCAGCCTTCTCCGGTTTGATGTTTTCGACTACTTCCGTTTCTGGCCTCAGGTCACAGCTGATTAGTATTTAACAACTTGTGACAAAAAATTTAATTAAGAAAAATTTATTTATTTTTTTATTTAAATCAGAAAAAAAATCTACTTTCCAAACAGGCAACTTATTTCAGATGAATTGAACTTTAAAACTATCCTTATATTCCCTAGATTACAATTTCAGGTATGGAAATTTTATGATCTCCTCCAGCCAGCAAGAGACTTCAGCACGAGAGGTCTACGGCTGCTTCTAAAATCGAGTGAATAATGTGCATCCTACTAAACCGGAAGTCGCCGGTTCGATTCCTGGCTAGACCCTGGATGTTTTCCTGCAAACAAGCCGAAAGCTTTCCAAGTTAAATTGGTTAAAAAAAAAAGAAAATTCTACATATTTTATTTATGTACACTCGTGTGTATTCTAAAATGGAGTGAATAATGTGCAGCCTACCAAACCGGAAGTCGAGGGTTCGATTCCTGGCTAGACCCTGGATGTTTTCCTGCAAACAAGCCGGAAGCTTTCCAAGTTAAATTGGTTAAAAAAAAGAAAATTCTACATATTTTATTTATGTACACTCGTATGTATTTAAAATGTTCTATGAACTTTTCCAACTTTCTAAATTTCAATTAAATTTTTTAAAAAGCCATTCTGTTGATAAGCAGAACCACTATTTTCTTTACAAAATTTATTTCTGCATTTTAATATTTTGGCAAATGTGCTCTTTATAGCGAAAAAGTGTTTGTATAATTGCTTAGCTTTTTAAGCTAAAATTAAAAAAAAGTTCCTCAGAAGAAAACGACTTCCAGTTACTGCAGTCTACTTATTATGCGACTTTTTTTATTGCACAATAATTCTGCATGAAGTTGATGCGTCGACCCATTTCATCACTTATGTTAATTTAGTTTCATTTGTGGCATAGTTACGTATTTAGCTAAAGTTTCGCACACATTTACATTTAAATTATGCGTTGATAACATGGATGACATACAAAACTTCCTCAGATATTTTTAAGCGCAAAAATGTTAATTTGCTTTGCAATTAAATTTTTTTTTTTTGTTAATTTTTATTATACTGGAGGAAACAGGATTTGATTAAATGTAAATTTTTTTTGCGTTTTTTGTTAGCGTGTAGAGCAAATAAATAAATAAAAGAAAACACATAATAAAAAGTTTTATGTCCTCAGGTACAGAGGAGAAAATATTTTTATATCATCTCATATAATGAATCTGCTTAAACTGTAAACGTAATCGCCGCTACCCTCGTCGGGATTGTCGATTTTGGAATATTTTAGGGATTTTATGGTTTCGTTGCAATATTTATGAAAAACCCATAATGAACCTTTTCGAAGTAAATAAACAAAATTATGAGCAAATTTATTATGCATACAATGAGATTTGATTTAATTTGTTTTAATTAACTTTTTATTAAGGAAAAAAAGGGGAGTGAATTCAGAAATAAATTTAAGAACAAAGAATTTAAAAAGGGGAAAATTATTTTTACTCTTCGCAGTAAGAATTGGGGTGCATGCTTTCTTCAGTTGGATGTCCGCCACTATTTTATTCAAGTTTCTTTTATCAACTCAGCTGTATACTCACGCAATATATTGTAAAGGAATTGGTTGAAAGGGAGAGGGGTAGAGAAGACAGAATAGTTAAACTAGGAGCTAATGAGTTACACTTTGTTTATTGCTTTCACATCAGCGATACAGTATTGCATGCAGAAAAATGTTCTCGTGAACTTAGTATATATATAGCACATATATATATATATAAATGTATATATATATAAGAATTAACTTTAACGGAAAGCTTCAGTTAAATGAAAATGATTTTAGTCCCATAAAGTTTTTTTTTTGCAATTCGTCAAGCATATGCTGCAACTATATATATATATATATAAGCCGATATACTGGATAATATAAAGCATTTTGGTAATATATCGAATTAATATTCATTTCAAATTCGATTTTACTACTTTTATCCATTTTACTTAAAGTATTCTTTATATCTTTTAGATTTAATAAATGGATGTCTTTGCAAGCGTGGCAAAGCCCTTAGAGGCATGAAACCATTCGGCTAATCTGCCCACTTTTTGACCTCGATTGGTAAATAGTTTTTTCTCTTCCCATGAATGTAGGGCATACGTCGACAGCATCGCTTACTCCTGTGGGAAGCATCCTCATTTACTGCCAAAAAAAAATATATATACTACAACTGTTGAACTAGTTTGCTGATAAGCGCAGGACTATGTGTCAAACCAAATAGTATGAAAGCTGGCAATAATGTATATAAATGGCACAACGAAAGTTACCACACAGCCTCTATAGCTGGCCCCTGTAGTGTGCAGTAAGTTTTGGTGTCACTAAGCTTATGACAACTTGTAGCCACAGTTCACTGTGCTGATAAAATGAGTTGTAGCCTTATAGAGCGTATATATGGGTACTAAAGTGGTACTTGTGAAACTTAAATTCCATTTTCATATCAAAGTTTTAAACACACAATTTTTTTTTGTTCTTTCATAGATGGTTTTGTGATCAGCTGTTTGTAGAAAATTTTATTAAATGTAATTGTAGATTTTTTTGTTTAATATAATTAAATAATTTATTGTATTTTGCTAAGCGCTGGTGTGATGTAATATATTCTTGTTCCTTCATTTTGTCATCTTGTTACCACCAACACCCGATTAAATTATCACTTAAATATGAACATGAGTCATTGCCTGCACTCTGTGCATGCAATATGAATCATGAAAGCCTTTTTTTACTGCTCGTTTTTCTGCACTTTATATCCTTTTTTCTCTCTATTAATTTAATACTCATATAACTACTAAAAAAATATGTTGGTTGTACAAAGCGTGAATGCTACCACGCGGCTACATAGCATGTAGCATGTAGAAGCAAAACGATGACGTCGCTGCTGTTGTTGTTGCGATAACTCTGTCAAATGAATTTTTAATGTTGCATGTACGGAATTAAACGATTATATTACAACAATGACAAAACAAAAATAACAAAGAGTTTTAAGGGGAACAAACTTATCTACCCTGGAGGAAATGAAGATATGTATGGGTGCAGTAACGAGTAGAAACATAAACAGAAAAAAAATTTTGCTAAATGATAAAAATGTTTAATAATGAAAAATGTACACTTTAGAGGCCTACGAATATGGCTTTCACGGCACTAAGATTTTAGGGGCCATCAGTTTTATATTTGCATGCGCCATTAGTTGCCAGCCCCGTATCGCAGTTGATTTTCCACATGTATTTGAATTTCTTTGGCATTAAATGTTCACATTTTATCGCTTAAGCAAATATGGTGATAATTTAGTGTAGTTTAAGCATAAATCCTTAATGGGCAACAGCTCCCATTCACGATATATTTTGCTTTTTTTTTTTTTTTTTTTTTTTTTTTAATACTGTAAAGGAACTGATATGTGGCTGCAGTACAAATTGTTGTTTAAAATGCGATAAATTGTAGCGGAGCTGTCCTTTGCATGTGCGGAAGCAGTTAATGATAAAATATCTTAATTGCAACTTTTAAATATGTATTGTACGAGTAGGTTGTTAATTTTTTATTAAGTGGCAAATGCAAATTTTAAAACCATTTTTAAATAAACTGGTTTTTATTAGTTATTTATATAATGAAATTTAAAATTATATAATTTATTTATGTCTTTACACATTCGCATGAAATTCGCCACAATTTTCACTGGCTTTTTTACTTTACAAATAATTTTAACGATTTTTTTTATGCTAAGAAATAAAAGATTTTTGTCTTTTAATTAAATCAGATGAAAAAATATATATAAAAAAAAATAAAAACACCTTTTATGTGAAAAAAAAAAAATGTTACGCACGAGAAATAGGCATATAACATGGAACTTATTTTAGTCAACATCATGCTAACCAAACTTCATATAAGGTAATAAATATAAAAGCAACTATACGTAGACTGTCTCTAACAGCAACTGTTGCCAACAACTACAACTACTGATATTTGCAATTGTGTGTGTGCAGCGAGATAAAGCAACAGAAATGTAATCATTCATAAATGCAGCTCAGCAATTCATAAGTTAATAGCAAACAAACAAAAGTCATAAACACGCATCCGCATTTTAACAGTTTGCCATTGTTTGCTTGCAGTTGCCCCTCTCCTCCATAAGGAACTCAAATTAAAAACATTCTTATGAACATGAATATTCTTGTATAAGTAAGCAAAAATTAAAAACTATTCAGCCATGTAGCTTTCAAACAGTAAATATTTACGAAACGCCTACAATTAAACACTGTCGGCTTCTGTATTTAATAGTGTAGATTGTGCCATGTGGCGTTAATTACATCTTACTGTAGTTGGGAACAGAGTAACACACTGTAACAGTGTGAGTAGAGCTTTTGCCTGCAGACACTCACAGTGTGAGTGGCAGTGACGATACTGGTAGTGGTATTGATACATGAAACTCCACCTCGCAACGCTGTATGACTTTTCTAAGAGCACCACCACCCACAGCCGGTTAATATCTTTTTTCAATTACACTCTACATCCAATCTTGTAATTTATGTGTAAATTCGTGCCTAATATACATTGCAAATACCAATTAGTAACTGAATTCAGTTCGTACATATTTAGGTCGCAACGATGGCAGTACGTATCGGATAGTTAGCAAGTGTGCACTTTTGTGACATCAATTAATAATTATCATTTGACCAATTCAGAAACTAGTTTATGTGAATGGCTGTGAAAAGCTTTTGCAACCTTTAAATGTTCCAAATGATTTTAAAGATGACACTTTGCGGAAAATCTCTAAATTTATGCTACAATTTAGATATTTTTTATTGCAAATATATAATACTTAAGTTTTTGTTTTCAGACCAACATAAAATTATGAGTGAGTGGAGCACTTGGTTAAGCCATTTTTTCAAAATGAAAGGAAAATTACTTAGTTGTCTTGATTTTTATTCCTACATTAAATACTGGCATTCTGCAGAGACTTTTTACATCACTGATATATTTAGAAGAATTTTAAAAAATAAATGAATGACATATCACGAGCATATATAAATTTTCAGTTCTATTATTCTGAAAGGCAGCCTCCGTAGGGAAATGAATAGTACACAGCCTACTAAAGCGAAGGTCACGGCTTCGATTCCTGCCGGCAAGCCGAAAGCTGTACAGCCTGAATTAGCTAACAAAAAAAAGGTAATTCATTTTCTAGTAGTCAATTTTGCCATTTGAAAGTCACATTTTATTTTTATCAGGAACCATTCCTAAATATATTATATATTATTATGTGTAAATGAGAACCGACTTTCCGAAAATGAGTTTGGAAAACCGCTAATAAATAATTCTAATTGAAAACTGTCAAGCATAGAAATATCCTTTTCGACGACATTGCGGAACCTCTATTGCACCCTACAACTGTTGACTCTTTGAAGTAAATTTCACCTTCAAGCCCTCATAAGCATATAAACTTTCGTTTTTAACAATAATATTGACTGCTTCACTATTAAAGTTAAACACAATTAATGTATGCTTTTTAGTTGAGGACAACATTGCTAAATCCTTGTTTTAGTACATAAATAAAATCTTTTTTTTTTTTTATTTATTTACCTTTTTAAGTATATGGCACAGACATTCCTTACATACTAAAAGTAATACAAAATTGAGGAATAAATTGGCTTAATCACTTAAAAATATAATTTTTTTTTTTAAAATTAATTTTGCCGAAATGAATCACTTTTCGCACAAATTGTACGATTATATTAAGAATTGGAATGGAAATTAAGAATAGCTCGGATTAGGACATTAAACTGGATTTTTTTCAGCAAGAAATCAGAATCTACATCCCCTCATTTTATAGATTCATATGGGGGAAGAACATACAAGTTCCTTCCAAGCAAAATAACAAAAACTCGTTGTGAACAGATTCGAAGTTATTACTGTATATGTGGAAGTAAGGACACCATACGATCAAACCATATTCTAAAATAGAAGACACCAAGGACATATATAATTTTTTTTCTCATATATGGATCAAAGAATTCTTTAGAACAGCCTTTTCTAAATACACCATTTCCTTGCTTTGCAAACATTGTATTATGATAAGAAAATTTAAGTTTATGATATAAACTTAAAGGATATTCCAGCTGACAGGAATACATACAGAATACCAAAAACTAATTTATTTTATATTTTTTTCAAAAATGCTGTTGAAAACTCTATACTGCATTGCAAGCAGAAATTAATTTAAAGTGTAAATCACCATAAATTAAAATTAATTCACTTTTTCTAATGCGAAATTTAATTGTGAAAGACAAACAGTGAATTGTGCTGGAAAGTGATAATTAAATAATTTTTATTTACGGTAATTTAATCAGCAATACATTATTTTAATAGCATTTGCTTTGTTAAAGTTAACGATTTTTTACCTGTGGATACAGTAAGACTTATTGAAGTATTATATAATTCCAATAACAATATTGTGCAATAAATAACTATTAGAAGCGAAGTGACAAGTCACTGCCTAAGTCTCATGGTTTGCTGCAAAAGAGTTTATCATTAGGCTTCCAATTCAGTTGGCTTCAAAGACAATTATGGAATTGGGAAATACACAGATGTGCTTCCTATGAAGCCAGATTGCCAGGCAATCTCAGCACAATTTTAGTAACGGCCAACCAACTCGATAATATAAGATTCGAACCTATTTGTCTATTTATTTTATTTATTTCAAGGTCAAGGAGTACCAAAAAAAAAACAAATAGCAGGAAAAGCTTAATAACTTGCAATCTTAATAACATTGTCAAAAGAGTACTAGGTGTACTAGGTGATACGAGTAATGAATATTTCACAAGATTCCAAGAGTTGGAATCAATTTTCAATATGAATATTTATTAAGGACAAGTCCTTCCCTCCGTTTCATCGAAGATTTTCCACTTTTCTATCTATTAAAACTTTTTTATTGTACATACAGTTTAAAGTCAATCAATAAAGCTTTGAAAATAAAAAGAAAATTTCTTAGTTGCCAAAATCGTCAATAAAAAACTGCTATGAAGGGAGGGAGGAATGCAAACAATTAAAACGATTGTAATCAGCTTGGCCAAATATCTATAAATAATTGAGAAATTAATAAATTTCAATTTAGAATTATAAATTCTTGAATTAGTTTATTTCAAGGATAATATGAGCTTTCAGGAAATGACAGCTTGTGAAACCAGTTAATAGAATTGATTCACTTTAAAAATTGCCTTGCACAGGACAAGCACATTTCAAATTGATTTTTTCCATTTATAATATATTTTCATTTGTTGATTTCTCATTTATTGAAATCCCATTTATGATATCTGAAATATTTTGTGAGTTATTTTTTAACGAAAGGACATCAGAATTGCAATTAATTTATTGCAAGAAAGCCAATAAATAACAAAAAGTATGCGACCAATATTTAAATCATATTTAAATGCATTAAAGAATGTCACGTTTGTCTTAACCTGATATAATAAACCATAATAAAATAATAATTTATTTGAGATTCATTTTAATCTTTAATCACTATATTAAGGAAATATCCAACATTTGCAATTAATTTTTTAAGATATAAATAAATTCTTTCAATAAATTATACCAGTTATAATTAATGCAATAAATTTACACAATTTTATAGATTTTTCTATAGATATGCTGTGCAGTAAATGGCAGTTATTCTTTACTTGTACAAATTACCTTCATTATATAAATCATTTCTGTGTCATTTAAATTATTACGCAAATGTTCCTTCTGTTATACCATTAATTTATGACCACGACAGAGGGGATACTCGTACAAGTACAGGAAAAATGTGATAAAGGAAACCTTTTAATGAATATGTCAAAAGAACTGACTATGGAAATAAATTTATATGCACTTCAGTATGCAATGCGGTAATTAAAACATTAGGAAAATATTGCAGAAGTAATAAAAAATAAACCATAATCGTATATCAGAGTCCTTTGGAAAGTACAGTAGAGAAAGAGAGCTTAACAAAAACTAATTTGCGCGAGCAAAATATAAAAATGTATGCCATAAATTTAATGAACATTTTTAACCATTAAGACGAGCAGAAAAGAAATTGAGCAACTATTTTAGCTGGTTGGAGCCGAAGTTGTAGATCCTTATTAAATGGTGACGCTTTTCCTGCATGCAACGTTTTCTTTGGTAAAATGCAAGACGCGTTCGGAAAGCTAACCGATTGCGCTGGAGCAGACATTTTTTTTCTTTTCTCCTAATGCCTTCCAACTTTAAACTTTATATGTAAAAAAGCTTAAAGGACCTTAAAGGACCTTAAAGGACATTAAATTAAAACCAGAAGTTACTTCCTAGATTCGTAAGGTTTGACCGGTAAAAGAACAGATGGAAATAAAATTCGTTAATATTGCAATTTGTGTACTATTGATATGCGGCCAGTGTGGGGGTTTTTGTTCTTAGAGGCCGAAAAGTATGCCACTCCTTTTTTGTAGTTTTGATATACAAATTAAAGAAAACATTTTATTTTCAATATTGTTGTATTGTAGTACGTTTCTTAAAAAATTATATTTATTTTTGTACATTCCGATTAATTTACATTAAAACTTTCTTAAATTTCCAGTTGTTCTAAGAAAGTACTTCTGTGCAATTGGAAAAATCAAGGTATAAAAGTAATATAAAATAATGATGATTTTGTTATTATAAATTTCTACAAGTAAAGTAAATTATTTTAATTTCTATCTTAGTTTTGCTTCCGTTAAAGGCTCTTCTTAATCATAATTATATATTTCCGAAAATTACTATTAAAGTTAGTAAGCACATGTAGTAGATGTCTACTAAATTTCCCACAAATCCTTTATGATCCCTTTTAGTTTTCTAAGAGAATTTTTCACCACTTCCTGATGATATAAAATGAATGTTTCTTAAATTATTAGATAAACTCCTTCAATAAAATTTAATTATAATAACTTCGTTGACAAATACTCGTCCTTGTCATATCAAAAAAAAGATATCCTTATCGATTGCGGCTGAGTAACATTTTGCTAGAAGTTTGAATTAAAATATAAATTATAATAAAATCTCAAAGAGGAGTTTTAAAGTTTGTTTCCTTTCTTCTGCTTTAGAAGGGCAGAGGGAAGAAAATATAACAAAACAATAAAGTTATTATTATTGCTCCCCAAAGAAAAATTTAAAAGCGTTACATATTAAACATTGAAATGAGAATGACTACTGCTCTTGATAGAGTACGCATACATATGAAATTGCTCTATAAATAAAAACTAAGAAAAAAAAATATGAAACCCAGTACAAACCTTTAAAGAATGCTTATCATCAACTTTATTGTACGCTCCCTAAACATGTTTTCTTTTCTTCTTAAATAATACAAACATACAAAAAAAATTCATTGTACATTCATTCGAGAACGGCAACAAAAATGTATCGTTGGCCTAAATATATTAGTTCATAATTTTAAAACATAAATTGTGAGATTATAATTTCAAATTTTCTAAATTGGATCATTTAAAATATTGTCCTAAGTAATTTAATTATGAATGAGAGAAGCACAGCCTCACTAATCCTCCTAAAGTGTAGTGAGCAGAAATAAAAAAAAACTCATTTATTTTCAATTCTTAATGCGTAATAAACAAGCAAAGAAAGGAAATCCAAACTGGCCAAAATGCTGAAGATGTACATGTCAGCAAATGGGAGTTTTATAATGACATGAAACACAAAATGTCATCTCATGTATGCAAATACAAGCGTATCCTTATACACAATCGTATCCCTATATTCAATCGTTTTAACTTTGTATGGCTACATTGCCACTCCCCCTACCTTTCTGGTGAAATGAAAAAATCGGTAAGTTCATTACGAACATTTCTCGGTTTCTGTGCTTCAAGTGGATATATATCCCTTTTGGGTGTGCCATTTGTATGGCGCTCTCCTCGATTATCATATACTAGATAATCAGCTTATATACCGCGTGTTTTTGGAAAATTGCTGAAGTAAATTGAAGTAAATTTTTCTACTCTTTTCCTACCTGTTCACAAAAATCGCAGAGTAACTAAAATCCTGGCTCTGGGAGATGTTTATATAGTATCCTTATATGCAAAATCACCATTAGATATTCTCAAGAAGTTTTCTTCCTTCCGTAAATCTTCTAGTAATATATTTTGGAAACTTAAATCTACGCCCCGCACTAACCAAAAAAGCACTTCTCTTTCTTTCCTTATTATTTTAATTTATTGATTCTTTTTAATTATATATGCGAGTACGGCGATGGCAGCTGCCAATCCTATTTTGTCATAAGATATTTTTATTACATCATTAGGAAAAAAGGCAAGCTGTACTGCAAGCTGTACCACAAGTTGTACTGCAAGCTGTACCACAAGCTGTCCGGCAAGCTGTACTGCAAGCTGTACCACAAGGTGTACTGCAAGCTGTTCTCAAGCTATTGAAACTTTTTGCAGCGAGTTCTTCGTAATATATTCAACATTCTTCTGGAAGCTGACTTGCACAAGTTGAATGGAAACAATTCAGCAAATACCTCCAGAAGCTCTTTCGCATGTGACTTGCAATACACTAAAAATGAACAAGAGATACTTCTTGCACTCAATTTGTTAGACAAAATACAATTTCTACAGATAAACTTGTATAAAACAGGATCCACTACACCGTACTCTGCAGTAGATAAAATACCAAATTAAATTTCTAAATTATTTTTTTTTTTTTTTATTTACCAAATATTACAATTATATGAATATAATTGCAATATGTATAGAAGCACTGGCTACTGAGGCCTTTGGCTTCTGGCTTCCCGGGGAATTGAACCCCTGACACCTGCGTAACCGGCGGGTATACTAACCGTTATACCATCGAGGGGCTTAAATTTCTAAATTATTTTATGTCCTTATACTAAAATTAACATTATGCAACCAGGATCGGTTACTAATGGTCATCCTAGAAGGTACTACTTTGGCTTTACCCTCATTTATACACACAACATTTTACCCATTTACCAATATTTTTTTTTACCCTCCTCTTACCTACTTCAATAGTCGACTTCCCTTAAATCTCGCTCTATAAATTTGGACCCAAGTGGTAGGAATATCTCGTATCGTCTGAACTAGTGTAACCTCATACCAGTAAACTTGAATACACTATTCTGTTCACATTCCCACTGACTATAAAGCGCAAAGCAGTTGTAACAAAATTAAAGTGAAGGAAAAAAGTAATGCAACTTTGAAGGCAAAAGAAAATTAAAAAAATTTGTAAAAAACTTCAAAAAAAAAGAAAAAAAAGGCTAAAGAATAAGAACACATTAAATAAAAATGCAGACTAAAATGTAAACTAGTCACGCAAAAACCGACTTGAAAAAAATACAAAATAATGGCAGATGAAATAAAATGCTGGCCTGGAAAACAAAAAGCAAAGAGAATAAAAGTCTAGTGTGTAAAAACAGGCGTAAATTTATGAATGAAAGCCTGAAAAGGTATTTAGAGAAATACATTAAAAGTTATTTTCTTAGTTGTTTTTGCCACACGTGCTATTAAAGCCACTCTGTACACAAAATGTGGTAGTTAGAAAAAAACATACCCGTATGACCCCGGGGTCATACAATGCACATTATCGAAATCTGTTAAAAAAAAATATATAATAAAAAAGGAATAAGGATAAATATTTTCATTTGTATGATACGTGTGTACTGGTAAGTGCGCACAACATTTTGGCAAATATTGGCTTGTAAATACCCATAAAAACATACGTGGCCTCTTGTACGTACATACATTAATATTTAGGGGCAGTATGCTGGATTCTATTCTACAGGACCAAATGATGGATTCTAGCCTGCTTAAAAGAAAGTCATGAAAATGGGTCTGTTTGTGACACACTTTCATAAAACTTACTTAAACAGTTTTATGTTGTTCAGCTACTTGAAAGAAATACTTCAGACATATCAGGAAGATCACCATTTTATAAATATATTATAAATGTTTAAAATTGAACTTTGGAAATTTGTGTCGAAATAAAAACCTGTCACACAAATGCATTCTTAATGCCCACTATCACAAAATTTTTTTTTTTACATTCCATAGTTGGCAATCATAAGGCATAAAAGGACACAATGAACTTAAATTCAAGGAAAGGAACTCAATAATAACGAGCCTCACTTGAAAAATATTATTTTCAAACCGTCGCAAACAATAATTTTGGATGTATGTAAGAGCTCAAACAATTATTAAGATATCCTGTTGCCGATTCATATATAATATATCATGGCCTCACGAAACCTTTACAAATTTGTAGAGTCAAAAATCTTACAAGACTGTGATCCTTTGTGAGCTTTTGTAGAACAATATAATATATTCATCCTTATTTTGTTGATGATTAGAAAATAGAAAACAACCTCTGGTTTATAATTTCCAAGCCTCATTAGTTGTTGTGGAACTAAATATTTCGGTCTACCACAAACATGTTTAAATAAATGCCATTCTTAAAAAATCTGTCACAACATCAAATTTAGTATGTAAATTTACTTGCTTATTTTCAAATGATTTTTTTTATGTCGCTACTAAATTGCTTAAAGTGTTTCGTTACGTTTTGCTAAACGACCTTGTCACTCACGTTTACATTGTTCTTTATACATTAATAAAACGCGCCTTAGACAAGTTGGCATCATTTTAAACAAAATGTAAAGATTTAAGAAAAATATTAAGAGTCGGAAACATCCCATATAAAAATCGTAACCACCGGCAAAGAATTTGATTTTGTTTCTGAAGGATAACAAGAATTGTTTTTTTTTTTTGTACTCTTTTCGCTAATGAAGAGGATGTGAATGAAACCATCTGTGGCAAATGTATCTAAATTGCACAATCATACATAAAAAGGACATTTTTCTTTGTTTTTAAAAAACTTTTATATTTTACATTCCTCGAATACTATATTTAAGATTAATGGAATGGCATCAGTTTCATTCGAATTTATACTACAGTACATACGATAATGTATGTTGTTGTTACAGCAGGAGCCTCAGCTATTCCTTTTGCATGCAAAATACGTATCTGATATAAAATGTTTAAATAAACTGGTAGATAAAACGGATGTAAGTGACGGCCTATCTCTGTTACAGAGTTTACACCTGCAAAATGAAGATGCTATGCTAAACTTCTCGAATACTTTCAAATCAATTACTGAAATAGTTAAATTGAAAAATGCTAAATTTCTATTTCAGTAAATAAAAAATTTAAACTACACTGACACGCAACCAATTCCTTAAGATTCGTGTCAACTACAAATGGCTTTCAGATAAGTGATGTCTTAAAAAGAAACGTCCCTTTTTTAAGAGTAGGTAAATCCACTTTTCGGCTGGGATATCAAAGCCCGTATCTACTTCATAGATAAGTAATAAATCTTATGCCACTAAGCCAAATGTATTGATACGGTCTTTGATAAGGTAAAGGATTTAGAGAGGTGAAACCAATGCAAGTTTTGTGGTTACAATTTAGAAAATTAAAACACTTTTACGGCCAGAAAATTAGTAAAAAATCTTAAAGTTCAAGGAGAACCTTAAAACATCCCAATAACTAAATAATTATAAATATTTCAATACATTGATTAAATTAAAAAGTGTGTATTGAAACACCAGTTGCATGCATCGGCTAATTCACACACACCCACACATACATTCTAGTTCAGACAAAACCCTTGTAAATTTGCAAGAGCAAATTTTCAGTTGTCAGTTCACACTACCAATGACTTTTAGTTTAATTATTAAATTTAAACACATTCGAAACCAACTCCGCATCCTTAAAATCATTTTATTGCGAACACAAACTTTACTATTTCGGCTTAATAGTGTGGCATTAAGCCATAAATCCTGTAATACCAACAAGAAACTTAACGGCTACAAGAGAAAATACTGACAGACAAACTAAACTTTCCATTACAACAGAGTGAAGGAAATCTGTACAATAGGAATATAATGAAAATGGATTATATGTGGAGTACATACGAGGGTAAATGTCTGCAATAGAGCCTGAAAGTCCTTTCTGTATTGGTGCCTTGCAGTAACAGATACCTCTGTTTCAGACATCCATTTTAGTAGTCTGAAGTGAATAAATATTGCTTCCCCGATTTTTCGTCATCTCGTTCATATTTGTGTTTTATTTTTTATTATATGTATGTGTGTTCTATTTACATATAATAATGACAAAAGGCAGGAGCCTTTTAAATGGTTTCATTTACATTCATAACCATGTAAATAACAACAAGTTAACTTATGTTTAATCCTAAAGGAATTAAATCACATTAAGAGTATCAAATCCGCTGAGCGCAATAGTTTAATTATATTTCTTATATATAAATTTGATTTCACTGTACTGCAATTACAGCTCAATTTCCCGTTTTCGAATTTTCGCTTGTTAAATTCACTTTCTTCCACATCTAAAGTTTATTAGCAGTAATTGCCAGCTTACTGGCCATAAACTTAATCATCTTCAACCACATACAATAAATGTACACCAGTCGATTCTGAGAGGGAGCAGATGAAAGTAAATTGATCTTTATCACATTGCTAGCCAAGAACTATACACGTAATCCTTTTAAGTATAAGAAACTACATATTTAGTTTTTTGTTCCCAGTTGTCGGTGTTAAACTTTCCTATTTTTAGCCTAATTCCAAAATCTAATAGTTTCAGATTTAAAGATCAGATAATATTAAGGCAAAGAAGATTAAAATTGTATAGCGGAAATATAGCTCATAAAAAATATTTATCCTCGTAGTGTCTTCCATTTCTGATAACTGTTACGAAACTTAGAGCATCCCTAACATCCCTAATATATGTATATATCAAAGCGTATATATACATATATAACGTAGCAAGAACACCGTACTACAGTAAACCATAGCAATCGATAGCAAGTCCTTTTTATGCTTGTATGTGTAAGCTTTGCTAAAACTAAAAGTTTGTATTAAATTTTTGTTTTAAATTCTAATTAATTAAATAAATCGTGGAGTGTCTTTAAAATCATGAAATTCAATTTAAAGTCATATCAATCACATCAAACTTCTAATTTAATTACTTGTATTGTCTGGGCTGTTCTTTGTTACAATAGGAATTCTATGCCAGAACTTAAATGATATTGATTATATTAAAATTAATTTTACTTTAAATAAGTTATTTGGTATTGTTCTTTAAGAATAGAGTGCTTTAGAAAAGTAATAACCATAAATTAAAAGCTTTTTGTAAAAGTATTGGTCCAAGCAGGAGGAAAAAAAATTGGTCGCAAAGCCAGGATTGACGCCTCGAAATGTTAGGCTGAGTGTTTGCTGGGATTGAAAAGGAATTATCCATTAAAAGCTGATACAGCCTGATCGAACGATATATTCCACATTTTACTGCCAATAACTGATGAGATTCAAGCAAGCAATGGAAAAAAACGGACAAAACTGATTGGCCGAAAGGGGTTCATCTTCCATCAGGACAATGCTGGACCACACACCTCTCTGATGTTTCGGCAAAAACTGGGAGAGCTTGGCTGGAAAGTTTTGAAGCATCGGACTACGATTTGTTTCGGTCAATGCAGAACTCCCTTAATGGAGTACACTTGGCTTCAAGAGAAGCCTGTGAAAATTATTTGTACGCCGAGAAACTAAAAAAGTTTTACACTGATGGAATATTGTCTTTAGCGGAAGAATGGCAAAAAGGGTTCCATCAAAATGATACATATTCGGTTCATTAAAGTTCATTATAAATAAACGAAAATACTTTTTCAATTACCCTATACAAGAGTATTTATCCCTAAGGGTACTTATTGGCGAGAGTGGGGCAAATTAGTTTGAAAATATTTTCCGGGAAAAGAAATTTTTGCAATATTTTGCCGTCCAGCGAAAGGTTCTCATATAGAAGCGCCAAACTAGCCTTGGCCTTTTTATTGAATACACAGAGTGGTTTTTGATTCCTAAAAAATAATTTTTCTGTGGTGCCTTCATTTCAAGGAGACCACAGTTATAGTAATTAGTGGCCACCATTTGAGATTTTGTTCCTGAATGTTAATACTCGGTATCTAGAGTAATATTACTAGACAACACCTCTTTCCAGGTAAAGCAATTTCTGGTTTTGTAAATCTGAACCCGTCGCTCAAATCGCGCTCTACTGTCCTCCTGACCAAAAATGTAATATCTCCGTTTTACCACAACAAATCATTTCAATCGCAAGTTATGGGTGCTAAAATTAAATTTTTGAATTTTTCTACGAGCAAATAAAAGAATTTAAAGAAAATATAAGAATGTATTTAGAGGATAAAATATCTTCTAAATCTATTTCGGGTTTTTTGAGTAACTTTCAGATTTTCAAAATGTTAAACTTTATTGGAAATAAAAACTTTCAAATTTTTAAACAGATTTATTGAACAAAATCTTTAAGAATATTAAAAATACTCGTGAACTCGTTCTCGCTCTCTATAGTAAACTCCTTTCAACTATCACTTTTGTATTTAGATGTGATTTCATTGTTAGGAATTTCGGAATCTTTATATATGTTTATCATGTGGCTGGCCGAACCACAAGAACACCCCAGTAAATAAACCCCATTCACCATAATCTTGCAACGGAGAAGATAAAAACTTATAGAAATAAATTTGTATTCGAATATACTTGTATGTGTATGTGTTGATGTACTCCTATACAAAGGCAAACGATTTGAGCTTTTAAAGTATTAGGCAGACATAAAATTTGCATTTGTATTACATATAAAATATTTAATGCTGGACAGAGATTGAGGAGGAAAGAACCTCATCAGCCAAAAGTCTGTTATGCACATTATGATTCGACATCAGTTACTCAGTACAAATACTAATCGCATGACAAAGAGTGGTAATTCTGACAAAAATCATTTAAGCAGTATGCAGACGAACGAAGGACGAAGGACGAAGGACGAAACATGAGGGTTGTCATAATGTCAATCAAAAACAGAAGGGAGGAAAGAAAAAGGATACAAAATTAAAACAATGGCTGAAAGGAAAATCGACATAAACAGACTTTGTTATAAATCTCATAATGAATCTGAAATGTCAAAGAATTTATTTTAACAAATAAGTTCAAACTATTTTCAAGTTATTTCCTTAGTCCTCTGCAAAAATATTTCATATATATAAACTTTATTCCAATAGAAATCATGAGAGATGTTGTATGAGAAGTTTCCAAGCCAATGTGTCCGTGTAATAGAGAAGGGAAGATTAAAGCAGACTGAGAGGAAAAATACAAATACTTTGGAAGGAAAAGGCCTTAAGCGATATATATATAAACATGTTAGACATATCGCGCCATTTCCTCAGAGGAGTGTCAAAATACAAAATTTAAATTTTTGCTTTTTCTACAAAATTAAAAACAAGCCGTGACAATACTTGTTAGCTATCAATATCCCATAGAATTGTATCTGCTAGTCTGTCAATAAATAGATTTAATTATTTTACATTCAATTTTGTAAAAAAACTCATTTATTAGAGGCCAAAGAGCCGTTGAAAGGACAAAAAGAATTTCCATTTTTACCAGTTTTAGAACAACTGACATTTTTAAAAGTTACAGAAAGATAAATAAATTATTATTTAACACTTTAATTTCACATCTAACTGAGAAATTCAACTGAGTGTCCTGCAAATATGGCCAGTTCTATGGTCGTTCTTTTCTCTTAAGAGTTACATAAATATAATTAATGTAGAAGTAAAAAAATTAAATAATTTATTTAATATGTCTCCTATAGAGTTATGAAAGTAATTATTAATAATTATTTTTTTAAATTAAATTTCAAATTAATTTTCTTACATATTTTAAGAAAACTGCAGTTTTACTTTAGAGCAGTAGAAAGTGGTTATCCTGAACACGTGGCCTCAATACCAAGTACTGCTGTTCAGCCACGCTTCTTCAGCCACTTCTGTGCTCTCATATATTGAATTTTTTCCAACTCATTCATTAAAGAAGCTTTATAAATACCAAAGTATGCTTATTGTCTATTTAAGGAAGCCTTTCATCTGATTAAACGTTCATAATACGTGAGGCTTGATATGAATAAAAATATGTATGCTTGCTTTCAAAGGAGCGATTGACGTCGAAGGAGTAGAATAAATGTGTGTATATGTGTATATTTCCTGGTAGCAACTGAGTGGCTCATACATTTTAGAGTTTTTTGCAAAATAGGAACAAGTAAAAAAAAAAAAATTAAATAAATAAAAAAATTTTTTTCTGTGGTTAAACAGCTTTGCACTTTTAATATAATGCATATCAAAATTAATGCACATGAAAACATGGCTTCCTCGAGTGAAGTATTTTTATCAACGCTCTCATCAACAACACAGTTTACCCGTTCCGCAATATTCATAAATGCCTTCATCCATCTCTCTCCCAACCACGAACAATATGTGCGCTTTCCCAGAAAAAATAAAACATGTGTGCATCAAAAAATAACAAGGAAAAACAAGCAGTGCCCAACATAAGTTTCTCCTCACTGCTTAATACTGAAATTAGAACGGATATAATAAATTTGAAAAAATTGAAGTAAAATAAGTTTCAAAGAAATATAAAAAGAAGAGTTAGGCAGGCACTTCTCTCATGCAAGTCTCTATTAAAATTGAATAAGGATACAGGATGCAGGACACAGATGTAACGACATTGTAAGATCTAGCAACACAACTAAGCGAAGGTGAAGACACTGTACGACAGTAATAATAACCAGTATTTTAATTCATATTGTAACTCGTATTATAGAGAATCAAAAATGGCAATCAAATGAGAATCTAGAGGAAATCAAAAAATATTACCGATTACTGTAATATTATGCGGATACAGCGGCCCGCAACAGGCCACTGAATTTAATTATTTTTCAATTTAAATTATAATTTTATCATAAAGGTTCAACTGCATTTGCACTTTTTTGCCAATATGCATAAATTTCAAATTGAACATGATAAATCATGCCAAAAATGTTGAAGAAAATAAACAAAAAATATTTCGCAATTACTAAAAATTAAAAAAAAAAAAAATATTTTATTAACTTCCCGTTTGCTACATATCCTGCCTTCTATCCACTTTCCAGCTATTAATTAGCAATTTGATGAGACATTTTTAATAAATTCCCTTTTGTTTTATTACTAAAAAATTTTATAATTTTTTTTTTTAAAAAAAAAATATTTTTGAAAGCCATCAAAAAATTTGGAGGGCAATTTTTATTTTTAACAATGAAATTTTTTATAAAATTTTCCAACAGTTCTGTTTAATATATTTTATCCTTTTGTAGCAATTTTAATTATTTTAATTCAAATAAGAGTTATATTTTCGATATTTATATTTTGAGCATCAGCAAAAGAGTGGTAATGAATCGCTGTAAGTAACGCAGGTCTCTAAGCGAGCTGCATCTGCAACATTTAGATGCCACAGTATTGAATACAAAGTCCATTTAGTCTCTCTAAATATGCTTAACAGGTTTTTATATGCATATGTGATGAACTTTACTGCCTTCGCAATTACGAGTATTAGGGTCTGTCATTGGCATACTGTCCTTTGTTAAAACAGTTTACTCGCAGGGGTAATCAGCTTTTTGCCTATTGGAAGTATTATAATTCTCGTTCACTTCAAATTATGTCAGGCTGAGCCCATTGGAAATGAATGTGATATAAAAACTATGAAAACTCAAAAAATTAAAAAAAAATAAATAAAATAAATATCATATATCATTTGCAGGATATTGAACAGAATTTATATTATACATATTCTCGAATATTTTACACTTGTTAGTATGTGGAAGTTACTTTGATACAATGATGTCATTCGCAATACAAATAAGCCACGAATAGCAGTTGGCCAAAATCACAGAGAAGTATGCAAACGAGAGCATTCTTCTTGGTGGGCTCCTTCAATACTTAGTACCAGGAAGAGACTTTGAACTATTAAAATATTTTGTAATATCTTTTAGTGAAAGCCATCTAATGAGGCATTTAAAATTCGAAAGATTCGAATCTCTTCGCATTTGCTTTACTATTCCCACATGACACTACCAAAAATGTCCTGGAGCGTCAAGTTCAAAAATTTTAGCAGAAAACCAAAAAGAAAAATTTAGAGAAGTGATGTTAAGAGGAGAGGCTGGGTAAAGCCCCAAAGACTCGTCGATTATCAAGGATTTTAATAATTTTTGTATACGTGCTGTGTAAATTTTTAATTACTTTTTCAAGAGTTCAGCTGACATGCCCATCTCTGGTGTAATGTTTGCATGCGATTTACGTTTTATATCGTTACGTCTATATAATTTTCAGTCCATATACCGCAAAAGTATGGCTGAGCTGCATAAATTGATTGATTTTACAATATTTCTTTAATTAAATTTTGCCTCCATCTGATAACGTTTCATCTGTGTACAATTCAGGGTTACCAAGTTTAACATATAGGGAATTTTTTTTGGGGAAACAGTTGAAATAAATTATAATATTATAATAAAATTAATATGGTTTTTAATAACCAAAATTTAATAGCTAAATAATAAATAATAATAATAATAAAAGCACAATAAAAATGTGAAACGTGGTTTGCAATATTGTACTATAGTAATGCAAATAATTTACAGCGGTAACACCGCTTACCGCACATCCTTTTAGTGGCAAGCGAGTTTCAAATTTTCACCTGCAATGCAATGAAGCAGCTACTAGATCTGACACTTTGGGTATGTGTTAGTAAAAAGTTGTGAATTTATTGAGTCCTTTGAACTGGCAGTGGCATGTCCTAACGGCAGGTAAAGTGGCTTATAGTGGAACCAGGTAACCCAGGCAGGGTTTTAAGTTTTCTTTTTTTGGAAACTTTTTCACTAAATTAAATTAAAAAACTCTACGAGTGTAATATCGCTTTCGCTTATCGGTGGAGATACAGAGCTGGTTAATTGAAGTAGTTGTCTTTAGACCGCTAATTGGGAAAATGTAATATGTGGACAAACAAAATTAATTCTTTCTTTAGCACTTACGATGCCATCTAATCAAAACGAAAAAGCCACACGAACTTATCACTTCCAAATCCAAATTTACTTTCAGCTGGCCAGAAATTCAATTGCATTGCATTCAACAATAAGAATTTACTTAAATGATTTCTATAGCAAACAAGATCAATGTGGAACCGGAAATTAATACTTAAGCGACCGTGGGTAAGGAGTAAGAAAATTGCCTACCATTACAGTGGGGCCCCAAATGCGAACTAACTTATATTCTAAACAAAATAAACTATTAAATAATTTTGTGATAATAATGAAGAGTAACTCTTTTATGTCGCATTAAGTGTGTGTTTAATGTAAAACTAATTGCTTGCCAGGTTCTGCTTCTTTCTTTAAAAAATTTATTATTCATTTTGTAATTTATCATTAAATTTGATATTTAAATAGCATTCCAGTAAGCTTTTTAAAACCCAACACACCAATGATGCTCAACAGTTAATACGCTTAAAGGCTTAATGTTGCCTCGTGCCTCACGTGAATACGTGAATAATATTTTTTGAAGGCTCGTCAACAAATTCTCTCTTCTTCATGAATATTTCAGATATCAAACAAATTTCGTTTGGAAATGTCTGCATTAGCGCAGAAATTCTTCGAACAAGAAAAATTACAGTGATTATGACAATGAAGCTAATGGTACTTCGGCTATTCAAATACAAAGTAAGTAGTCTTTGAAAATTTTAAAAGCTCTTCGGAACAAAGGGTAACAAGCTCTCTTCCTATTAGGACTCGTACAAACGCAGGTGGCTAAAAAAATTGTTTTGTGGTTTTGATTTCTTTTGTAAAATTTGATTTTGCTTTTGAAGAGCTCTTGAAAACACACACGAATAAAAGCAGTGAGATAGACTGTGACTGCTTATTTCCAAGTGCTGTTGCTGCTATTGAAAATGTGCACTCGTACCTTGAAATCCTTCTCTTTTAATCTGTATTGGCATGTGATTAGGAGCATTTCTCAATGAATGGAAGGCAGAAACATTGAAGGCACTCAAAAAGAAGAGCATTAACCGTGCAAAAGTTGTGTTTCTTTAATATGTAATTGGCCATATGAATTCAATGAATTGCATTGTGGAGTTTCGAGTAGAATTCATATGTCAGTAATGAGTTACGAATTAGGCGGATGTAAATTTTTTTTATATTTTATATCGACATGAATTTGTATTTGCCAGAAACAATGGAATTTAATTTTCTTCGTAAGCTGTAAATGAAAAAAAAAATCTGAAAAGATATTAAATGAGGCTGGGATTTTTAATAGAGGCTTAATAAATTTTTCAGAAAAAAATTTATATTGAAGCAGAGAGAAAAAGCGAGAATACTGTACGCCTGGAGGTTTTGAAATTGGTAATACACTGATATCGCTATAAAAATTTCAGTTTTTCGTAGGCTAATTTCGTTTCTTATTTAAAAATTATGTAATAAAAAATAATAATATTAACTTTATATAATTGACATGATATAACATACTCCTATAAGCGTTGATATTTCGCCTCTTTCCGATTCAGCACTATTAGGTCTAATATGCAGTACCATTCTAAATAAGCCACAGTTTGACATGTACCACATTTTGATGAGCTTCATACCTTTAAACACGACACTATAATTGATTATTATATAAACTGATTATTGCTGATTATACAATTCGTATAATCCTGAAAGAGCCTTGTAAAGGAATAACAATATTTTCAATTTAATATTAATTCTTGTTGACAATAAAAGTCTTGAGATCTATTAAAAATTAAAAGAAAAAAAAGAAAAAGACCGTTCAAATCTATAAATTATTAAAGGATATTTTTATGGCACAGGTATTTAAACCATAATTTGTAATCACTGAAATTAAAAATTTATTAAATAAATATAATAATTTAAATAAATAACCAAAATTAATACTGTTAAGGGGAAAAACAGCACAGGCAAATTTTTGCCTCTTCTTTGGCTACTGGGAGACTTGATATAAAGAAACTGTAGCAATCCCGTAGTTTTTAGTATAGCAACAGTAATTTTATTTTAATAAGTTATAATTAATAAAAAAAAAAAAAATTAAAATAAAATTCAAAGATTAAAAATAAAACATTGAAGATTATATGCCGGGCAAAGCAGCTTTTAGTTGGTTCTATTAAAAAATTAAAATAGAAGAAACAGACGGTGGCCTCAGCAGCCCCTGCTTCTACCCATATTGCAATTATATTCACATAATTCTAATACTAACAAAATAAATAAAAAAATATTACGACTGTAACAAAGTCTTCAATTGTATGGAAAGATTAATAAGACTTGATATTACTTAAGGCAAATTTTGAACCCTTACAAGATAAAAGGACAAGCAATTTAGCAGATGTAACACCCACTGAATGTATGAGTGTGTGTCATTTTATAATTATCTGAATATTAAAGCCATGATTTGAATTTCAATTTGCAATTTGACAATCAAATTGAAACTTATAATTTAATATAACAATTTCATTCTATTAAATGGATACAGTAAAAATGGGTTAAGCTGGTGCGGATTTAATTCATCAAAGGACATCATTGTCGTGTGAAATTTGCTTATAATTTTCATAATTTTCCTTTATGTAAATTTAAAACAAAACTGTTCCATTTTAGTTAGTTTTGCATACAACTAAAATGGAAAACAAAGAAACTTGTGATAATTATGAATAAGACTCTTAAACACAATTCTTTCTTTTTTTCACTTTGTTTTCATTATATATTTATGCTGTTGATTTCCGGTAGAATAAAAATGTGCTCAGCAACATGAACTAGACTGCACCATTTCTCATGTCCTTTTAATAAGAGTTTGTTTTTATACCGCTGGGAAAATTACGTAAAGGAATATTATAGCCTGCATACTATTTTAAACTATAAAATGTAACATTTTTATTAAGCTTTATGTTGAGAGCAAAACCTTTTGTACGTAAAAAATAATTCTTGTATATCTAATATGCAGTCATACTGCGGAGTATAATTCAAAAATCAAATACTTTATGCGTAGACTTTATTTAAAGCAATATTTCCTACATCGCTGTATTATATTTCAGCAATAGATTTATTTTATATAACTTAAATAGTCTTCTACTATAACAAGCATAAAAATGTCCTTAAAACTTTAGAAATCTTAAGACTATTATCCTACTCCGCCTACAAGATATACTAATCACATAAACATTGGTGTTGTTATACTATGATTCCGGTGACAGTGCTGGAACTCGTAAGACAGGAATAACTTTAATTCGAATTTAAAAAATGTTAAAAATGAGATGTAAAGAAGACTTTAAATTGTAACAAAAATATATTTTATACAAGACAATATTAATAAATTTTAAAGTATGTCTTTGGAACTATACTTTTTCCTAAATATTAGTTGGCTATTAAAGAAATAGTTATAAGTTTAAGCAGAATTCGGAGATAGTTTTATGCCTCAAGCAACCGCTAATTCAAAACTTTTAATTTTAATGTGGAATTAAGAAAGTAGTTTCCTCGAAAGCAGCCCATAAAAGTAATGTCACAGAGTCCTTTTTATATACTTATATGGAAAATTTATAAAATGATCAAAATAAGATATTTTTTATTGCAATACAGACTCTCTCGGATAGTTTTAACTATTATCCTTAGAAGTTTGTGTAACCAAAATTCGCTTTATGCTATTGTAGACTTTTTAAGATAAGACTATTTAGATAAAAGGAAATCTATTATCTATTTTATCAATAGCGGAAACAAAATGTCATATATTACCAAATTACTCTACAAAAAGCTAAAGCTGATCTGGTAAGGGAATACATATTTACAACTTGAATCAATTTTACATTTTATAGTAAATGTTTCAAATTTGCAATCTACCAAAAATTTAGAACGTCCTTAAAAAATAAATAATAGTAAATTTGCAAATATTGTAAATAGTAAATGTTGCTCACAAGCAAGTTTATACACATTATAAATCCAAATAGCGTAAGTATTTTTATATTTCTTGAAATTCTCACAAAACTAAAAATGTGAAAACATCATAAAATGTAAGTCTTGTATTTGTAGATACATATCGACAGCTTCTTGATATAATATATTTGCATACGCGATATTTTGTTATACTTTTGCCATTATTGTAAATTATTTTGCCTAAATTTTCGTATATTTTAAGATTGACTTTTTTTATAATATAAAGCGAAAACATAATTTATCCTCCTTTTTTATAAATTTTCTTCAAACAAATATACATTAACATCAAATAAATGAATAATCCTTTATGAACATAGACGGAAGGACAATGGAATCAGATGAATATATGATAGTGATTCGCATGAAATTATCGTTGTTTGGTGTCACACTAACAAGCAAAAATTATGAAAAGAATTTTTTCTTTGCTGATTGAAGTAACAGCCGCTCTGATGGCATGAAAATTGTAATTTTATGAAAATGTTCTTAAAGTTTTGCTTGCAATAAAAATATGATATTTTTTGGACACACTATTCTATTTTTTTCAGCAGATATGCTGCATTTAACAAATCATAAGACTGCGAATAATGACAGTGAAACATGGCCTTTATTTGGTTCAATATAATTTGCCACCGTGGCGTATACGTGCCGTATTTGATAATGAAATAAAATCGCTTATACGCTCAGGATAGTTCGCTATAGTACTGAACATTAAACAACACACATGCAAGCTAAAAACTAAATATATATTTATTTTTGCAAAATGATTTTAAAAAATCTATAAGAACGAGCAATCTGACTTATATTTATTAATTTAGAGTTGAAGTGGGAGAGTATTTAAAATTCAAAATTCCTTTCATATAAACTTAAAATAATTTAAGTTATGAAAGCTTTTGCTTTAATAAACAAAATATTTAAACAATAAAAGCTTTTTATCGATTTATTTATAAGAATAAAAAATATATATTAATTAGTAACAAATTGTAACAGAGCCTCAATAGCCCGCCTTTAGTGTGTAACCTGAGATATTACAGATATATTAAAGATATTTCAGATTAACTACATTTGAATTTTAAAACCGTGTACATTGTAAAATCAAAACACTTTGCAAAAGGATTTCACTGCACATTTTATCTACGCTAAAAAAGTGCCCCTAAATGTATGATACTGGGTGTACATTGAAGACAGCATATAAATGTTTAATATTATTTGTTCATTCTCATTCCTTGTTGTCTCTCACTTGTTGTGTAATTATAAAAAGCTTTTAATGCATCGGCTGCGGTTTTTGTTGCCAAACACTCTTTGAGCTTTACGTTTTGGCTTTAAAGTATGTCAGCTAAAATAAGGAATAACATTTTTGCTTTTTTCACTTTTTATGTATGCTAAACTAGATTTGTTTTTGTATATCATGGAGAATGTATGCTTAATAAATGGTTTGTTTGTGAGCCTTTTCTACTAAAAATAAATAAATAAATACAATGAATTGAATGAATGTTATCTTTCCAATGTCGGCGAGACAGTTATTCTGAATAAAACATCGGTTTTATTTATGTAAATCACCATAATTTTGTGTATTTGTCTTTATTGAATAGCAACTTTATGAATTTAGTATGTTTTAACTATCAAACAAACAGATCATTATTAATTCTATTTGATGAATTCAATATTTTTTTTTGTCGTATGTTTTGGATCTGGTCCCACAGTGATTGCATTCACTTGATTTGCAAGTAAATTTTTTAATAGAATATTTAATTATTTTTGATCTCGGTTAATCGAAGAAGGTCGCAAATACATTTATGCAATATTAATTGGAATCTATCGGGTGTAAAAGATAGAGAATAAGAACCGTGCTTAGTATTACAGCAGAACTTCTAGCCATTGTAAGCAATACCACATTGAGTTTATTTAATATCTAACTAAACCGCATAAGCTCAGGAGATAATGTGATAATGAAAATATACAGATATAAAAAAGTAACTAAACTTTTTTCTGAATAATTGAGATTTATTGAATAAAAGAGGTTGACAAAAAGAAATTGAAGAATTAATGGAACTTGAATATAAAATTCTTGTCTTGTAGAAAAACTTAAACAAACATTGTTTAGCATATGAAAATATAAAATTTGTGTTAATAAAAATCAATCATTGTATTTTTTATCGTAAATTAACATTTTTAATGCTTCAGGCAATATTTATTAACAATTCTTTAGGGAGTATAGAAAAAATCTATTTTCTTTTGCTAAGTGAAGCTAATTTTACACATAATTTTTTTTTTTTAATATTTTATCCAATTCATAAGTATCTCAGTAGTATTTCGAGTATTCTTTCGAGAATTAATGGGCCAATTACTATACAAATTTAAACAATGTATTGGAAATTTGGCCTTTAAATCATTTAAAAGTTTTGGTTGTAATTTTTATATTCTACAAGATTCTTATCTGCCATTTTCTTTTTTATGTAAAAAAAACGCAACATTTTTTAGTGCGACTTTCTGAAACTGATATAAGTTAATCCCCAGTAAACAAACATTTTAAATAGTAGAATTTTTATTTCAAATTAGAAAAGAAATTGCTTTGTAACTAAAAAATATTTTTAAAATATATTTCTTGCTTAGCTTATATATAAAATTTAAATAATGTTTTGTGAAGTATAAAAACATATAGAAGTGGAAAAGCTGCTCTTGCTAATACAGCATTGACAAGAATACTCCATTACTATGGATCCGGGGAGGAAGTATTGGAATACACTTGCAAGAAATGAGCTATTGAATCATTCATACGTACTACATCAGAAACTAGTGAAATAAGGAATTTGAGGTATCCTTCAGGATTTTATCACAATTTTCCACCGTGGCGTATACGTGTTGCATTAGATAATGAAATAAAATCGCTCATACGCTCAGGATAGTTCGGTATAATTATAAAACAACACACATTCATGCTAAAAACTAAATATATATTTATTTTTGCAAAAGGATTTTAAAAAATCTATAAAAACATTTCAATGCTGTGTTATATTTATTATTTCAAATTTGGAGTGCGAGTGTATTTAAAATTAAAAATTCCTTTCATACAACAAACTTACAATAAATTAAGTTATGAAAACTTTTGTTTTAATAAAGAAAATATTTAATGAATAAAAAAATTTTATCGTTTTATTTAAAAGGATAGAAAGTAAATATTAATTAGTAAGCAATTACGACAGAGCCTCTATAGCCTGCCTTTAGGGAAGTTAGCCTCTGCAACAGTTCGCACCCTACTGCGATACCATATAGCATATTTTCGGCCATATTTATATATTTAGATCTTTTGCAAGTACCGCCTGTGGACTTGTAGGTCTGCAGATCTATATTGCAAAATATCTATCTTTTCATTTCAATTTTTTGTAAGTCATTCCCAGCAACAGCTCGCAGCATACTGTGATACCATATCTTATATTTTCGGATATTTTATATCACATATTTATATATATATATATATCTTCTTATATATATCTTTTGCAAGTTCCGTCTTTTCTTACATTTTGATATTTGAGGCTTGTCGGTCTACCGATTTACATTGCAAAAATCCTAATTTTTCCTTTCATGTTAATTTATTCTAAGTGAATTTTTGAAAAAAGAATTATGAATTTTTGCAAAGGAAAACTTGTGTAAACTTATTAAAATATTAATTGCATAAATTTTATTACATATTCGTAAAAAGAACAAAAATATGGCAAAATTCCTTAATTCTGTATTAATTCTGTAAAGAGAAAAAAATGTTTAAGGGACACTTTCCCGCTGTCAACATTATTAATGAGGATAACCGTTCAAACTACTAACTTCAGCCATACAATCCTGCACATATCAAGACCGTTTATTCTGTCTTGTAAGCTTGCCAAACAATTTTACAATGTCCGTTTATTGTTTGCTTATTTATTTAGAAATTTTAATCATAAAAAATAATTTATTTACATTACAATTGTTAGAATGTGAGGTAAAACTAATTGGATTATGCACAGCATTTTGATACGAATAATAATAAGTTTAACATAAATTATCCTTCCATATGTTTAATGGCTGAGCAAATAGTTTCGTTAAAATTTCAAATTATTCAGTTGTATTCATCTAATTTGATAAATGGCAAAGGAAATTTATGTAAAAAATTACTTAATGTGACATAAAAACTTTCAAGTTCCAAATTTTCATTCACATTTAGAGTTTATATGTGTTTGTGTATTCCCTTATACTTCAGTAAATAAAACTGTTGCTGAAGGAAGAGTTACAAATATCCTTAAAACAACAAAAAGTTGTTGCTCGCCTTACATAACTGGTTGCTGTTACCACAAACAGATGGAAATGCATTTTTGTAAGGCAAATAGAGGGAAAATAAGCAGCGGAATATGTAAGTTAAGTAGACAGCAACGTCAGTAACATAAATTTGAATGCTTTTACATTTTAATATGAAAGATTTTATTTTTAAAAAAATTCTTAGTAGGGTAGTTACATAATATAATGAACAGCAGTAGCCAGTAAGTAGTTCAAATGGAGTGTATCCCATTATGTGCAAAACTATAACCAGATCTGTAGAAGACAACAATTAGATAACTTAGTTTCTGTGGCCAAAATTCAAGGATATAGGGTGAACAAATGTTTTTAAATTTTTAAATTTTTTTAAGATATTTTTTTTAAAATTTGCTATTTTTAAAGAAGTTTTTATTTTAATATTAAAAAGAAGAAAAAAAAACATTCCAAAAATAGTTTTCCTGAAATCCAAAAATTACTTTTGGATTTTTCTTAAATAAATACATAAAACATTTCAATCAGATAAAATAAAGTAAGATTTTTATTAAAAATTAAATTATTTACTCAAATTCAAAAATAATCTGCTAACAAAAATAATCCATAAATAGAAAATTTCAGTTATATGAAAAAATTATAACTCCCATATGATCTACAGAAACGTCTAGATTTAATTATAAATAGTTTAAATTTAAAAATCAGAGAGAACTTAATTTTTTTAACTTTAATTTTTTTTTTTTTTTTATTTTAGAGAATATAATTTTTATTTAATTTATTTGCAATATATGTACGAGTCCAATAATCATTATACATCTCTTTAATATTTTTAAAAGTAAAGAAAATTTAAAAAGGCAGAATGAAGTTTTTATTACAATAATATTTCAGCTGACTTCTGGAATTGCGATAGCATCCGTTACTTGAAAATTATAGAAAGTTTTCTCATGCAATTTATGTTTTACTGATAAATTATTGGCCTGCACGCAAAACTCCTCACTGTGATACAGTTTTTGTTCCCCACTATTTTATTCTCTTTTTTCACAATCACTAGGAATATCCTTTTGATGAATATTGAAATGGTCTTTAGTTATAAAGCTAAGAGTACAACTTTAAATTAGAAATCAAGTTTTAGATTTTGGTAAATGTTAGTAGGGAGTCCTTTAACCCTTTTCTCAGCATTGTTGCTTTTTAAATATTTTGCTTCACTTTAACACAAAACCTTAAAAAATGAAACTTTAAAATCAAGAATTTCCCATAATTTAATTTTTAAAAATTCAATTATAAATTAAATTAATTATTAAAATTATTTTTTTGCAAATTAGTAAATAATACTCTATCGAAAACTCGAGTTTTTATTAAAGAAACAGAAACTTGTGGGTATCCTTGTGTTACTGTTTTAATACCCAGGAAGTAACACAGTACCAACCATAAAACCATAAAACTGTTTTATCAAATCATATATAGCAATTGTTTCATATCAAAAAAAATTTAACAATATTTAATTAAAAAAAAATATATATATATATATATATATATATATAATATTAGCATCAAAACGGGCCCCTACGTAGGCCAATGGATAATGAACAGCCTACTGAACTGGAGGTTGCCGGTTTGATTCCTGTATTTTCCTGTGGTCAAGCCCAAATCAAAAAAGAAAAAAATAACTCTAAATTTAATGAAAAGTTTCTTAAATTTACTTGTAACGGCTTTGGAAATGTGATTTACAAACCTTTTCATACACGCATGTAAACACTCGGAACAGACAAATAAATCACAAATGCTACAAACACTATCAAGAAGAACCAAACACATACACATAAAAATCAACATTCCCAAAAGTATACTTTAAGATTTTGGGAAATTGCAATCACCAGATGCTCTACTTCTAAGCAAGCACAGCAAAAGCAACTTGAGGGGGAGTGGCAACAAGAAAACCATAGTATCTGCAACAGTTGTAAATTGAGTTGTGCAGTATTATGACGAGCAATTCATTTATGCAATGTGTTGCAGTGCTACAAAAAAAAAAAAAAAAAAAAAAAAAAAATTGTGCAGGAGCAAAAAATTTAGGAAAATGTGTTCTGCAGTTTCCTGTTGGTTTTGTATGCTATCAAATGCAATTTTTATGTCATTCAGTTTACTGTTGGCTCTATTTGTGTTATTGTCGGACCATAAAACATAATGAAGTTTATTCGAACTTGTAGAATTTCTTCTGATTGCCCTTTTTGAATTAAGTTGCTTCTGCTTTCACTTTATTTCTTATGTAAAGGAAAAACAACCATAAACATAATTTGCAATTTGCAATTTATTTATATAAAAATTCTTGACTACTTAGGCTGTGCAAATATTGGAATTTATGTTTTTTATTTGTTTTCAAAATCGTTTCTTAATTGTGGGAAATAGTAAAGATATATTGCCTGCAACACATTCTGTGTTAATGGTATTCGTTATTATCCTTTGAATTTTCCTTTAATTCTGCAAAAACATGCAAGAAGGATAGAAAAAAAAATCTAACGAAATTCAAGGCTTTTCAATTCAGATGAATTATTAAAAGGTATTTTCTTAAAACAAAAATATCTTGCAATTAATAACTTTGTTATATTTGAAGGCAGTCAAGATATTGTGGCAAAGCTAAAAGTGAAATTTCTTAGCCCGAGCAAGCAAGTCATATTTCATTATTATAAATCCTTTAATGTCTTAAACTTTTTTCTTAATTCCTTTTAAGCTGAATGAAATAAATTTATGTGTAAAATGCAAGTCTAGATTCTGTTCATCTTATAAAATAAGTAATTTTAAAAATAACTTCTTTCATTTAATCATTTATTTTTTTCAAAAGGCAGTTTAACTGAATATTAACAGCACAGCAACGACCAAATGCCTTATTAAATATATAATTTTCAAACTTCCAAGTCAATCACTTAGTGTTCTATATTTTATCTAAATTAAAATATCAATATCTGTATCTGTATCACTTCCAACGTTAGTCGGATGCATGCTCGTATTTTGCAAGTCCTTCTTAAGCCACATTAGTTTTTGCAAGTAAACTGTCTTCCTTTTTCCCGCTGTGTTTTCAATTATTTTCATTTCTGCTTTCGTTAACACAAAAATATGACATCATTTCTATTGAACGTAGAAAAACTAACGAGGCTATTTAATTGGGAATAACTTTCATTTGAATTATTAATATCTTTCAGGCCTTGTCCTGCTTGTTATCTTTCATAAAACAAACTCAGTGTAAGTTGGGCAAGCAAGAGGAAAAATACCCATATAGAAATATTCTTATAATTATTTATTTGCACTATGCTAATGAAGTAATAAAGAATATGGAAGTGAAACAATGTCCAATACTCTTGAATAAAAGACTCTGATTTAAGAGCCATAAGAAACTTTAAGTAACATCAGCCAATTTTTCTATGACAGTTGGAAATTTCGTACTAAATTACTTATTATTCGTTTAAAGGGAATAACAGGGACCGCTTTAGGATGTTACACACTTCAACAATTCGCATTCAAAAATTGCCTTTAATCTCTAAAATCCCCCGTGTTACGGTGTGCCAAACCCTGTCCTACTTTCCTAATATACGAGCAGAAACTAAGTTATCCCAATTAAGTCATCAGTATTGGCCTTAATACTGGTTTTCAAATGCTGAAAATAATAATTGTTACCAATCAAAAAATAAAATTTAATTTCTCTCTTTCCTAATAATGATATTCACCCCTATCATGAATAATTTTTCCCATAAAAATTTTTCCCATTTCCCAAAAGTGCGATCATGAATAATTTTTCCCATAAAATGTGTTCCCATTTTCTGATATGTAATTCAGTGGTGAATGACATGCACAAAAAAATGTTCCCATATAAAATTTTGCCTTATCATAAATGGGTTTTTGAAAGACTTTTTCACATTTTTTGTGTTAATTTGTTCATTTTATTTCCTTTGAGGAACTAAAAAAATATGCAAGTAGTTGTTGCATTTTAATGGATATATAACTTAATTAAAAACTATTTTTAGGTCTAAATCAATAAAAAAATATGCAACATGGCATGCTTCTCTTTCTCAATTTGACTCCGACAAATTGCATGTGGTTTTGTGAAAGTTTCTAAAGATGTGATGGTCACATTTTGGAATTCGCTTACAGAAGAACTAAATAGTGCTGGCCCTCCTCGTTTTTCCTGAATGGAAAAAGGTATGCATTCATGCTTTAAATATTTTACATTTTAAAACATGCATACATATAATACATACATATGTACATATATAACTTGCAATAGGTGTGGATAGATCAAATAAGGTATGTGCGGTCAAAAGCAGCAGCTACTTTAAAAAACCAACGAGAAATTGGAGGTGGACCAAACCGTACCAAACGCTTATCAGCCAGTGAGCTGTGCATTTATGAATTGGTAGGAATGAAAGAGTCTGTGGAAGGCTTAGAAGACTCCTTCAGCTTTGTTTTACCAAAAGACGTTTATGAATCTTTAGGCGCAAAACTTTTAACACCATCACCATTAGCCGCTACAATAAGAGGAGAGTCCAGTAATAAAAACGCTTCCTCCATTAATGGATTAGATGCATCTCGCAAAGCACAACGAGCTATCCGCTGCAGCTGAATATCCTCCTCTTGTAATAAAAAAATGGCACTAATTCTGAACATTTTTTTTAACTTTTTAACAAAAATTTATGTATATTAATTATAAAACTTAAATTTAATTATTTTTACATCACTTACACATAAGTTTTCAATAATTTTTACTTTGTATTTATATATTCTTCTTTCCTATTCTACACTCACTACGTATTGATAGCAAAACAAACGTTCCCATGATATTCATGATAGCAAATTTCTCTACTTGGGAAATGAAAATTTTATGGGAATAAAAATTTCACATTTTATTCACGATAAGGGTAATTAACTTACTAATAATTATTCCTTTGTAGCACAGTGTTATTGAAATATCCATTTAAAAACCTACTAAAAAATATTTTTATTTAAATATATTTTTATAAACACAATTCGTAGTAATTTCAATGAAAAACGTTTGTCAGTATCCTGCTGGATGGAAGATACTGTGTTTTTTTCTTTGTAGCACAGTGTAATTGAAATATCCATTTAAAATCCTACTAATAATTATTTTATTTAAATATATTTTTATAAACACAATTCGTAGTCATTCCAATGAAAAATTTCTGTATCCTGCTGGATGGAAGATCTTTGTAGCACAGTGTTATTGAAATATCCATTTAAAATCCTACTAATAATCATTTTATTTAAATATATTTTTATAAACACAATTCGTAGTCATTCCAATGAAAAATTTCTGTATCCTGCTGGATGGAAGATCTTTGTAGCACAGTGTTATTGAAATATCCATTTAAAATCCTACTAATAATCATTTTATTTAAATATATTTTTATAAACACAATTCGTAGTCATTTCAATGAAAAACGTATGTCAGTATCCTGCTGGATGGAAGATACTGTGTTTTTTTTCTTTGTAGCACAGTGTTATTGAAACATCCATTTAAAAATCTACTAAAAATTATTTTATTTAAATATATTTTTATAAACACAATTCGTAGTCATTCCAATGAAAAATGCCAGTATCCTGCTGGATGGAAGATCTTTGTAGCACAGTGTTATTGAAATATCCATTTAAAAACCTAGTAATAATCATTTTATTTAAATATATTTTTATAAACACAATTCGTAGTCGTTGAAATGAAAAATGTTTGTACTATCCTACTGGATGGAAGATACTGTGTTTTTTTTTCTTTGTAGCATAGTGTTATTGAAATATCCATTTAAAAACCTACTAAAAAATATTTTTATTTAAATATATTTTTATAAACGTAATTCTTAGTGTTTCCAATGAAAAACGTTTGTCAGTATCCTGCTGGATGGAAGATACTGTGTTTTTTTTTCTTTGTAGCACAGTGTTATTGAAATATCCATTTGCTACATAATTTTTCTATTAATCTAAAAAGTAATACTCGTGTTAATAATTCATACAGTTGATTTCAACTCGTAGAGCAAAAGCCTTGTAATTTTAATTTCCTGTTTGTTTATTTAAACACTCCCTTTAAGGAATGTAGTGCTACCAGTTTCGTGTCCTCACCTCGTACATGAGAATTCCTTAAACACACTTTTATTAAAAATGACTGACAATCCAATAATCCTTGTCATGTAGTAAATAATAAAATGTAAATTTATCTAAGCCAAACCTTTTTCTATAGTTAAAATTATACAATTTTATTCAGTTCCCTGAAGCCTGCAATGGCTTGCGGGAATAAAAACCTTGATCGTCTCTACATGACAGTCAGCTATTAAGCAATTTAATGAAAAATAGTTACCGGACGCAACTCATCCGTCATCAAGTAGAGTAACGTATTTCTATTTTTGTTTGTTATGGCATAGTAATTTCATTATTCGCTTGACTTTTTAAAATAATTTATGCAAATAAATATTTTTGTTTGTATTGTAATCTTTCATGTATAGTGAAATATAAACACAGTGGCTAACAAAATTGTGCAGTAGCTGTACATGAACAACAGATGAGAAAGTTAGACAAAATTTAATTTTAAATTTAATTTAAATTTAGGGAAAATTTAAAAAAAATACTTTTTAATTATAAATAATATAAAATATATTTTTAATTCATTTAGGCATAGTTTCCCCTGCTAATTGTTATCTTTGTAGAATTTATTAAATTTTCTTATTTTTCCAGTTATTTAATATCTTATCGAATATTGAACAAAAAAAATATATTAATAATTTATTAAATTAAATAAAGTTATGAAAAAAAAAGAAAAATCAAAACCTCCAGCCTTTAATAGACTTGGGAATTTCAAATAAGAAATATCTTAGTTGTAAAATTGGTGAAGGATGTAGAAGAAATCAGGATGTGATTATGCGAACTTCATTTCGAATAATTTTTAGAGTTGTTTGAGGAAGAAAGAGAATAATCCGAAAATATAAATAATTTCACAGACATTAAAAAAAATTTCAGTCGTTGCTTTGAAATTTATTTTTTACTTTTATTTCCAGTAAGCATGCCTGCACTACTATTTTCCGAAAAAGGTAACCAAGTGAAAATATTTTCAAATATTTTAATTGAATCTGTTGGAAGCCCGTTAAAGGATTTTAAAGGATTCTTGCACATGCCAACTGTTTTGTTACTAATAATTAGTTATTCTTCCCTTCCCAGTTATTGTACTATGCAAATGCTGTATATACATCTTTAAGGAGTTGCTACTCTATAAGTATATAAAAGTAAATTAAAAATTTACTATACCGATTTGGTCGTCTATAAAATTTCAGATAGGCTGAAAGTATTTCGCAGATTAATACTTATACAATTTTAACACGAACAAAATAAGGACATTCGATTTCCTTGAACAATAAGCTTTTGCACGTTTTAAACAACCTGCCCAACACAAATATCCTTAACACCCCCACGAGTACAGAGCACCACGAGTATCAGCAATGAAAGCAATAATCAATAATTTCCCCTGACTTTATAATTAATTTTCTTATGCTACGATTAGGTTGCAGATATTTATAAAACCTAATTCAGACTAGAAAGCAAAATGGCAACACACATGTTACAAGTGCAGGTAAAAATGGAGATTTATATTATTATTTAGAAAGGACTTACGAGAATTATATTACCATTGCAGCCATTAAGAAATTTTTTCTAACTAAAAGAACTTTGTTTTTCAACCAAAGCCATTCATTATCTTTTTCTTCCTTCTCAGTTGCTATATCTCTATATATATAAAACTTATGTCTCTGTTCGTGACCGATAAACTCAAAAACTACTGGATCGATTTTGACCACATTTTTAATGTTTTGCCCAATAGAGTTTAGCTCGATAACCCTAAGCTCTATTTCGCTGGAAACGTTGAAGGCTTATTCGTGCATAGTGGCCTTAGTTAGTCCAATACCGGATCATACCTAATCTATTTTCGCGAAAAAAATAAAGTTAAAAAAGAAAAATAAATATATCTAATGTTTAGTCTCTAATTGCGCGATAAGCCTATGATGTGTTTCTTTGAAGGCGTTGGGTCCTTAATCACCGTGTAGCGGCGTTAATTAGCCCGATACTGGCTGAAAATTAATATCTCTCAAGAAAAAAATAAAATAAATAAAGATCACTATTTTTAAAGCCGATTTGCGCGATAAGCCTATGTTATGTTTTGCTAAAGGCGTGGGGTCCTTAATCGCCGTGTAGTAGTGTTAAGCATACCGACACCGACTCCTACATAAAATTTTTTTCTATTATAAATAACTAAAAAGACTGATTTTGATGTTCTGCAAGAGGCAGTTTAAAATAAAAGAAAAATTTTTGGCCAGCAATGCGTACTAACACTTTTGCAAAGAGTGCCCTTCATCCTTTATGAAATTATCCTTAACTCCCACTATAAAATATATTGCAAGCTTTTCACTACAAAAAAATTTTTTTTATGGATCAGTGAGATGACTGGCAAACAGTCCTATGCAAAGTAGCCCTTTCAGTTATGATATTTTATAAGTTAATAAAAATTGTTGCTTTTCTTTCATACTCAAATATAAATTACATGCAAAAAAAGGATCTGTGTGTATTTTTTATAATTTTCCTTTATATTATTTCCGATTTAAAATATTATTTTTACTCATTATTTTTCATTTCCCGATACAATAATTACTCTCGCACTGGTGAGTTGATTTACTTTAATACAAACTTATTTAAATTAATCGCAACCTGAACGTCAAAAAGAAAAACATTTTCATACTGACAGCATGTAAAAAAGCTTTTAAAAAAATTTTTTATTTATCTTGAAGTGTAATTAATTTACAAATAGACCATATTTGACTTTTTATCAGTCCTTGCAATATTTGCAAGGATTATTTCCAGCAGCAGAAATATGTGGTATGTGTAAATGTCTGCATACGAGTATACAGTGGATAAGTAGAGGCATTTTCAGCAATGCAATGTATGTAGTGCACTATACGTGCATGCACATACGGTTATACAGTGGGGCAGTAGATGAAATTTTTCTGCACACCAACCACACTAAGAAAAAAAATTACGTAAAATAATTTTTGGAAAAAAGTCGTTCTCATCAAGAAATTGATAAAATGTAAAATAAAAGTTATTGTGACGTTCCGCCAAGTTTTTTTTAGCACACTGTGTTCATAGTATTCAATAAAGTAAAAGCTTTATAAAGTCTTAAAATAAAGTAATACGACAATAAGAAATATGAAGAATGTTAAATCTTTGAACATTTTAAAATATGAAAAAATACCATTATAAATAATTTCTTTTTTTTGATTTTATATTTTTTTAATTATTAATTTTTTTTTATTTTTTTACTTTTGAAAAAGTAACTAATTTTTTGCTTTTGTAAATAAACAAATTTTTTAAAATATAAATAATAAATATTTTATTTATTTATTTAAATCTATAGAACAAGCAGTCCTTACAGACTCTACGTTTTATATGAAATTGAGGAATAAATTAGTTTAATAATTTAGAAATAAAATAATATTTCTTTTTAAGATATCCTTACGTAAATAGATGGATATTACGAGTGGATCCAGTTGCGGCATTGAAGTAGATTTTGTTGAGCAAGAAGTGAAAAAAACCGCAATTCGCCTGGTTTTTGGAAACTTTAGGTTAGACAGTGCAAGGAAAAAGGAGGTAAAATTGAAGTCACCGATCTGTATGTAAAAAAAAAAAATAATTATTGTTCTGTTAGTTTTTCGTTAGTCAGTCCATAGACATGCCTTTGCATGTTTTGCTCAGGTCGTGTTAGCGTTTGATACTGAGCAGAATGCTGAATAAAAAGCACAAATTTTTCTTTACAATAAATAAAACAATAATTCTCAGTTCTCAAGTTCTTTATGGAAAAAATACTTTTGATAATAATATTAAATATTATTAAATAAATATTGTTTTTTTTAATTCCTTTTACAAAATTTGTGTAAAAGTAAATAAAAATCCAAATAGTGAAATAGTCAAAAAGTTTCTGCATCTATTTGATTTAATATTGAGCAGTGATTTTCATATCTTTTGAGCCTACTGAAAAATATCCTCTGCATTCGTTCCTATTCAATCACAGAAAATATTTAGTAGACAAAATTGCTTTTCTCTCCATCTACATGGAATAAAATGTATCTCCCAATTCATTTTTCTCATTCCTAATTTCATTCACATTTACATTAAATTTCTTCATTTTATGTAAAAAATAAAAAATTTTTTACACAACATTTTCCACAATTTTCTTACTATTGAAAAAATTTTTGTTTTTTAATAAAACATAAAAAAATACATTTTTGGCAGTGTAGAAAGTTCTCACGTGTGCTCCCAGCTTAATCTGCATAATTGCAATCGGCGTGAGAAGTTGCCATTTTTAAATACCACTTTCAACATTGAATAGAATAATCCTTCCCAAATTCGCGGCAATATATAATTAAAATAGAAAATATCAATTTGAATAAAAAATTTTGAAATTTTACAAACAATTTTTAAATAAAAATAATCTGTTTACATAAAAAAAACAAACAATACTACTGATGTATAAATTTTAATCTCATAATATATAATAATCTCTCCGAGGTTTTGATTTGGATGTGATTAAGGCCAGCATTACGTGATGCCACTGGAATTTCCCACAATCATAAAGAGATTTTCAAGGTCTGTCTAACACTAAAGTGTGAAGCATCTGTTCAATACTCATATATATTTTAGTACAAAATTTGGGGCATAATTAAGCAAAGTCGGCCTTTAATTTCGATGTCAAATTGCTTATCCGCTAATGGGCAAGGAGTCACTGACTGGTCATCTGCCTGAGAAGTTCTTCAAAGGTGTTTTTCTATTCTATGCTTCATATTCTCCACAACACTGTACGTGTACTTGGTCCATACAGGTGGCCACCGTTTCCCTTTTAAGCAAAGGTGTCAGAGCAGCTTTTAATAAAAATTGTTTTCGAAAGCTTAACTTTTATCGAAATGGTTCCATTGCCGCTCCTCATCGTGCCACAACATATTACAGATGAGTGAAAAAACAAAACTTTTATAGAGAATAAAAAAATATTGAACACCTTCTGTTGCCATTTAAAAAAAAAAAAAAGTATTGACATGGAAATTCGATAAAATTAAATACAAGAAAACTGTACTTACCAGCATACATGAGTAACGTCAATAAATTTAACAGCCAATGTGTCATGATGACGGTGATAATTTTGATGTGGAAGCTGGTGCTGTTGCTGGTGCTGGTGTTGGTGCTGTTGCTTTTACTGTTTTACTTCTTGCAGGCTGCAACAATTTTGCAGCTGCAACTTTTTCGAAATTCCTGGCAATGACTGTTAAAGGTATCAGTGTTGTTTGTTCAGTCTGTTGGCTACTACGACTGTGTGCGACTTTCTTATTGAGATAATAAATTCAGATATTGAGTATTCAAGGAAGAATGATGTTGTTTTTATACTGTTTGTGCAATATTTGCATTTACCCTTCTTTATTTTTAAGCAAAAGAGTGATATCGCAGTGTCTTGTTAAAATCAAGAATCTTCCGTAAACGGCAGCTAGACAGGCAAGGAATCAACTTCAACGTGTTGATTTATGCGCGAAGGATGCGATTCTTTTCGGTGCATTTATTTAGCACAGCATAAGATATGGAACGAGTTGCTTATCGAGCAAACTTATACATTCGTCTTTTATTTTGTGCAACAGGACGGTGGTTTCATTTACTATTGACATACGCGGAATAACAATTATATACTTATTTATATTAAATTTTCATGTTTAATTTGTTTTTTTTTATTTATTATATTTTTTATTTAATAATAACTGTAGTTTCTCTTTCTATAAACCATAATTTATTGTGTAAAAAACTTTCAACTTTCAGCTTCATTATTAGCACAAAATTTTCTTTAAGTTTATTTAAATCATTTCAGTATTGTTAGAAACAACAACTCATGCTCTCAAATTCGGCCACATCCTTGAAATTGTAAAAGCAACTTTCGTTCTACAAATTCACTTCGCTGAAATTATTTTTTCGTTATCAATTTCATTTTACTCGTGCCCACTTTTTATGTTTGTTTGCTTATGGTTTTTAGGTTTCAACTTTTGTCAGGTTTAACGAAACGCGAGTGGTGGACTCGTAAGTGGGTTCTTCTATCAATTAATTTTTAATTGCTTTCAACTTTTGTTATTAACAGAACGCGAGCTATCGTTTCCGCTTAACTGTTGCATTGTTTGTTTAATTTTTTTTATTTTTTCCTCTTTCCAGATATATTCGTTGTTTATCAAATGCTTTGCTTCACTTTGATTTCATTTCCTGGCCACGTAAAATGTTGCGGCTGGTGTTGCCATTTATATGTTATATTATTCGATTTTGACACTTTTATTTAGCCAGCGAGTTTTTTTTATATATCATATAAAATTTTGATAACTTTTAAAGGGGAGCGAAGAGAGAACCTAAAAGAGAGAAGAAAAAATATGTTTAATTTTACAAAAATATTTTAATTAAATTATCCTTTAAAAAAACACTTTATACAGTACGCAACAGTAATAGTTTTATTTCCAATACAAAAAATTCATTTTGCCTGGAAAGTATAGTGCCAGGATAATTATCTATTTTTGATATTCATTTTATTCGTTCCTTAATTTCACCGATTAGATACTGCTAAAACCGATGTACATTGTAAGCTGATGACAGCTGATTACGTCATCGACCCTTCATCGAGCACTTACAATTATACGACAGCAGTTTGGCTTCATATATTAAAGACTACATGAAAAAGTTTTCAAGGATCCTGCGAGGTATACATCGTACCAACAAACAATGATGTTAAAGAATAATGAGAAACAAATTGTGAATCAAGGCTGGGTTTTGCTATAAACTTGAAGGTTTCATTGATTGTTGTTGTATAAAATTTTAAGTTTTTCATTTCCGCTTTTATTTGTCTTGAGAAATAACCCTAAACTTGCTATAATTTTCGGAAATTTCTTTAAGTCTTTTTCACTTTCATTGATAAAAAAGTAATTTTATGGCGACTATGTTTTGGGATACCAAAACAATTACCTTCATTTATTATATGGAGAAGGAGAATTATTGCAACATTTGAAGGACCACACTTGATGGGGAAAAAATCCTGTTTCACTATGATAATGAACCTGCCCCTTCTTCGTCGTTGCGATGGCTAAAATCAACAAATTGAAGCCCGAATTGTTCTCCCAAACACCATATGGAACATAAAAAATTTATTTGGTGGTACAAAATTTGAGAGCAACAGCGGAAGTCATTCGTGCTATTAATGAGCATTTCGTGGGTCCTGACGAATCACATTAGAAAAAGGCTATCACTTCTTTAGAACATCGCTGTGAAAAATGTATTAATCTAGATGGAGTTTATATTGTATATTAAAGTGAGGAGGTTATCTAAAATAAGTGACAAGACAAGAACATTTTCAACTCAACCTCGTAAGTTACCAACGAATGCAATAAGTTTAATGTAAAAATGTCAACTTTGAAATCATGAATTGCCACACGTCAACGCATGTAATTTACATGTTTTCCCTTCCCCTTTTGTGTTTTTGCTTTCGAGATGTGTTCGAAGAATTTACCAAACGCCCAGAAGCCAACAATTTGGATATTCAAAAAATATTTATTTTTCAATTGAACCTCGTCGTCGCATATTTTATAATAAAAAAATATTTTTGTTGTATTTCTTTTTTTAATTAGTTTAGTGAAAACATGAGTTTTTTATGTTTATTCAACTTTACCAGCTATTTGGTTTTAAATAAAGCCAAATCTTGTTTATGCTTCAGCTTTTAACTAATAATTTCTAATAATTTTTTATTGAGTTAAATGAAATATTTGAGTTATAAAAAATTATTAGAATTGTAATCGTGAATTTTATATTTTTATGTTACAAATTCCCTTTTTTATATTTTTTTTTTATTGTGTTATTTTACTGTTTTAATTTAAAAATGAAGTTTCCGTTTACAGAGTAAGAAAGAAATGTAAATGAAGGGAGCAGGGACAAGAAAAAATGTGTGAATTTTTTTACTTCTCTCTAACATGCACTTATTGAAATCCAATTTATTTTATCATCTTCTATTGGTAGATACTACTCCTGAGCAATTTTTTTTTCCTTCGTTTCGTTTTATAGAATTTTCTATTTGGTTTCGTTTAAGCCAATTTCATTTCATTTTCTACTTTAAAAAATCACATAATCATTGATTTGAAACTTGTTTACTTAAATGCATTTCCTGTTATCTGCATTGTACATCTGTACAACCAATACGAGTATACAGACATACATACCCATGTCTACAAACATATACATAAATATACATTTGCAGCTACCTTCATATATGTGTGTGTGTGTGTATGAGTGGGGGCGTTCGGTTGCATATGTTCTTAAATACAATCAATTGCTTGAGAAATATTGCTAATGCAAGGATATATATACATGCATATTTATAATTGCCACTGGCATAATCTAAGTTAATGTGTGCGGCAGGTGTGTGTTTGTCTTCATTTGACATCAATCCATGAAATGGGCAACCACTAACAAAAATTTATTTTAATTTATAATTTTAATTTTATTTAAAGCTGACCATATGGCTTTAATTTCACTTAGTAGAGGCAGGCCGAGCCTACACTTTCTGATGATTGGAAAGGACATATTTTAAGGATAACTATCTATCTAAGTCTATCATACTTTTAAAGTAAATTATATTTTTAATTAATTTTTTTTAATAAAAAATTAAAAAAATTTCGAAATATTAGAGTTGTTTGAACTGTAACTTTATTTTTTTCAGTTTTTAGGGTTTCGCTGAGAAATACACGAGTTGAAATTTTCACGGCATTTGAGTCCATACTTCACTAGTAATTCTTTGAATGTTGATCTACCGAAGTAGATAAGAGGCTTTACAGTCCCTTAAAGAAAACAAGCCAATCAAAGTTTCTTGAGTTTCTTTGAGTACAGCAATTGTATAAAGCGCATTATGAGCTGTGTAGCTCCCTACTGTCGGAATAACATGTCCACGAGTATAAGCTTAATGGCAGCCTTTTGAGGAATAACAATTAGTGAAAATCATATTCAGTACATTATTGCTTTTGAAGATGATCCAGACCAATACACCGTATTTTATCTATATTCCGACTAAAGATGGCGCTTTATCCCTCAATCCCTCTTATTTAAATATTAATTCAACCAAAAATCGTCTTCGTCGAAGAACAAAATATTGTATTCAAATTGTGCTTTAGCCCGCTCCCGCATGTTGCAGTGAATAAAGCTTTGTGTCCTATTCAAAAGGTTGATCGTTTATTTATTTTATTTTGATCTTAAAAATATTTTTAAAGCCTTTAATAAAGAAGAATATTTTTCTCGCTGTCGAAAACGAGCTTTGCAATTAATTTTAAAATATTTCTGATATATTTCTTAATATTTCGCTACTTAAGTCTCATTTCTTAAGTCCCTGCTACTGATTGATTGGTTAAAAGTTGATAATATAAATAATAAAACGAATAATATTTTTTTACAAATGTAGTTTTCTGTGCCACATACATATTCTAAATTCAGATGAGCTGATGTATTTAATGCAATATTTTATATTTTCCAAAGCAATGTCCTTCTCGTAGAATTAATTGTACAAAATTTCAATATTTTAATCCATGATTTTTGCTTTAAAATATTTTTAGTGGCATAAGTCCATTTTGTTAAAAAAAATAAGTACAAGTTACTGGCCGATAAGGACCTTCCCTATATTGTTACAAGGACACTTTAAATCGATTTATATTTCAGTCTGAAATAAAAAGACTTTTCTTGTACAATTCAGATATACTTCATATTTCAACTGTAAAAGAAAACAAAGTTTAAAATATCTTTTTTCATTTAAAGATCTTAGCGAAGTAAATTTTAATTTTTATTTTTTTTAATAAAACTCGTATAAAACTCGCATTTAAATGAATTCCTTTTCATTATTACTTTGCACATAAACATCCAATTTATGTAAAGCTTTTATGTCTAAAAAATATAGACTTAATAATAAGGTAATTTTAATAAGTAATTTTCGAAAGTGTTATAAGTCCATATAGAGCTAAAAAAGTTTTATTTGTCAAATAACTTTATTTATAATTATTGCACAATAAAATTTTAAAATTTACTGTATAGTGTAAAAAACATCACTCGAATTGACTATCAATGTTATTAAATTGATTTAAACTCAAATGCTTAAGTATCTCAATATATGAGAAAATGGACTTATACCACTTTCAGTAAAACCTGGATATATCCCATACAATTATTACAGCCGTTACATCATATATTTAAGTACAGGCAAATATTGAGCGTTCTTAGCTTTATGAGTCTGACATCCTTATTTGGCACAGGATGAGTTGCGCAACTGTACAAAAACAAATACATTTTGTTCGTAATAAATTTCAGACCATGGAAAATCGTATTCATATAATAATATCTTGCGAATAAAATGTCTAATAATTTTTACAAACAATCTTTAGAATGACGTAATAAATTAAGAAACTCGCAAATGCAATCTAACCAGATAGACTAAGCCCCAGCTGTTGAAGCACGAAAATAAATTGCAAACGTTCAGGGCGTCATAAGACATTAAGCGGTAACGATAAATCTATTTCTATAGGCAGGCAATTAGCAAATGAGCACAAGCATAAATCCAAGCACGTAAACATGGTAAGGAATATGTTGTAAATATCATTAACCATTGTCCTTAAGCAGAGCAACGTTCAATGTTGCTTAGAGAAGAGCAATAAATGGCAGTAATTTCGGATGCTTACGGAGGGGGAAAGTTTTTATATTTGGTTGTAAACTAAACCTTATTCTTGTAAAGGACTTCCATGTTTTTTTTTTTTTTTGTCTAGCCAATGAAAATAAAATTTTTGTTGTTATTTCGCCATTTCAACTATTCTAAGGACATTTTAAACATCTCAATAGTTGCCAAATATTGAAAAACCAAATTCTACAGGTACTAAATTTCTTACTGAACTTAATCTTTATAAAGTATGTCAATCCATCTCCGATTTCGTAAATATTTCAAAATGTGTTTTCACGAATACCGTTGAGTTTTCTGAGATTTTCTATTGTGCTTCAAATCAAGTTGAAATATGAAGGACAAGAAGGAATAAAGAAATACAAAAATTGGGGAGTATCAGCATTCATAACAGCATGAGGATGACAGCAGAAGCTCTGTTTTTCATAGCTGCAAGTGTAGCGCTCATTTTTACAGACATATAAATGAATTGAATGTTTCTAATGTTGTGACGGGAAGAATAGATGTCTTCAGTTAATAAAACATTTTAAATATTTTTCTTAAAAACTCGTGAAGACTCTATTAATACATCATGGCATACAAAGTAAATAAGATAATTTTTGCAGATGCAAGTTGCCTACTGGAATAATGTAATACGAGGCCTGATCAAAAATATCCGTAATTTTAAGCTTTTCCCAAAATTTTTTATTTATAAATCTATTTGGCCAATATAAAAGTAATTAGCCCCTCTCAAAGTAATCCCCCTCAGGTATAATACACTTGTGGCGGGATTTCTTCCAATCCTCGAAATACTTCTGAAACGCGCATTTTTGGTATCGCCAACAACTCCTGTTTCGATTTTTCTTTTATCTCTTCAGTCGTAGCAAAACTGTTTCCTTCCATCGGTGTCTTCAGTTTTGAGAAGAGGAAAAAGTTCACGGGGACCAAGTCCGCTGAATGCGGTGGTTTAGGCATGATTGTAGTTTTGTGTTTGACCATAAACTAATGCACAGGCATCGATGTGTGAGCCGGTGCGTTATCATGTTGATTGGTTTTCCAACAACTCTATACGTTTCTGACGAAATGCTTCGCGCAGATGGCGGATAACTGCAATATGGTATTCCTTTTTGATTGTACGACCTTGTGGAAAGAATTCATGATGCACCACGCCATTCCAATCGAAGAAAACGGTGAGCAAAACCTTTAGATTTAGTTTAGTTGTTATGTTGTTTCGTGTCAGCAGCAAAAAGAAGACGCATTTTAGTTGAACACTGGCTGATGCCGCCACAATATACAGGGTGAGGTAAAAAAACTGCCATAAAGTAAAACGCCATAATTTTTTCATTTTTTTTTTAATTGTATTGAATGAAAGCAAAAACTATCGGAAATAGCATCAAATTTCAGAATAAGTTTAGATTTGTTCGAATTGGTCACCTTTGGCATGAATTATGGCCTTCAAACGGCCATATGAAGCCGTCACACGCTGCCCGAATGTTACTCTGCGGTATTTTGGCCCATGCCCGGCGAAGCGCTTGCTTGAGGTGATCGACACTTCGGTAATTTTTAGTGCCAACCTTGCTTTCCAAAATACTTCAGACACAATAGTTCAACCGATTGGTATCCGGAGATTTTTGGTGGCCATTGTGCGCTGGAAGTAAAGCGGGGAACCTTCACACACAGTTATTCACATTTAAATGCTGGAGTGCTCTAACGATAGCCACTTGTGGTTTTCCAGCCAAATATAAAGAAATCACACTATCACATCATCACGAATAACTTTTTTTCTGGAAAATTCTCACCAAAATGCTTTTTTATGCTTGTAAACAATATAATGAACTGTCACTGGAATAATTTTCATAGCTGTCGGACGAGTGGTTTCGAAATGACAGCAGTCTGAAGTTCGGTTGCAGTTTTTTTATCTCATCCTGTATATCGTTATCCATTTCGTGGTTTTAAAGGTATGGGTCTGGTATTCGATATCAGTTAAACTAAGTTACTAAACGAACGTTTTTCTTTTCAGTTGAAAGTCTGAAATGGACGAAAATGGATCGCTTAACTATCGCACAACTTATAAAAATTATGAAAACATACTACAAAAATGGTGATCCTGCCACAGCCACATATCGTGCTTTAAGAGGAGATTATGGTTTACATAATCGTTATATAGTATAACAGATATGTTTACCAACAAAACACAAAAACAAAAGAAAAATGCTAAAATCGAACACACGTAACTCACGAAATTTGAAAAAATGGGGTTTTTTTATCACACCCTCGTATTTACTGGGCATAACAATTTACAAAAAGCTTTTAGGAAATATTGACATAATCTTATATTGAGCCAAGCCTATTGAAGAAGTTTCCATTATGTTTATATATATATATAAATATTTTTTTTTATTATATTTTATACATCTTCCGAGTTACAACTATGGACTCTGCTTTCCACATTTCCTGCTCTTACTTCTCGTGTACTCCGTTAAATCTAAAGTAACTGATAGTCTTTGGAATACACAGCATTGAGCAAGTTCAAATAATCCCGACTATCGCAGAAAATAAAAGTTACACACATTGAGTTTTGTATCGCAGTCATTTAGCCTGCATGCAGCATTTAATGACATTATTTATTAAACAAAGAAATTACTTGTTAATCCTGCAATTTGTTTAGCTAAATATCTGTGTAGGGTGCCAATAAGTACATGTAATATAGCTATTAACAGCATTAATCTAGAACAACAAAAGTTAATTTGTAATCATTTGCGAAAGAGAATTTTCAAACCAAAATGAAAGAAAGTCGTGACCACTTAAATCATTTGCTTAGGAGGTTTTTATCTAAAAGTATGAACCGGAAAGTTTATATAAGTACGCTTTTGTTGCTGTAATTGTTTAGTGTACAACTAAAGTGCAAGGATAATGATTACTAATCCTTTGCTTCTTCTCTTTGCTGCTGTATACAATATAATATAACAATTAGCACCTTCATTACTCTTCTACACCGGTCAGCAATTCAGAAACGTTCGAGTGTTGAAAAGCTCCACTTATATTTAAAGGTCATGGAAAGATTAAAAAGCTCTATTTTTTTTTAGAAATTTCATATCAATTTAATTCATAGATTTCTGTTGTAATGGTAGATATTTTGAAGTTTGCTGGGACAATTTAGGAATGTCTACTATTTTTTAGACTGGAGAGCCAATGAAGATTGTCGAAGTGGCTTTCCAAATTTTAAAAATCAATTTTAAATAAAAACAAAAAAATATTTTATATATATATATATATATATAAATATTATACAATGGGAGCAAAGTAGACTCTCAGTCATCTGCTTCCCAAAATAGTATAAAAAGCAGTTTCGGGAAGGAAAGAAGAGGTATTATTTTCTGTGTAATCACCACAGGAAACAGCTGTTAACAAACGTTAATCACTCGAAAGTCCGAAGGGATTTTTTAACCCCCTCATCGTCAAAAAAAAGTGCATATGTATATATATAGTATAAAAATCACACTTTTAGAACTTCCAAAACGAAATTATTTTTCTATTATTCTAATGATATTTAAAGATGAACTTGTATTGAAAATTAAAATCTTTCAATATTCGATTTACAAACTCAATACAGATGCAGTTTTTTTAAAATATCGTTTATTTTCCTCTTTAATCCGGTATGAGTTTTTCTGCCGATAAGCCAAAATTTTTGTTTTTCATAAATGCACTGAAATAAATTTTAGTTTTTTGTAAAATTTTATTTGTTTACGTGGGTGGAGTGTTGTTGTTGACTTAGTGGGAAATGCTTAAGCTACGAATCAGCAATGTGGCGTGAAATGGGCTAAATGTTCTGGACTAGAAGCCAATGTCCTTAGCGTCCGCAGATAAGTATTTTGGATCTCATTTTTTTTTTTTAATTCTAACGATAATGGAAACAATCAAAAGCTAAAATCGACAAATAATCAATCGTTCAATTATTTCCGCACAAAAGTTTTACAAAAGTCGTCAATACTCGCAAAGAGATTTCAATATAGAAATGCGTAAAAATAAGCGTACAGAAGAAAAAAAATATTAAAATAATATTTTTAGAATTGTATTCTTATAATGCCCCCGAATAATATTTTTTTTTAATTTTTATATGGAATCGGAACCTTTTTCAAAGGCATAACTATAATAGATTTTAATTTCGTTCATGTTTCATACATGATTTCTACAAATTTATACATTTTAAGTGTAGTTTCATTAAAAATAAAATTCTCAATAAAAAAGATTAATAGTCAAATTTTTTTAACTTCAATTTATTGAGTAATTTAAAAAAAAAATTGTTTTTTTAGTTATAAAAAATAATCTAAATCGTTTTAAAAATAAAATAAAAAATTGCGAAAAAAGTTTTTCTCTTTTATTGCTGTTTCGGCCCACTGTGATTGCAGGATGTGCGCCATCACTGCAGTGATATGATGCGGATCCAAAACGTTTTTGCGACAACAAGTCGGTCCGGGTATATACTCCAGATATCTGCTTAACACACTTAAGTGTTCTACATCTATAACTTACTCTCATCAATAATTTAACTCTGCCTCTAGTTGGCATTTATCCATAGCCTCCGTAAATCTATTGAAAGCTCCCATTACCAAGTTATATCTGTAGTCATTTGCCGTACTTTTTGTTATAAGTAAAACACAAACATGGAAACCTTAAACGGTATTGCGGTTCTGTTAAAACACTAGAATGTATGACCAAATGAAATGTAAAACTCTGCATGACAATCCCGGCCATTGAGATCTAAAAGACACCCACACCAAACATGCATCCCCCATTTAACCAAACAAGTGCTGCATGTAAATCCCATTTTTACAATGAGCAAAGTAACAAATATCACTTATTGTTTAAACAATCAATAAAAATGTATTTTGTGTCACGCTAATACCTGGAAGGCCATGACAGTTGGTGAGCACGTCAGAGCTGAACTATTTAAAAATAAATAACTTTTTTACTGAGTATGCAGAATTAGCAGAAAAATATATTTCAGAACGGAAATTCTATATCATAATGTTTTCTCACAAAGCTCTACTTTAATTAGCTTTACACTCAATTGAATTCAAATCAATTGGAGCGTTGCGGCACGTGTACGCATTTTTTAGTACAGAAGCGGATTAAAAACCCTTCCGGTGAAAGCTAAGCTGAAGTACACTTCAAAGGTTGCCCCAATAAATTTATTGCAAGCACGTAACACAATCGACAACATATTTGGCAAGTTTTGCCTTCGTCCTACAGGCTTACAGCCAAGCAAAAATGTGTATGAGTACCCTAGATGAGATGTACTTTTAAATGAATTATTATTGCAGGGAGTTGAACTATTCATTATATTTTTTCTCTATTTTTGGATGCATTACAGGTGAAGCTGATTTATTTTATATAACAGTGTTAGACAACTTTTCTACAAAAACTTATACAGTGATGTCCAAATTAATTATATTAATAAACATATTAATCAGTTCATCTACCTTATAAAAATTTACTAAAATATTTTTTTTCAATTTATTAATAAATTTTTTTTAAATTTATTAATAAATTTTTATTAAATTTATTACTGAATTTTCATCACTTAAAAAATTTTATGAAAAAAAATTGGAATCTCCACTTATTAGAAATAAATATTTTTTTTTTTTAAATTTATTAATGAATTTTCATTAGTTAAAAAATTTGATGAAGAAAAATTAGAATCTCCACTTATTAGAAATAAATATATATTTTTTTTAATTTATTACTAATTTTTCATCACTTAAAAAATTTGAAGAAAAATTTAAATTTCTACTTATTAAAAATAAATAAATTTTTTTACTAAATTTATTACTAATTTTTCATCACTTAAAAAATTTGATGACGAAAAATTAGAATTTTTACTTATTGAAAATAAATAAATTTTTTTATTAAATTTATAACTAATTTTGTATCACTAAAAAATTTGATGAAGAAAAATTAGAATTTTTACTTATTGAAAATAAATACATTTTTTTATTAAATTTATTACTAATTTTTCATCACATAAAAAATTTTATGAAGAAAAATTAGAATCTCCACTTATTAGAAATAAATATATTTTTTTTTAAATTTATTAATAAATTTTCATTACTTAAAAAATTAGAATTTTTACTTATTGAAAATAAATAAATTTTATTATTAAATTTATTACTAATTTTTCATCACTTTAAAAATTTTAAGAAAAATTAAAATTTTTACTTATTGAAAATAAATAAATTTTATTATTAAATTTATAACTAATTTTGTATCACTAAAAAATTTGAAGAAAAATTAAAATTTTCACTTATTGAAAATAAATACATTTTTTTATTAAATTTATTACTAATTTTTCATCACTTAAAAAATTTGAAGAAAAATTAAAATTTTTACTTATTGAAAATAAATAAATTTTTTTATTAAATTTATTACTAATTTTTCATCGCTTAAAAAATTTGATGAAGCAAAACTAGAATCTCCACTTAATGAGAATGAAGCAATCCAAAAAGGAGTAAATAAAACTCTGTTAAATATTTATAAAGAATTAAAATATTTAATTAGGAATTATAAGACATTCCTAAAAATATGTTTTTATTATAAAATAAAGCTACAGTACTCATCAAGCAACATTGAACTTTAATTAGTGTAATGAATAATGGAATTATTAGTGTAAGAGAGCAGAGAAGTATTCCGTTTAATTATAACTAAAGTTGACAATTTGAAAAAGTTTTAGTATTAATAATTCAATGTTGAGGAGAATTAAACATTTTCTTATACACGTTTTTACTAAAGGACTTTCAAACAAACACATCTAGAGTTCGGTGCAAAAATTAATTAAATGAATTTATTAATGTGGAAATATATTGAGATATTGTGAACAGAACTGTGCATATTATTTCATGCCATTAAGTTTATTAATTCATTTCCATAGTGATTCGTCTTGCACGCATAAAATAAATAAATAAACACTACACAAGAAGTTTTTGAAGAAATATGTAAATAATTAATGTTTTTAATACGGTAATTATCAATTTATAGTGAGCATTTATTTTTAATTACAATAATGAGCCAAATATAAATATTAAGGCAGCTGGTTCTTATACACATTTGCCCGCATCCTTAAGCCATTCTTTAGAATTACAACACGTAGTCTTTATGAGAAATTTTACCAAATTTTAATACTACAATATTTTTCTAAACAAAAGATATAACCAAAAGATGTATAAAGTGATATCCATTATTTTTAGTTTTCTTATGCTTCTCATTCGGTTAAACCAAATTATAGATTTAACACATTTTTGTGTTTAAATCAGTGTCATGACTTTTTCACCTTCTGATTTGTAAATCCAAACATTAGAGTGTGACATGTATTCTTACTTTTGGCTAGAAATCAAACGTTGGAAAAGCCTTTTTATATAAGAAATTATATAAGAATTTTACACTCTCCCGATTGTCTACAAAAGCCAGTTCAACAATATATGCAAGGAGAGGGAAGAGCTTCTAAATAAAAATGGCTTACAGACAACAATAATAAATGCAGAAGATGCCACTCAAACAGTTACTAAAATAAATCGTACAAGTAATATAAAACAGAGCTCTGGGAACCAGGGGGTTACTATGTAACACCATTCTATAGTTAAATATTATGAATTCGGATTTTTCCTACTATCTAACTCGCATTCGTAAATACTTTTTGTACTTTCGAGTGCCCGCATCCGATTATTGTCTACTTGTATTCTACTTACGGATTTGTCTAAGTATATATTTCGAATATAGATGTCAAATTCGCTCGAAAGTCGGAATTGTACTCGTTTAACGGATGAATCATAAAAACATTAATAGATAAAAAATTAATAAAAGTCTTTTTCAATAGGCGAAAAGCTGCGAAATATATTAATACGAAGCAAAGGCAATTTCAAATTTGACTCAACTTTATGGCAGAGCATACGCAGTTATATATACATATATGCTATATCTACCCTTGTTGTCGTAGTGTATAGAGTATGAAATTATGTTGTATTATAATTCAAGCTTTTTCTTCTTTCCTTAAAAAACTATAAATTAATTAGTAAAAACTTCAGAGTCAAATAAATGAATGATTATTCTATAAATTGTTTTTTATTTGATCTCTTAAAGCTTGGGCTAAGCCTAAGAACCGATTTCTGTCTTCAGAAACTGAAACAGTTGTCAGGGCCCGTCAATTCCACTTTTTCTTAATTATTCACTATTTTTGTAGTTAGTTCGACATTATTCTCTATTCAAATATTGCGTAATGCAAAGCACACATTCATACATACATTGATATTTTGCGCAATAAATGCTGCCAATGTTGAAAAATACATTCAAAAGTAATGCCAAAACTATTTCATTTAGAGGCAGCACTTTTAACTAGATTCGAAAGTGTTACATGGTAAGAATTTTAATTCGGATAGAAAGCAACTTTCGAACGGTTCATACTTTCGAAAGGAGTTACATAGTAAACCCCCAGATCAGTGTAGAACCGATAAGGTTAACCATTTTTTATCATTAATTTCATTTTAAGCACAAAATCGTTTCATATAATTTTTTTATTAATTTTTAAATATGAGTTCCATGAGTGCTAGAGCGACGTACTCAGCAATATTTTTAAAGAGTTAAAAATTTTCCATATATTTCATTTTGTTTATATAACAGTTTTGTTTTTTATTCTTCCAATGATGATATAAAAAAAAACATTGATAAAAAAAATACTCAAATAAGTCAACTAATAAAAAACACCATTAATAATTTTAATGGCTTTATTTAGAAACAACATGAACAGTTTATACACTCTTTTGTTCAATTATTTATCTACGAATTGATGGCATTAAACGATATGCTATAAAACTATTTGTTGGAGATAAATGGCATTTGAAAGCATGTAAAAGTATTTCAAATTAAGTGGTTTAAGCAAATGTAAATAAAAAATGAAAAATTCGCTTTTTTGCAAGGAATGAGTTTCAATGTGTTTGGGGTCTATCCATTCAGTAAGTCCTGGCTGATCTTCGTGAATTGCTCAAAGCCTGAATAGCGCTCCTAATTTGTGTGAAATTGTTTTGAGAAAAATAAGTTGGTTCTAAAGGTTTATGGTCCACTTTTCACATTTTATGGTTAATACGATTTTTACGTTAATAAGAAAAACTTTCGTGTTTGATGAATGCAAACGAATCACCAATGCAACCGTTAGAAATGGCCGTTTGGTGGGGCCCCAACTTTCGAAATGACAGAGGAGATGCCATTACTGTGAACGTAACGCTATCAATAACAACGTGACGAATTGTAGATGCGATTATAACGATTCCAGCTACACATATTTGCATACTAAAAGTATTCTGTATATTCATTGAAATATGAATCCACCACGGCAAGGACCAAAGTACGTCAGCAGGATAGATTTTACGAAAGATTTCTTCTTTGGATTTAAGACAATTCGCATTCAATCTGAATGATACTCTCTATTTGCTTATGAAATTTAAGTGTCTTCGAAATATATTATACTCCAGTTCTAAATATTTATTAAAATGTTAATGAATATAACATTTTATCACATGAAAATTTCAAGGACATTGAATTGTCTAATGTAAATATTTCAAATATGTCTCCAAACCGTTATGTCATGATCAGATGTTTAAATTAAGATGTTCATAGACCAGTGAAAAATGTGCTAATAATTTCGGGAAATTGCATCAAAGACTTACCTCATGGTTACCACATAACTGAGAATATTATTGTCTTAAAATTGTTAATATATTTTTTCTGTAAACGCTGCAATACGGTTGTGAGGCAACAAACGTCTGTAGACATGTAGGTTTAGTTTCACCATGCTTGGTAGCCGGTAGGTATTAGCTATTTCTGTATGAATAAAGTATTCATATAATTTTTTTTTTTGAAAAATAAAAAAATCCATTTAACAGGTCATTTCTGACCAGAAAAAATGATATGAAAAAAAATATTATTGGCCAAGAAAAAAATACCGTGGAGATCACTTTTACTATTTAAGCTGGTTCGGGAGGAATATTAAAGAAGCTCTTGGTGGGAATTTTATATGCAAATATGGGATAATTAAAAGTATATTTGATTACCATTGAAGTATTCAAATACATTTAAAGCATAAAATAATATCCCCACTGCACCATAGCTAATAAGTGACGCATGCTGAACGTGAAAAGTATACTTCATACCACTCTAGCCAAAGAGTTTTACAACAACAAGAACTAGCTGCAAAAACTTTAACACAGACAGCAAACCAGGATGAAGTCAGAGGGAAGATACAGAGTTCCATATTTCTTCCATGAAAACGGCAGAAACAATTTATCCGCACTTCTTCCAAGTATTTTCAACCAGAGGCCAACTGGATTACTCAACAAAGCCAGAAGTATAAACTTCTTAATGAAAAAAGTTCTCAAAAATTATTTCCTAAATCAGCAAGGAAATTAATACAAAAATTAACAAAACATATTAATAATTCATATAATATAATGAAAATTAAATAAATTCATATTGCATTAATTTATTAAATCGCCTGCAGGCAAGCCGAAATGGCTTCTCCAGGTAAGTTTTTATAATAAAATGTAAATGTTGAAAGATGAAATCAAATGAAAAATGAAGAAATTTCTTTACGTGTATATTATATTTTCCTTGATATGATTTAACAACATTTGTGTGTTTGCACGCTTTCGCTTTCTTTTGCGGTGAAGCTTTGCTCCGATGTCTACAGATACTACTTTTATCGACATCATAAGCAAAATATGACAAAAACAAATATAAAAACAAAAACAGAAAAATTATTTAAGGAAAAAAAAAAATTCTATAAAATCTCAGTAAAATAAGTCGAATTTTGGCTCTCAAGTAAATTGCCATAAATATTTTATATATTTCAGATTAGGATTGTTTAGCTAACCGGAGTCAAATCATGCCTTACAAATGATGATTAAGTATTTTAGAGAAAAATTTATATTATTAATTAAGTGAAATTAATTAATGAAGTGAATTATATCAGAAAGAGGTCTGTACTTTAATTTATAATTTTTTTTTTAAATAAAGACTTTATATAAACTTTGTGACAAAAAAAATAATAAATAAAACAACATTATAAATGTTTTTATACCTTTAGAAGCTGCATTTTACAATTAGTTTTAGAGTCTTTATTTCACTTTAATTCTTATTCGAAGTAACACTTTTTCTTTGATTATTAATAAGAAACACAATTAACTAATATTATTAACAAAAATGTGCAACAAGTCAGATTTTTTGACTGGCCTCGGCACGAGCAATATTCAAAAAGAAGTCCACGCATTACCTTATATTAATACTCTGGAACAATTTGTAATTCAATTTTATTTGCTTTTGCTTTTAACACACAGTTTTTATTCACCAAAATTTTCATGCTTTGGAATGCGCTTTCACTTTTCTTTAGGCCTTCCCATATTGTAGTAAAAAAAAAAAAAATTTTCCACTTTCCTTGAAAGATAATTAATATTAAAAATATTGAGTTTTTCTTTCGATTTAATATTAATAATTTTTTTTTTCAAAATTTAATTTTTTTTCAAATTTTTTTTTTTTATAAAAATATTTATTTGTTTAATTTTTTTGGTAACATGAAAAAAATAACTTCTTAGTAATATTTTTTGGGCAAACACCTGTTCCAGTGTTCTGCCATGCTTGTGTTATCGGTTATCATTATATTTATTTAGTAAGTGTGTTACTTGCACACAATCAAGCGCACGCAATTTGTTTACTTGCTTTTATTCGCACTGGCACGACATGTGTTGGCAAAATTATAGCACTACTTTAAAGTTTTGACGTTATAAATCACACGTGTTCATGCAACGGAAGCTACGTTAGAACTAAATCTTCCCCTTTTTCTACATTCGTCCATAGCTTTTACTCCCCCACCTTGCATCTGTTATGGTTATGTGTGTATACTCTCATTTAACACCTCTCTCCTTGCTCAAGCGCTTGTGGGCTAAAATAAAAAATCGAAGGCAAATCGAACAACAAAAACAAAAGTCTACAAAAAGTTTCGTTAAGTTTCAATGACAATTTTTTTTTTTTTTTTGCTTTCAACTTTGACCTGTCTAAAATGCTTTTGCTGCCATGCAACAATTTAAATCTCGTTTGCCTATTCAACGTGAAGCATGAATGACGACAAAATGTAACACTGTCAGCTGGAATTTTCTAGTTGAACTGTGCATGTCAAGTATACATAAACAAAAGCGAACTCACATACGCTTATGAACCGCAAAATGATGAAAAGGATTTGATGCAAATTTTATTCAGAGCAGCATTTGAGGAAAAAAAAAAGTGTTGAAAAATTTAAGAAGAAAATTCATATCATTATCATGAATACAAGTTTAGGTTAAAGTTGGGATTAGTGTGACTGAAATTATAAATAAAATAAACATTTAATGTTATACAATGGCATGAAATAATAAGAATTCCCTGAGAGTGTCACAAATGTAACATATTTTTAATTCACTTTATTTTATTAAATATTTTACTAAAAGCTTCTATTTCAAAATGCACTAGAACTTTAAAAAAATTAAATTAGACTTAAAAATACTTTGGAATTGACTACTGTGAGATGGTTGTGGGAGTTGCAATGCATTTTAAAAATAAAAGCAAACAAGTAAAGTGAATTATAAAAAAATGTTTATTTTTGATTAGAACTCACTAATCATAATTAATGAAAATATCTACTGCCAGCTGTAAATGCACCAATAAAAACACTAAAAGGGCACCACTCGATGCCTGTACTCCGAAATAAAACGAGTTATCCATTATGTACTTTCAAAAGTATAGGACTGGATTTTGACATCTGTCAAACTAAGTTCTTAAACCAATTTTTTTTCTCTTCAGTTGAAAGAGTGACATTGACGAAAATAGATCGCTTAACTAAATCGCGTTAGTTTTTTAAATATAATATTTCTAACTTAACAATCTGCTTTGGACAGACTAATTAGCTATATATTTCCTAATTATCATTTAAAAAAAAAAATCTAAAAACGCAATTTTCTTTAATATTTATTTATTTACTTATTTAATTTTACAATTATATTGATATAATTACAAGTTGGATAGAAGCACTGACTGCTGATGGCTTCGGCTATTCGTAAAAATATTTATTTATATTTAAAAAAATATATATTTTGTTAAAGATGAAACCACTCCTTTCATTAAAAAAAAATATATTATTTTAATGCAATACTCGACAATTTGTCGACATCGGTGCACAAAATAGGATATAATAAATATGGTAATTATATGACAAATTTATCTAAGTTTACTAACAAGGAATCGTGGTCCTGTCCAATTCTTAACAACTTAAATATTTTCCATAAATTCTACACAACTTCGGTACTGCGCTAATTGTTCTGTGCGAAAAGAACAAAGCAGTAATAATCAGAGGATATTTTTGTTTGTTCTTGACGTGAGTTCTGCTAAATTCCAAGGATGTGTTTACTTTATCATGCCTAAAAGTATGCTTCATGACCTTTAAAAAGTTATCCTAATGAATGCATTAAAGTAAATTGAATAAAATAACCTTAAAGTAAGAGAACTACTATTATGAATTGCTTTTATTAGCATCTCGTAGCGTTTGTCATGCAAACAATTTCAATTGCTGAGCAGTTTATATTGTTACACTGCTAAGTTAACACTAAGCAGAGGATATTAAATTCCATGGTGTGTAAACTTTCATAATAAACCATGTTATATTTGCCATGCCTACAAGTATGCTTCATAATATAATAAGTAATTATAAAAATGTATGATGCAAATTAGCAAACTATACGAAAATAACTTTAGATAAAAAGCATTACCATAATCAAATTAACGGTATATTGAGATTAAAGCAGGATATTCCGGTAACACGATTTCCAAACAATCTGTAGTTGTAAACTTGCCCCAAAAACACAATATTGTAACAGCCGCTTTTAAAATGGCTGGGAGGAGTAAACAACAACGTTAAGTAAAATATGATAAAAAGTCTGCCCAGGAAGTCTCTTTAATTAAGTATAGTTAAAGTAAGTATAGTTTGTAATTAAAAAAAAAAACATTAACTCCTATGCGAAAGGATACGTTTTATTTGATGACATTTTCAATATTTTATATGTGCAAATTAGAAAGGACCAAGTAAATTCTGAACAATGTGTTATACGAGTAACATAGAAAAGCCAAATAAAAATTTACAAAATTCTAGAGCTTTTCTTATTAAACAGTCAAATGCAAAATTTCATCTACTTTATATGTATTTAAAGTTACCAGACACTAAAGTGTCAAAAGAACAAAAGATGAAATATCTTAAATGGATAGAAGAAAGGGAACAATAGACAGAAGTTAAAACCCCGAAGGCAGGCAAGATGAATGCCTATAATGAAAAGATTAAACACACCTGATAAAGTAGATACCAGTTGAGAAAGGTAGCACACGGCCTAGTTTTCTTTTATACAAGTACGAGCATAAACAAAAAACATACGATGAAAAAAAAAAATAAAGAGGAGGAAAAAGAAGTAACAAGTTTCAATTCTATTGAAAGCGTTTCTAAGGAAAGCACAAACTCACAGCACTCTCGTATAATTTTCTTTAAGTTAAACACAGCAGAAAAATAAACAATTGAGGTTTGTTTTGTTTTGTTTTTCGTTCCCAAAAATTACGTTCTACGATAACTGCAAGAAGGCAAAGCCATTGGCGTTGTATTTGGAGTTTTTTAAAGCTCAGGAGATTTATTTTTTATATTTCTTCTTTTGATGTTCTAATTTTGTTCGTTAACAAGAAAAATTTATTGATTTTCTTAAACAGTTTTTATTTTGTTCATTGTGGACTTGCAAGCACACGCAAGTCTTGATAGATAAACATTATCTGATTTCTTTTCTAAATGTGCTCGTATGTGCTTTCAAAACATTAAAAGCATTTAAGTTATAGAACTTTTACAATGATTTGGTTTCTGTTATTATACATTATTAATAGCCTTCGTAGCGAAATTCATCTTAAATAAATACTATTGAGTAAATAATTTATGGAAGCTTGCAAGGGAGAGGAGCTTTAAAATATAGACTTGTTGAATTGTGTAGACGGCAGCTATTATCTACAATTTATCTATCTAATATTTTTATTATCCAACATTTTTTCAAATTGTGAAGTCAATCTTTCCTCATTATAGAATACGAATTTTATTTAATTATCGATTTAAGGGAAATGCTCTGAAATCGAATTCGCCGATATTACACTTGACGAATAGTCACCAAATAATACAATTTGATGGCTAGAATATGAAAGGCTACACACTCTGTGCCGTACTAGAGAGCAACAACAATAAGTTTTAAAAGCAATTTTAGGGTGCTCAAAACCGATCGGTTGTTTGTTCTCTGTTAATATCTAAAGAACTAAACGGCAACACTGTTTCCAAAAGACTGAATGAAGCTGCTTATAAGCGATTGTATTTATCCATCTCATTTAAATACTCGATCATATTTGAGGAATTATAAATGAGTTTAGAAATCACAGTATTAAAGAATATGAAGAAGCATTTTGAAGCATTTTGAAGCATTTTTAAGAAAATTTTACAAATTCAGTTTAATTCATCTTGATTGGAAAAATTAATTTAAAAAATTTTGGCAACAAGTATTGGATTTCTGGAAATTCACTTTCTCTTCTAGTGGGAATATCAGATTGATATTCTGCGTATTCTGTGCTCCCGGCGTGCTGGCATATAATAATGTACATCCTACTAAACCAAAGGTAGCGGGTTCGATTCCTACTTATAGCCTCGACTATTAATTCAATAGTTTGAATATCATTAATTTAAAGTGATCTATACCATTGACTGAAAACCATAGTAAAAAACTATTAACATAATCAAAATTAAAATAATAATATTTAAAATAATAACTATTAGTATAAATTCCACAGGATATTTTTTAGAGTGTATGACTTACTTTTATACGGGAATTACAAAATTAAATCTCTTTTAGTTATTTAGTCTCCCATTTAGTTAAGAAATATTCAAATTTATTCACGTAATAGTTTCGAAAGTAAAGGCAATATTTATACAGTCTTCGAATTATGCAACTCAAGCCTTAAGGGATCCTTTTCTCTCTTAAGCTTCGACATATTCATTAAAAGCGTCTATTCCTTTTGGCTGAGATAAAATTTATAATCAAAATGCAAATTTCTTTTTAAAGGTACTTTGCGTAATTGACATGATGTAAGATTGAATTGGAAATAACTAAGCAAGGACTTGTGTGCACCCTCAATTCTACAGGCTCTTCAGGAAAGTATTCTCTACTAAGTTACAGAATCATTTCGACATTATAAGCGTTATTATATTCTGATTTTCTAACATTTGACATGTTTAGTTGGTACACAAAGGCTTGTAGAATATCCATGCAAAAGCTAAAATATATAAAATTTTTAGTTGCTTTTTTAAGCGGAAAAGTTTCGCAACATTTTGAGCATGACAGTTGTGTTCTGCGATACTTTTTAATTTTATTGCCTTTTTTGTAGATTTTTATTATTATTTGATTATTATTTTGTTCACATTTTTAATTGCAAATTAAAATAATTTTTTTTTTTTTTTGGAAAAAAACGAAAACACTGAATGAATAATTCAAAAATTAAAAAATAAAGACGAAATCATGCTTAAAAGTGGCGAAACGCCCTACTTCTGGATATAAAAGAGCAATAACCTATTTTTCGTCATTTAATTAAAAAAAAGTTAATAGTCTTAAGTAGTCGTGCCCCGGCCACATGCCATAAACATGAAATACAAAAATTATTTCTGCTTAATGTTACAATTTCATTTTCAATTTGTGTGTCGCCACATTAAAATTTCGTTATCCTGTTTCGAAAACCTTTAACAGTTTAATGAATCTAATATTTATGAATGGAATTAAATCTGTGCATTTGAATAAGTTCTCTACCAGAAAAATGGTGAGTTTGTTTTTTCAGTAGTATTATTTACATTTCTACTCTTCGCTACACTTGTGACTCTTCTTACGGAATAAAATTATGCATTGGTTTGGTAACACAAAAATGTATCGTCTTCTAAATGTTTCATTATTAAAATTTTGATATTTAGGTTATCCTTAAGAGACCTAGTCAGTTAGGCGCTCAACTAGGAATGGCAAGGTGAGATACATTTTCTGAAAGTGTTTCAATATCATATGTGTTAATTGCTGAATGGAATATTTATGATACGAAGACACTTTTGTACTTCTATTGCAGGGAGAGAGTAAAAATAATTAACAAAAAACAAAAAAAAAGCTTGGCAAAAGCTTGAGGTCACTTTCGGCACAATGCATGGTATGAGTTGGGGATGCCCCAGAGTTTTAGCCTTTGAAAAAACAAACATTCCCACTTGTCAAATGACTTTTAATAGCAAGCAACTTAACATAACCCTCTTTGATATCCGACTGGGAACTGTGGAACTGTGATGCCCTCACTTATCATTTCTTATGGTTATAGGTTTATTCAATGCGCGAATGCTCACTATTCACTCTGATATTTATAGAATTTTTATAAAAATAATTTCTATGTCATTTGCCATAATAGTTGCAAGTAAATCTTTGGAATATTTTGTCAGCAATTTCATGTGCATGTTTAATCCTTTTGATTTCTTTAAACGTATCTAGTACGGCAGCACTTTGAAAAAACTTTTTCCTGAAGTTTTTCTTCTAAATGCCAAGAAGATTAAAGTATTTTGAATATTTAACAAATATTTTATTATGCAATTTTTTAGAGGAAATAATATAATTTTTTCTTTGGCATTTCTTGCTAAATATTTTGCCAATTTAACGCATGTAAGTTCCGTACGAACACGGATTTTTTACCGATTTAGAAATCTGGTACAATTTTTCTTTTTTTTGGAACATATTTTTCTACAATAATTTCACTAAACAACTCATTATTTTCTCTCATCTGCTTTTGATCAGGACCTCTTTCAATGGTTTGAAGAATATTTCTGACTTCTAATAGTTTCTCCATTCCTTGTGTAGAATTATTTTTTTATAACACATCTGTCTTGTTTCCCCCCTCATCTTACAAATTCCAAAACTTACTGACTACAAAACGTATACAAAAAATTACGATAATCTTAATATTTAATCGCCAAATCTGTCTCGCATACATGCCCATTAATTTTTCTCTCTCTCTGCAGAAGTTTAAAATGATGCATTCTTACCATAATTATTTTTACATGCATACTTATGCATAAAATAATAAAATAAAAATAACAAAATAAAAATAATAAAATAAAAATAATAAAATAAAAATAACAAAATAAAAATAATAAAATAAAAATATCAAAATAAAAATAACAAAATAAAAATAATAAAATAAAAATAATAAAATAAAAATAACAAAATAAAAATAATAAAATAAAATTAACAAAATAAAGATAATAAAATAAAAATAATAAAATAAAAATAATAAAATAAAAACAATAAAATAAATATAATAAAACAAAAATAACAAAATAAAAATAACAAAATAAAAATAATAAAATGAAAATAATAAAATACAAATAATAAAATAAAAATAATAAAATAAAAATAATAATATAAAAATAATAGAATAAAAATAATAAAATAAAAATAACAAAATAAAAATAATAAAATAAAAATAACAAAATAAAAATAACAAAATAAAAATAATAAAATAAAAATAATAAAATAAAAATAATAACATAAAAATAATAGAATAAAAAACCTTAATAATAAAAATCTTGTAATATTTATAGTTTATTGAAATTGCAATTATAACATTAAAAGGTAAATAAATAAAAGTAATTTATTTATTTGAAATATATTGATAAATAAATATTAAAGTTTCCCAGCAATTATATAAATAAATTTTTTTTTTCCAAATAACGAACAACAAACACTTTGCCTGCTCTTTCAATATATAAACTTTTTATGCCAAAAAAAATTTTCCTTTGACTTAATCCTGGCAATTGGAAATTTCCTTGCAAGCTTTCTCAACTTTTTAAACTTTCTTTAAAAAAAAATTTTTTTTTCCATATTATTTATTGACAGTTTGTACGGAAGGCGTGGGAAATCCTTTTCAAAATATTCAAATCAAGAAGGCATTAAATTATCTGACATGTGTTTTGAAAAACAAATAATTAACGTACTCTGCCAACTTTATTGGTTTAAAGTAAATTTAAGCGTACACCTCGAGTTATGTGACGGCCGAATGAAAATTTCTTTTAAGTTTCAAAATTAGAATTGCTTTACTGAGTCGCTTTTGAAATATTTTTTTTCTAAAACCAATAGACCTTATTGTTAGTGGACTGAAATTTAGCATTCAATTCTTTCGAACACACCTGTTGGTATAAAAAAGCTTTTATGCTGCCGGTAAAGTATATGTAAGAATTAATATTTAATGCATTGTAAACTTTCAAACTAATTCAGTAACATAAAACAAACGTTAAATATTTTAGTTTAGTTTTTGTTATAAAAGTCCTTATAAGGCATTCGTTAGGTATAATGAGCTTCTAATCTATTTTGAAAAACTCTCTCTACATCTTCTTCATTGCGATAATACTTTAACGCATAAGAATTCACAATCAATCTTCGTCTTACTACCTGTAAGATGTGTAAAGGTTATGCGAGCAGCTGCGTTACTGCGTAAACACATACAAATAGAAGCTGATAAATGCCTGGCAGTTACAAGTGCTCAGTGTGTTTTCTTAAAAAATTACTCTGCCAAATACTAGTTTTGGTAATTCAAAGTGTAAAACTATTACATAAAATTGATTAGAATTTTTAAGAGCTTTAAGAACAGTCATCAGTTCAGTGCTCACTTAACAAATACTGGAAATTAATTAATACGTACACTTTCTTTTTTCGATAGTCTTCATCAATATTTATTCTGCCAAGTAAAGCAAAAAAAGAAATGCATTTGAAAAACCAAAGAAAAACACTTTACAGCGTCTACTTTGGCCACTTTCTATATTTATTTCTTCACCATCCAACCATCTTCGTGGATTTTAAGTGTTTCAGTTTCAAAGCGCATTACCAGCCCTGCAATTAGAAGACTTATTTTTATCTTATCCAATTAACACAGAAGGTTTTAAAACACTTGCAAATAATTTATGAATATTTTTTTTTTTTTTTTAAACATACTCTACGCGCAAAGCTTTTGGCTTGTCCGCAGGAAAACACCCAGGGTCAAGGCAGGAATCGAACCCGCGACCTCCGGTTCAGTAGGCTGAGCATTATTCACTCGCCTACGAAGGCACCCAAATCGAAACTAAAACCTCAGCCGTTTGCAGTTTCATAGTTTTCTAATTCCTTAAAGTTCCTAATTGGCATATAATTATTTAGTCCTTGAAGTTCTAAAAAGGTATTTGGCTCTATCTTATCTGAAAGTTTTCCTTAAATACAACTGAAGTGAGTTGTTCTCATTTCCAGCTTCAATTGAATAATGAAAAATATTTAAAAAGTGACCTGGAAATGTTTAATTTGATCATCAGTAGGAAAATTATTTGACTGAAAAGATATTCCAGCTGATAATGACAAACCCTTTTAACAGATCTGCCATTAATTTCATGTTTAGTATGGAATTGTATCCATCGAGTTTTTATTATTGAAAATTTAGTGGTTGCCTTGAAAAATCTTTCATTTGTTATTTATCAGCCGATTTTTTGATTTGTTTTTATAGGAAAAATCCGAAGAAAACTAAAGCGGATTTTAGATTTGAGACAAAATTTCAGAAAAATACAGAGGACGGAAGGACAAAGCTCTTATAAGCATCAGTAATACAACTATACACTTTATGTGGTGGCAATTCAATGTTGGAGACATTTCATTCTTCCCTTTCATCCTTTTCTGAGAAGCAAATAAATTCTGTTGCTTCAATACTCAAAATATTTGTTGATAGTCTGTTAAAAGCGAAAATTAATTTGTTAACTTTATATTTTTTAAGCTTTATGGCAGTCCCCTTCAAACGTGTCTTGTGCTTTTAAACAAAAATTAATGACGGACAGAGGCGTTACGCTTATTGTAGAATTGATCTCGGGCATTTTACTTGTATACTCCATCGTATTCTTTTCCAAATTAAAACTGTGGAAAGAAATTGCTTTTTTAAGAAACAATTTATTTTTCTTTTTATTTGGTTTTGTATTTTCAGGAATTTCTACATGAAAGAACGCAGGCAAAATAATATTAGAAAAGATAAAAAATGTTTCTCGGTTAATAATTGATTTTTTTTCCTTTTTTTTTGGAAACAATTAAGGTTAAAAATATTGCAATTGTTGAAACTGATGGAACAACTTTTAAATTCATTTAATGTGAAACTCGATTTTATAGTGTTTTTACACTGAGAATAAAACATGGTTTTAAAACAAAATTTGGTTTTAACTATAAAAACAATCCTTAAAACCTGGTTTTACCATACAAAATAATTCTCATATAACCATTTTAAAACCTTTTTTGAATTGGTTTAAAGTAGATTTTATGAAATACAACCTTGTTTTATACAGTACATATTCAGTGCTACCAAGAAAGAAAACAGCTGATAATTCATTCACATTCACAAATATTCATTCAAAAAATATAAAATAATTTCAATTTTAGAACACATTTTTAAAATTTCTTATTTTTTATATAAACAATAACAACTGTCGTACAGTTTGTCAAATAAATGTGTGAAGAATAATTACAACAAACACACCTATTTCTACAAAAAATTTATTTTATCTTTAACAAATTTATTTGACAAACTGTGTTATAAAACTTGATTTTATAAAAATTGTATGTGAACACAAAATCAGCTGTTTGTAGTAGCGGTTTCTTCTAGGTGTGAAAACACTATTAACTGCAAATCAAATGAAAGATTTTTCATGGCATCCAATCAATTTTCAACAAACACAAACTAATTGCAAGGAATAGTCTTATACGGCTATATATATGTATATAAAAAAAGGGATAATCAGAGAACGGCTTTCCTTTATAACAATTAATTTCTTCTAGAAAATAATAAGAGTTTTTATAAATTTTTCTTTTCATTTTCTTTTTAACATCTTAAAGTTATTAACGATATCATCTGCAAGCAATTTGCTGCAAACTCTTTACTTCTGTTACAAACTGTAGAAAATAACAATAATGTACAAAAACCATAACGAATTTCTTCTTACCAATAAAACTTGTTTCTTCTTTAATTTTATTTGTTTCGTAATATTTTACAAATTGTTTAAAGAAATATAAAAAAGAAAGAAAAATTAAAAGTTACCACTATGAGGACAAGTTTCTTCTTCTACTTCTAATGCAAAGAAAACAAAAAAATATATAAAAATAATACGCAACATTTTTATGGCAGTGATGCTTGAACTGGCCATTTAAGCAAAGAATATACAAAATAAATAATAATAGTTTTTCGTTCAGCGAAGAAAACTAAACTTGGCAAGAAATAAACTCAAACGAAATATCCTGTTTGTGGCTTAAGAAAAACTTTCTGTTCTCCTTGAATAGCAATTCGTCAATTTAATCCACTTTTTATGCAGTATTAAATCTTATAATAACTATTTTCCAACAACAAATTCAGATGGTTGTTGCAACTGCAACTGTTGCCAAGAAGGACAGAGTAAGTTTTTTTAAAATACAAAAGCGGAATTTCATTATATCGATTTCGATTCCAAAATATTTTATATTGATTTATGCATTTAAATCGTTTGCACACTAGTAACTCAGAATTTGGTCATTTGTTGCAAAGCTTTTCTTTACATGATATTTTTATATGTCAACTATATGATATATTTTAAGTTTTATAACATCTGAGCAGATCAGTAGTCAAATCCACTTATTTATTTATATTACACCTTTACTTTCCTGCATGTCTCGTAAGTAGAAATAATTTTGTTATCGTAGTAAACCCTTCACTAGCTAAAATGTAGAGACCGGCTCAGCGACATTAAAAGCTTTTCTTCTAATTATTTATCATAAGAACACTTTAAAGTTTATTGATAAATATTATAAATCTCAAGGAGATAAGCACGATATATTTTAGATGTAGTTACGACCTCATTGAATTTAACATTCTTAATATTCTGGAATTTCCATACTTTTCTCTCCGTCATTCCACTTTTTCCGAATTAACATATAGTTGAAGAGAACAAACAAACTGAGACTGAATAACGAGGACAAGTCGCACGTAATTGAAAAACTTTTATATGATCTACTTTAATACACAGCCACACACTTTCCAACACTCCACACCAATATTAGTTGGTCATGCGTTAATGGCTGTGAGCGAGCAGGTGTTCTAAACAAATAAATTAAGTTCACAAGACTACACACAAATATAGTTTTTTATTTATTGTACAAAAGAGCTGCTTTAAATTTTTCAATTCAAACTGGAATCCTTAAAGCCGCAGGAAGTTAAATGGACAATAAGAAATTGTTTCTATGCAGAGGTGAATCTTCAGCTTCAAGTGGTTGTATTTATATTTATATTTATATTTATATTTATATTTATATTTATATTTATATTTATATTTATATTTATATTTATATTTATATTTATATTTATATTTATATTTATATTTATATTTATATTTATATTTATATTTATATTTATATTTATATTTATATTTATATTTATATTTATATTTATATTTATATTTATATTTATATTTATATTTATATTTATATTTATATTTATATTTATATTTATATTTATATTTATATTTATATTTATATTTATATTTATATTTATATTTATATTTATATTTATATTTATATTTATATTTATATTTATATTTATATATTATATAAAATATTCATACTTACTGCCATGTTAAAGTTCATTTTTTATGTGCCCTGATGTATTCTGAAGATAAAACTTGTAATCTTTGGAAATATAATTTGAGCAGTAAATAGTGCAAGAATGTTGCTACGGTAATATTCTCTGCAGAAACGTAATTTTTTCAAGGTTCGTTGATGGCAAAACCATTTTGTGCTTTAATTATTTACACAATTTGCTACACAAGTCTTCGCTTATTAAGCAGACATTTGTGGTATTGTTGTTTACATGTCAAGGACCTTTCCAATACTAACAAGCACGAATGTTAAACAAACACATATGCTGTGATTTTGTATGCATGGTGACAACCATGATATGCTGTTTCCTAGAACATGTCCGGAACATTTGACAACAGTCCACCATATCCGTTAATTTGACTCATAAACTTGTAGAGCACAGCTTGTATCATGGAATGTTCTAGTTTGGTATGTTAAAGCATTTACTAAGTATACATTGAGGCAAGTAATTATAAATATAGTATATACGATAATGATAAACTCTGAGTTTACCTAACAGAATTATACAAGAATTATACCATAAGAGGGGTTTCGGTGTCAACAAAACCTTCAAAGCGCAAAGGCGTAACTATAATATGCTTAAACTAACTTAGTAGGTCTGGTGCAAGTCATTTGCTTATAGCGGCAATGAAGGCAGTCGCACTTTGCAGAATAAACCAGCTATATATTTGAATACAGTTAAGGATCTGTATATAAGAAACGAATATTAGATTCTCATTAAAGAGGTGAAATGTTTTCCTTACATAATTATATAAAGGTAGTGAAATGTTGCAAAATAAAATAGTCCTGCAACAAAAAAATTTATCACTCTGCAACGTTTTATTGGACTCCCAATTAATTCGGTGTATATGAGCACAAGTATGTTTACTTACTCTTTCTCACTCCATGACCTTATTTGCAGATATTTATAATACTCAGGCTTTCGTATCTACTTTAATATATAAATTACGGCTTTGCTTATTGTTGTTAGAAAAAAGTTTTCTTTTGTCTCAGGCAGAAAATATAAACACTCATTGTTGCATACTCCCTTTCAAAAATTTTTCCAATTTTCTTACAGAGTGTGTGGAAGAGTACTTTCTGATAACTCTTTAGCAAATTAAATAACAGCCTACTAGGAAATAAAGAGCATTTTTTAAATTAAAGATGGTTTAATTTTAAATGTATAACTGTAGTTGTAAAAATTTTTTTTAAAATAGAAATTAAAAAACTGTTTAAACAAATTACATCTAAATTAAAAAATTATCATTTTATTTTAACTTTAAAAAAAAACTACTGCCATTAATATTTATCTTTATATTTGCTTCTGTATTCTTTACTTTCTCCTTATTGGTTAACAGTATACAGATATGCCTACACACACACCCACACACACATGTATTCATATTAATTATATAGCCATTGCATTAAAAGCCGCCAGATAGCCACGTCTGTAATCATATCATTTAAATGAAATAAAAGCCTTCTGGTTTTGCAAATAATTTTCATATCATTAATTATATTTATTTTAATAAGTAATTCAATAAACTTAAGAGCCCCATTCCTCTGGACCATATTCCAATTAAATATTAATTAATAACGAGCATAATGAAAATAATGGCAATAACAGGAGTTGCACAGCTATTACGACAGCATTACTCGTATGTCCAATAGATCTTTACTGATATTTTTATTATACGATGCTCAGTATATTTCAAGCATTACTGCGATTATTTTCAGTACTGCTGTACTTCGAGACTATTAATCTAAAATGCAGTAAAAAGAGTGAAAGTATTTTATATTACTGCTTAATCAAGGACTGCAGCAAATGCGAGATATTTAATTGATTTTTGTTCCTTTTATGAAAATATATTTTTACTTATATATTTTTATGATTTTCATATATTTATATGATTCGCAAAAAAAAGAAGGAAATAAATTAAAAAACTATACTTTCGCAAGTTACTTAAATCTAGTAAAGCTAAAATATTCCGCAAAAACGACTATATAGAAGGATCAAACTAAAGTAAAAAAATAATTAATAAAGTTTTTATTTACACGTATTTTACATGGTTTACATACAAAATCCCATTTTAGCTTTGTTACGCTTATTAATCAGGTAATATTTTACATTTCGCCCGTAATCGAAACAGTTGTACTCAAAATAGCATATGGGGTGTGGCATTACTTTTATGGGGCGTGGTTCGATAACTTGCACAGTCGAACAAATTGTTTGGTCGAAAAGTGAAAAGCTTTTAATTGGTATACAATATAAGATGGTAAAAAATATAAAATGGTAATATATCAAACGATTTTTTATTAAAAAAGCTAAACTTCGCCATTGTATTACTAATTTAATGTTTATCAAAATTTCTTTAAGAAACAAAGCTTTTTCAATCAATTTCGCTAAAAAAAAAATTCGACCGATTTCTTATATATATCTAAATAACTTTTATATACCTAAACATTTTGAATTTATCTTTTTTATCAATAAAAATAATTTTTTCTAGTCGTGTAGTTTAATTGTCTTTTCATGTATGCAAAATTTAAATATGTTACTTTAGTATTATAATCAAAAATGTTAAAAACCTTTTATATTTATTGTCTAACTCAAAAGCTATTTAATAGGAGCATAAGAATCATGGATGGGAAACTGCCTCTATACTTTATTTACATATAATCCCTAAAGATAAATATTGACATTGATACGTTGCGTTTGCAGATGTCAAAGATTTCCTTATAACTGGGGGGCTATTTATCTAGGAAAGATGCTGGCATGTCATTTCCTATTTAATGCATGATTATTTTAGCAACTCGGTATAATAAATAAGTGATACTTGTAGAAAAAAAAAGACATCTCCTCCATTGCTATAGAGTCAAGTGCCAAGGCAACATATGGCTAGAAATAGAACTAAAGCTAGTCAGTAGTTTTTCTATGTATTTCGTAATTTCGAGCTGTCACTGCCGTTTTTTGTTCGTTAATGAGCTCTAAGTGATCAGGTAGTCTGCCTTCTTCACTTAATTATCTCGAAAATGTTTAGCACAAAGGAATCTAAGGAGCGGAAGACTGCCGGTGGCAGTTAAGCAGCCCACACTCTCTGACATTTGTAAATGACAACCTTGCTAGTGCAGCCAGCGGCACCCTCAAACTTAAAATATTCAAACTTTCTGTAGACAAAATTTATGAGAGTGTTTATTTCCTATAAATAAATTATTAGAGGCACCTTGAAAATGTCCCAAAAGTTCACTAAAAAAAAAAGTTTTTTTTTATAAAACAAAACAAACAAGTCGTATGCGACGACGTCCAACCTTGAATAAAGAACCTTCTAAAGAATTAAACCTCCACACAAATACGAATTGTGGCGAATACCTCACCTTCAGCATAGAGGAGATTATTATACGAATTACATTAATTTTCCCTACTAAATTCATCTTCTTCTTAATGGTTGTTCTTCTCGTGTATACAGAGGCTGCTCTTGTTGTATGCTATTCATAATTATCATCATTAAAACTGAAAAGAGCGGGGGCAAGAGAAAAGGATGTGCTGATGTGTATAAAAATCACTGACACAGACACAATTGTAGAAAACAAAGTACTTTTTTGCGTTTATTAACCTTTAGGTCATTTCCGTGAACATTTCCGAAGTGTCTTCTCCAAAGAGCAATTACATTCGCACACACACACAAACACACACATTCGCACACACCTATATTTATAAGGCCAATATGTCGTTCAACACACTCACGTGAATACTTAAATAAGTTGAAAATGTATATATCCATATTAAAGTAAAAATGTCTGTGTGTTTGTCAGAGTTGCAAACAAGCAAAAAAAAAAAAAAAAAAAAAAAGAAGAAGAAAAACAGAATGAATGCAAAAAAGCGCAAAAGGAATGAGTACAAAATTTGCATATAAACGTATTTTCATAAAGTTGATGACACTTGAGGGACCGTCTGTCTGTATTTAATGTATTACTAAATATTTGTATGTTTGTAGATCATTTTTGTATGTACATTCCTTTATTTGTAAGTACTAATTGCTTTCAAAGTTTTACACTTCGCCCTCCCCCTAATACATGGAAATGTAATTGAAAATATGTTAATGTGGCTGCTTATGTGTACGTGCTAGGATTTGTATTGTATGCTGGGGAAAGAATATTCATAATCATAAATAGCGTGTAATTAAATGAGAAAATAATTTGTATAAAAGGAAAACCTTTTCATAGAATACGAGATGTTATACTATATACATATTGCTTTAACCAACATGTGATATTAAATGATGAGCGATGGCAATACTTTTGAGCAAGAGTTCCATGACTACAAGGTAACTTGTGATATTGTATATTCCCAGTATGACAAAAAAAAAATTTTCCTCTCATTTACAACAAGTACCGATTATAATTACAACTAATACCAATTTTTTTATAAGAAATTCATATAAAAAAGTACAACTGTCAGCAAAATCAATCCGTCAATCGCTCTCCTATACCAGCCGATAATTAAATCACGAAAAGTTTTATAGAAGTCTGATGCCTGAAAAGTGATATTATCTTGAACGGATGCATATTATTATTATAAAGTTTGGCGAAACCTTACATGAACAAAATCGCATTTCATTTTTTGAGTGTTCGACTGTAAGTTGGGGGGCGACTAGGGCGTAATAATTGTTATAAGCTCATTGTTGCATTCCAGTTGCATTTCAAAAATATAGAAAAAAACCATGTAAATTAGAAAAGAAAAAATTAAATCATTTGACGAAAACTATTTCTGTTTAATTGATGTTCACTTAAATCGCTTAGCAACTGGCCATTTAAAATGCTTCTGCCAAAAACATTGTTATGGAACAGAATCACAAAGGGAAGCTGTATAAAAAATTTGTACCATCGTATGTACCTTTTCAACACTTGCTGGTGTGTGAAAAAAGTATAAAAAAAAAACTCCAGAACACTCTCTCAAACAATGACCGCGAAAAAGCTCAAGCGTTGCTTTTTTAATGGTTTCAACAGTAAAGGATCGTAAACATGCAACATAAAAACAATAATAATTGGAAAATTTTTATTATTTGATACACTATTTGAACTTTGTGAAAAAATTCCTACATGTGTACATGAACAAAAAAGTTTGCCTGTTAAACACAGTGATATATTTAACATATCCCATATCCCATAGTAAAAAAAAAAAATTTTAATTTTATTTGCTTAGAATTTTTTTTTAATAAAATATGTTCACATGAAACCACTAAGCGAAAACCAAGTATAATTTTTTTTTTCATTATCCAGCAGCAAATGCCTGTTTTGGTTTATGAAACTTTTCGCAAATAAGGTATGTTGATGGTAATTATTTGTTAATTTTTCTATTGCAGACGAAATATAATAGAAAAAATAATAGAATGTATTAGGAAGCAATATAATATAAATTTGAAATTTGAGTAACTTTGAATGAAAAAATTTTCTAATTAAAATTACTAATTCTAATTAGTAAATTAATTTGTGGAACGGCAATCAGGAAACTTGTAATTGCAATTTTAGGACATTAAGAAGGATTATAGGGATATTCATGACAAGGCTAATTAGAAAATTCCTTATCAGTTTTTCTTTCCCCTTAAGAACGGTGAAATTTTATGACATTCTCATGTCGGCTCAAAAGTAAAGTATTATTTAAAATACACCAGGCACCATCTAAAACTTTTGAATGTTTAATAAAAGTCATTTCGTGAACAGATTTATTTTTTCTGCAATTGGAGAGCATTGCTCTGGCTTCGAATGATGATGGCCTGCCAAGCTTTACTGAACGCAAATGTCATATCTGTAAAACCGCAGTCGTTTCTTTCGTCAGTTCTCAGGCTCCTTTTGAAAATATCCTGTGTAAATCAACTTTATTTCCATTTTGAGAATAATAAAAGAAAAACCATGAAAAATGTTACACAGCATAAATCCTTTCCATTTACTTGCTTACTGTGCTCAGAAAACAAACCAGTATTTTGGAGTTGTCTATCAATCCATCTTCTAGTAAGTCCATATTATCTAAGTCATTATCTAAGTCTTTACTTATATATATGGATATAAGGTTATGTATTTATATATGTTTGTATATTATATTCCATAAAATTTGAATAACATTGATATTTTTTGTTTCAAATATGTTTAACGGGAAAACTTTATTAAATTTTTTTTATTGATTAAAATCATTAAAAATATTAAAGGCAGACAAAATAGACAAAATAGACAATATTGTTCTAATAAATATTGTTCCTTATTATTTCTTATTAGTAAAATGAGAATGAGTATTTATCTGTAAGCAACTGCTAAGTTCACTACCTTGTCTAATAAATGTTGTTCTATTGGCATGCGACTCCACATCCTGTTTGATGTTACTTATAATTATCCGGCTAAACATGACAAACAGATGACAAATTTCCAAAATCAAAAAAAAATCTTATTAATTTGATTTTTTCTTTGTTTTGATAGAAATTTTGATACAAACGGAATAAAAGTTAAAAAAAAAATTAAGTTGTTTATTTCTAGAAATAACTCTGTAAAGTGGTGAAAAATGGCAGATGCACTCCTTACAAAATATATATTTTGAGCATACGATACCTTTTGTATACTCGCATGCAAAATATTACAATTTTACGTTCAATAATAAAAATTTCAGTATTCCCCTTCAAGACTCTCTGCCAGCCTTTTAAAATTGCTTGTTTAGTGCTATTGGCATGCTGGTGCCGACATCACTTTACTGCATTTACTGCAAATGGCGAGCAGTATCGAGCCATCTAGGCTGAATTTTATTTAGGCGTTCATTATCGATATTAATCGATTTCTTGCGAAAATAAATTTTGTGACTGTTCACTGTTCTCCTTGTTCATGATGCTTAATGCATCTGCATAGCTTTTTATCGACCTCTTGTTAAGTCAACTTTATAATTAGCGTTCATTATCGATATTAATCGATTTCTTGCGAAAATAAATTTTATGACTGTTCACTATTCTCTTTGTTCATGATGCTTAATGCATCTGCATAGCTTTTTATCGAGCTTTTGTTAAGTAAACTTTATAATTATTAGAAGCCAGTATTCCAGCCAATATTGGCTTTATCAGATCAGATTCACTGGTATTACCGAAAATTACACTAATAAAATGTGTTATGTAGTTTACAGATACTGCAAGCTATTTATTTTTTAATTTATTTATTTCTTAATATTAAAATTATATGAATACAATTATTAGATGGGTGGCAGCATTAATTTCTGGGGCCATTAAGTGAAAAATTCTGCCAGATTATAATAAAAGAATTTGTTCGTGTTCAAATGCTTGAAGTGGATTCGTAGAAATTGAGATACATACAACAAAATACTCACAAATTCTAATTGGCCAAATGTCAGCTTAAAATGGTTATCGAACTTTATATATATTATTTATATATTTTATATTATTGTGTAATGATATGTAGAAAATACTTTTTTTTATATATTTATTTCATTATAATTTTGTGAATTAATTTCGAAACATATTAATTTTGTGGTGGATGATAATGTTTCTGCTATCACAGCTCACTCAAGACTGACGCTGCTTGCCAACGCGAGCACAGGGGAAAATCATCACAGCACGGCGCTGCGCAGGCAAACAGCGCAGCTAAGCGTAGCAACACTGCGTGTTCCAGCAGTGGTGATCAACTCGGGCGTAATCGCAGCCGAATGGAGCAACACTGCGTTTTCCAGCATAGGTGCTCGGTTCTGGCGTAAACAGAATTCATTCAAACAATATTTCTGTTTCTTAAAAATATTTCAAGTTTACTGTATTTATTCATTATTAATCTTAAAGTGCCAGTTGGGCAAATTTCCTATTACACATATTATGATTTATATAATTGTAATGATTTTAGAGTCTTTCTGCTGTAAGTAAATCTAATGTGTTACGACTTTGTGGGGCAACATATGGAGAAAGTATACATTTTTTTTAAAGTTTTACTTTTAAATAATTTAAAGTCTTTAAATAATTTTTAAGCTTTTCCTTGATTTTAGTTGTGGGCAGTATTTCATTACTGTTTGCAAGGACGTGCTATATAGGAACCTCTTACTTTGTATATTTTTTCTTACGATTCATAAATGGAAATAGCGCTCTACCTTATATAATTGCTTTTGGGGCGTTTTGGCAGGCAATCATTCCAAAATGCCATTTTCTCGATATATTTAAACGAGTCTGCAAATAAGTATCGTCTGTAGTGCATTTTCCTTAATTTTATGTGCCATTTTCAAAGTTATTTTTGGCAGACACTTAAGCTTCAAGTTACTTAAAGCCGCCCCTACAGTTTTAAAAGCTTATACGCAACTCTGAACTGAATATCCTTTTTTGTATAAAAATAAATTAAAATTGATTGGTTTTTGGGGTGCGCAAACACGCAAGATTAAGGACATTTTGAAACGTTTCCAATTCTTACTATGGCTATATTGGACTCATAAGGAAGCAGTAGGATTTCCAGCATGTTGAAGAGCCCATGGGATAATGCCTTTTAATGAACTGCCTTGTGCAAGAACTAAGACAAAAGGACGAAGGTAGAGAAAATATAAAACTGACAAGATTTTTTTTAGGTAGCGGTTGGTTAATTGCTTTTTAATACGGAGGCCTGACATTCGGTTAGTATATGTTTTTTAAATGATCAGTGATTTATTATTATGTCCTAAGCGACTAAATATTTCCATAATAATTAACTTGTGATATTAAAGTCGTTGGCAAAAAATCAATACATTTTCTTTGGATTAACCGAAGTAGGGAGGTAACCAACAAATACAAACTAGAAAGTACTGAAGTACCCTGATGAACGCCATCCCAGTGAATAAAAGGATTACAATAAACATATTTTATTAAGAGAAAAAAAATTAATAAATTTTTTCCATATAAACGTATGGTTAAATTAGAATGTTTCACAATCTGGCAACGCGATATACTCCTCTTCATTTCACACAGCCTTTGCCAGTAGGAAATAAATTGATTTTGTCATGATAAAAAAAAGCATTTCACACATATTCTGATATGTTGTGAATAAATTTATTTGTATGTACTGCAACTTTTCCAATTCCTTTCAAATAAGTCGAAATAAGTTTATATCTATTTTGCAATTTAGATATGCTTATAGTGGAGCGTAATAGTGTATACATTTCGTACATACCCAAAATTAATGAAAGATGTTGCGATACCCGTTTCCATTTGATAACGTCGTCCTTCTTTTGCATTTATACACGTAGCTAAAAATAGAAAGAATTTTGTTGGCATTAGACAGAAGAAAATTAGAAATACTATATATTCGAGCATATATGTACAGATATATGTGTGAGTGGGTGTGTGTGTGTGTATATTGTATGAGCGAATGTATCTATAAAATAAAATACAATCTGCTAAATCGGAGTTTTGCTTAGTTCCAATTAAGAGATAGAACATGTAAAATAAATTTGAATTTAGTTTACGAACTGAGTAAAACTCAAAGGCAGCCAATAAAAAGATCGCAAAAGCGACCACTAAGCGGAAATAAGGTCTCGTTGTTTTATGTTTTATAGCTGCAAGGAGGCAGCAAATTGTTTTGGCTTCATCATGGAAGGTCTCACTGTTTCATTTCTACATACACAAGTTTCATAAAAAAGTAAATATTTGTTTTATATATTTTTATAAATAGATATTTTTTTTAAATTCAGGGTTTGATATATTTGAGCGGAAGTGCCAATACGTGTTTACAGGACTCGTGTTCTTTTAATTTATTTTCCCCATCTGTTTAAATATTTCTGTTGAAATATTTGTCCCATGGCAAATGGTTATAAGAAAGTAAATGCATTAAAATTAATTATTAATATTTTGTTATTCCTTTTCTATTTAATTGTCGTTGATTAAATATGCAGCAAAAGTTTTTAGAAGACATTAAGTGCCACTTTTTGAATTCGGGCGTCAATTTACTGCTTCTTTCCTTAAGTTAATGTATAGTAAATATAAAATATTTTTAAACTAAAAAAAGCATATTAAATCCATAATGCTAATTGAAAAAAAAATCGTTAATAAATAAATAAAAAAAGTGCGCCAACTTGCATTGAAGTTGAAATTATTTACTTAAAGAGGCCACTGTATTGAGTGCACTCATATTGAAAAGCTTACAAATGCTTGCATGTGTGATATTTTCCTTAATGACAAGTAAATAAAGGACACTTTTGCACTTAACAGTTTTATTTAATAATATTAGGTTACCAATTAAGGTGTTACTTGTTTAACACAAACTGGACTGGAATATTTTCACTATTCTTTTATATGAATTTTGAACAGTGAATTGCAATCTGGCAACCTTTAATTTTCTGTATTTGGTATTTGGTGCAAGTAGAATCAGTTTTCCCAAAAAAAAAAAATTTTTTGGTTTCTATGAGCTTCTGGTCTTCTACCGTCTAAGCCTCTGGAATCTTAAAATGCCTTAGTTAAACCATTTGCTCCTTTCTTCGATGAGAATTTTCTTCGGTCGCAGCCTCCAGAATATTGCTGTACCTGGGCCAGATATTTTCCCTGCTTCATTTTTAAATTCTTCCTTAATTTAGACAAAAGTTTTTCCTTGTTGACTCTTAAAGCTTCAGGTTATTCCGCTGCAATAATTTCTGGTTTCTTCAGGCAGACTCTGGAAATATTTCAGCCATCCCACTATAAAAATCCCCCTAAAGTCTATATCGCTGGCTTATATGGTGAGCTCTTTGACAGTAATTTTGCCAATATTTTTCTTTAAAACCACAGATAAGGATTTTAGTAAAATGGCTTTTAAAGCTCAAGTTGTAAATTTCCGATCTTGTATATATTCAGCTTTTAAGCCTTGGTTGTTTCATTATTACTTTTCTAATAAGATATTTTTATCCTTTTGTTTTATTTTACTCCTGACATTAAAATGTTGACTTTAACTATATAAAACATTATATAAAATTTATTATTAAATTGTTTATTTCCCCAATGGCTTTACTGTTGTGGGGTTAAACCATCCCAAATTAAAAAAAAAATAATGTTGCTTCCCAATAAAAGTCCTTTATACGTTCCTCATTGCTTTATGAGTAACAATTTTACATATTTAGTGTAAAAGGATTCCCTTTTTATAAATTTCGTAATGTGAAAATAAAAAAATTATATCTTTCTGAAAATGTTACTACATTTTTCCACCCTTGGTCCACGAATTACAATCAAGCGCTTTAGTTGAGTGGAAATGAGTAGAGTATTTTTGCTTGCGTACACTCTGCACATGTTATAAGTTATTAATATCTTTAATATAATCTTATAACATTTTACGGTAATATGAAAAGCAAGAACTGCCTTTGGGAAGCAAATGAGCTTATAATTATAACCAAATGTTGCAAGTCCGTAAATACACTTTATTCGCTCATTTTCACTTAAGGACTGCAAATATTTTATTACGGTATAATGTGAAGGGAAAACGCTTTATAAGAGGAAAGTCGCCGAAACAGTGAAAACAAAAAGAAGAGAAAAATAAAAATAATAAGGCCAGTACTGTGGCTAAAATAAATATACTGATTTCTGCAACATCAGGTTGACTTTTTCCTAGGAAAGTGGGGGAGGGGCGGAGAGGAGAAATTTAAATTAACTGCTGGTGCAATCTCTAAACTTCATAAACTATTATCTGCTTTCACATGCTGCTACTGCTGCCACCACATCCTCGAGTAGTTTTACAAGGATAACACACACTTTTGCAGTGGCCACATTTGTAATGGGTAACGGTGTCGGTTGCGGAGTTTGTGCTGGTTGCAACTATTAACAAAAGTGGTGGCCATGGCGATGGTGCGGTCGCAGTTATGACAAAGTTCAATGTAATACGAGTAAAAGAAAATACGTACAGTTGCTGGCATATTGATGTAATATATACAAATATTTTTTTCGTTTCGGTCATTTGCAGTGGAGCTCTTACAACAGCTCAATATTCGCCACAACCGAACTTGATAATTTATAATCTTTAAAAAGTCCTTAAAAAACATCTGCTAAGAAAAAGCTAAAAATTGTCGATAAATTACATTATTGTATTTTTAAAACTAAAAATATTGCTGCGAAACCTAAGCAGTCGGTCTGGCTGGTCGGTTTTTAATAAGCACGGTTTTGATAATTCAAAGGCTTGGATAACTCCCGTTGTTGCAATAGAAGGTTGGTTTTCTCTTAAGATAACTTTGAGAAGTCTGTCTTACGTCTAGAGTTGATTGGCATCCTAAAATCAGAAAAGAAACACATATAAAAGACATTAAAATCTTTCACACAAGTTGCTGTCATTTGACTCCTTAGACATCACCAAGCAATTGTCTTTATGTTTTGAAACGTTAATTCAAAGTATTATAAATTAACGAATCGCTACGCAGACGTATTTGTCTGTCGTCCCCAACATTCCAAATCTGTTTACAAATTATTTTGAAAACATATCTAATCATTTTTCTCTAGCACCTACCACGAATTCCTTTTATCACTCAGGACTCCTGATGTCCTGGTAATTTTTGATATAATTAGTGAGTGCAATTTAAGTTATTTGATTTGACTTTAGGAAGTCACTCCACTATAGACGTAAGTAAACCGTATTTCTATTTTCTAAGTCGTGCTTAGGCAGATCAGTAAAGATCGAGCGTTAGCTGAGCCTCCACTTAATATAAGTTTCCAATTTGCTGATGCCTCTCTCTTCTAAAAGTCAGTCTTAAAATTTCAAAAGTTAATTTGAGTAAGTTGGATGTTACTAAAATACTATTTTCAAAGAAGTTATCAATTTATTTTTAATCATCACTTAAATATACTTTAAGCCAAATCAGATTTAAATAATCAGTTTTCAAATCGACTTTCTCATTGTGGCTATCCAATGAAATAGAATTGTATAATTGTTAGCACATTAATACTCAAGTGGTTCAGTGGAGATCAGCATGACCGTACTGTAATTACATTGAATTGCACCAGAAATGAAAATAAATTTTTTAAAAATATTATTGTTAATTATTTAAATTTATTTTAGTACTCTTAAGAAATTTGTAGATGATATTTCTTTATTTGTTACATATATCAAACATACAATTTCAAATAATTTAATATCATCATGATTGTTGTGTTCGGCTTAGTGCGAACGTACTGTGATTTGTACACATACAAATAAGGAATTTCTTTCAATAAAAAAAATTGATGACTAAAATTTCACCGCGTTAAAATATCGTAAAAAATAATATAACGACAGAATAATAAGCGAGACCATATTAATTAAATATAACTCAACAGTTTAATTATTAACCGAAATGCTTAATCAACTATAATTACTCTAAATACTACGAAAAAATTATTGAATTAAAATAAATGGTTATAAAACTAAAAGCTGGCATGGTAGGGTAGCGTGTAATGAATTTCGACCCTCGTATTTTTATAGACATGAATATTTTGTATTTTTGGCGAGGTATATAATCGGAATAATAGAAAATAGAGCAGCTGAAATATCTTTGTTGATATAAACAAATAAATTGAAATATTGGTAAAGGGTTTGCCAACAAAACCTGTATTAAATAAATATACACGTATAAAATTTAATATTAAAAAAATATTTAATAGCCAAAAGAAAATATTTATAAAGAGTATTTTATATATCTATTGTTAACAACTTTTACTATAAAATATAATTTATATATTTAAATATAATTTATATACCAATCCTCTCATATCCAGATAGAAAATCTTATCAAATGTATGTATGTCAATGTCGATATGGACATGGTGTACCACCATTCGTTGTCCCACTGATATTCCTTCATCGTCTTTTTACTACTTATCGATAATTGTTAGAATACAATGCGAAAAAACGTCCACTTTTGTTTGGTGTCGACTTCGTATTGATACTTGCAATGACTGATATTATATTTTTCATTATCCTCGCATTGCTTTGTTGTTTGACAGAGTGCATTGCAAAAGAGCTGCATTGTTATAATGAACTAGAGAAGAATTTATTTATTATCTAAAGGAGTCATAAGGCTCCAATAAGCGGTAAAATAATGTGTCACAAGCTTTTAATAATTATTTTTCTCTTAATGAGGCGCTTTTCAAAACGCTTGGTCGCTGCATTTCTATCAAATTTTTTTTTAAGGTGTCAGTTTATTAAATTTGAGCTGTTAATTATAAATATCTGCTCCATGAATATATTTGCTAAGGATTCAAATGCATTGTAAAAGATTAAAAAGGATATGGTGTGAACTATTTAGAATACAAAGAAGCCGTAATAATGATATCTTCAGGACCACTGTGGCTATTGTGACAGATGATTGACTGCAATTGTGATAATAAAAAGTCTTACAAGTAAATGAATACTTGAGCAATGCAGGCGGGCATGTTTTAGGAAACAAAGCAAAATAAGAGTTATTGAGAAAATGTTATATAAAATACAAAGGAATCAAATATAAAGCGGAAGTGCTAAATATAAAAATAAAGTGAAACAATTGAAATAGATATACGCATAAAAAGTTTATTGCAAACAATAAAACAATTTTACGTGCTGCAAAAGAATAGACTATTTGCTAGAAATAACACATTCAAGTAACAAGCAAACAGCAATGATTTAGAACAAATACAAATAATAATAAACGTAGAAGAAAAGAATTTAAAAATGAAAACAAGTCGTTCGTTGACAGCATCATCATCGTCTACATCATGCAAGCGACGACATCCTTTACGTCACTCTCTGCAGTTACTTCACAAGCCACTGGAGTGTTGTTGCGAGTAAAATATCTGTGATACTATTCTTGTTAAATATAAATCAACTTTTGTTACAAGAATGTGACACATTGTGACACGCTATTATTTTCCAAGGAATAAAATGATAATGCAAATTTATAGCAAAATAAACAAGTTAAGAAAAGCAACAACAGTGGAGATGCATTAGAAAAACCATTAAACTTTTTAAGGACAGCCGCAGTTCGAGTACAGACTAATATAAAAAGTGTTGCATGAGCACATATAATTTTAAAACATTAAACATTTTATGCTAACCAAATATGAAACTTAATTTTAGTTTTCGGCATTTTATTTTGATACATGAAGGATAGGCGCGATGTGAAGAAGGAGTATATAAAAACTAATTATTTACTTGTTTAAATATAAAGAGGAAATTGATTTAATAATAAAAATGAAAAATATGTGGCAGTAAAAAACTTTATAGAGATAATAAAAATTGTTCTCTTAAGAACTTTCTCTTAAGGAGCCTCTTGTCGGCAGGTTTTATTTCAAGGTTATGCTGATATCCTTTAATAACTGATATTTGAAAATGGCGGAATTCTGAATTTTATACTCCATTAAAAAGGAATTGTATGCTTTTGTTTAAATAAATTGGAAATATTGAAAGAAAAAAGGTATACGTAATAACTACAATGTAAAGAAATTTCTGGCCATTTTCCGGAAGGAAGCCACTCCACAAATATCCGCAAAGCATATCCCGCTAGTAAAATTGGTTTCCGGTTTCTTAAAAATTCCACTAAAATTTGAAATATAGTTACCTTTATTAAAAAAAATATATAATATCCTTTATCAGGACTATAGTTCATCTAAAAGATTCTATTGGTTTTGCGAACGTGAAAGTCAGATGTACTTGGACTTAATTATCAGCTTAACAACTGAAAGAGAAAAACTGAAATATTCAGAAAGAAATATAAATTAATTTCTCTATAACAATTCTAATCACATTCATAAAAGGAAGTCGAATCTCTTTTTCGTCAATTTATTTTCCCTTTAGCTTTTCAACTTTCTTTTTCGTATCCTTTGTGTTTCGAATATAATTGGATTCTAAAACTAATTATTTATCTTAAAATTGATTAAAATATTTTTAATGTGTGATTGCTCCTTGCCTGCCACTGGCAGTTCAAAAAAGGAATATACATTAGGGGGCGGAATCTGGCACTACCTTTCATTCCCTGTCGAGTTTTAGCTTCAACTCAAATAAGTTATAAAAAAAGCTGTTTTCATCAGCTTAAAAAAACTATTTGATAAAACAAAATGGCAAAAAGATGTAAAAATTTAAAAATATATAAAAGCATCTCAGAGATTATTTTATTTTATTTTATTTTGTTTTATTTTTTTTTTTTTTTTTTGTTGTTCCATAACACCAGAACATATATATTTAATTTTTATTTTGACATGTGACGCGAGTTGTATGTTGTGTAGGTCGTTTACTTTTTATTTATATTAAAGCTTTTTTTCATATTTGTAATTTTCACCATGCTTGAGGGCAATTGTATATAAAGTGTGCATTTCCTGTTGCTGTTATACAACTTCGTATACTATTTCCTTCCTTCCTCGTTGTAAAGTCAGTTTTATTTATAGAAATGCAATGTATGTAAATGCATTGCGAGTGCAGATACGTGTGCACATTTCTGCTCGATTCAAGTGGGAAAAGAAATCTTTTAGATATACATATATATAATACATACATATAAAAATTTATATGTTCCTACTTGCAGTTATGCCGTGCATTCTATGCTTCACAAGCTTTCATATGCGCGAATCTTAAGTCATTGTCGGGGCTTATGACTTCCATGTCGACGAGTTTTTATTTTTTCCCCGATTTTTAATATGCCCAGAGAATAGAAGTGCTAAAGTTTTGTCTTTTTTCAAGTATGCTTGTTCAATAGAATGAAGGGCGGAAATTGCATTAAGTGTTGCCAGATACAAGTAAGATTTCGCTAATTAAATTCTGTAAGAAAAATTTCTTATACTGTGGTAACATGTACTCGCCATTCTACAAAATAATATTTTTCATTCCCTAAAACTATTAATATTAATTTTAGTTAAAAGTTTTCAATTAAATCTAATTTTTTTTTTGTTTCTGTTTTTTTAATAAGAACCAAAAAGGAATCTGCAGGTAATTTAAATGTAATTTAAATAAGAAATTTAATTTGCAATGGCCAAACTTAACTTAAATAATTAATTAATTAATTAATTTAAAATTAAAAGGTAGAATAATTTTAATGTATTTATCGCTTCATGAAGTTGAAGGAAACTATAAAATGTGAATAGTTTGTTCGTTTTGGGAAATAGGACCTTCTAAGAAAATGTAATTCAAATAGAGATTCCAAATTCCACATTGAACTTTAGCTCTTTCTTATTAATGAGCCACTCATTTCTAATGTTTTCTTAATTATCAATCAATTCTTTTTAATATAAACTCTGTTCTTCATAACTCATTGGTTAATAAAATAAAGGAGTTTGAATAAGCAAGCTGGTCTTTAGAAAATTTAAGGCCATTCTAAACAATTTAAAATTTAAAATGTTTTTGTTAATTTATAAATAGTTTTGCACGTGTTTGTTAAAAAAAAAGTTTTAAATAAAATTTTAAAAAATCACTAAAAATCATACATTGCAATATTGAATAAAAAATTTTACACTTTTAAAGTTTATGTGTATGGAATTGCGGAAGGACTTTCATTTTCGTATTCCCTCTGATATTGCTTAGCAAATTGGGAAATTAGATGAAATCTTAATTTAGCAAGTCCCTCAATTCCAGAATAAATTCTAGAATAAGGCCTTAAATATTTAATATGGTTTTTGAAATCGTTTTTATTAACAAATTCAAAAATGTGCTGCTGTACATATTTACTATATAGAGCTAAATTTTCTCAAACGACGTAGAGAAAGTATTACTCATTTATATACAGTGCGAGCTCGATTTGCATGGTCGAAAGAAAATCATTCTGGCTGCTTCTTAAAAATCTTATTTAAAAAGTCACGACATAAAATTTAATTTCTTAAAAAAAACACAAAAAAAAAACATTTATAGCAAAAGGATAAAATAAAAAGAAAAAGTTGAAAATAATCTTCTTAAGTATTTTACAGGTGTATAAATGAGTTCTATTTATTAAAATATATTTAAATGCGAAGAATGTTGAAATTGTTGTTTGAGTTTTAGACTCTTTAGGGTTTCAGGAAATGATACCCTTTTGATTTCTTTTTTACATAAGAAATGTAATTTTCTATCATCCACTCCATACAAATGTCCAGCGACTTAAGGACATCAGCTACTTTCACATTTTCTTTATATTCAGTTTGTATGATTTCTATAATTTCTTCGCCTGCAACGCATCTGTTTACATTGTCCTACGCACAGTCTTCTGTAATACATTTTGCAATTTCACCAACGAATAAGTTTATATCCAGTAAAACATCCTGCAAAAATTTAAAATGTATGGTGTAATTGAAGGATGTTCTTCTGCTAACTGATCCAGTAACAAAGTCAATGACAGATCCTCATCGTCAGTTCATTGTTAATTTTTTGATTTTGAAACGTTCCAATATTTCTTAATGGTGGCGGTAGAAGGATATCTTCGTGCCGTAAATTGACTAAAAATTCTTAAGGCGGGTTTCTGCAGAAACAAACTGCCAACACGAAAAAATTAATTTTTCGAATTTAACTCACTATCTTAAAGAAATAATTTAACAGTATTAAAAATAATTATTATTGGCATAGTGGATTATCATGTGCACTCAGCCTTATAATTACACATTTGAGTCCAAAGCCGATGTTAAGCTGTCGGCGTTAAGTGAAGAGCAGAACAAACAAAAAATTTATACTTCTAACAAATTTAAAGGAAAAATTCCTTTGAATTTTAAAAAAACAAAAAAAAAATTTCGCAAAATATGCACTTGTAAAGGCTTCAATGTAAAAAAACTGTGCGCTGCTCTAGTCGAGCTGCTGCACTTATCGGTAGTTGCGCAAATCGAGCTCGTTTTGTATTACTTAAATTCACATTTTAAAATGAAATCTTTTAAACAAAATTACAGAAAATTATAAGTAAAATAATACTTAACGGTTCAAGCTTATTACTAATATTTCTCAAGACATTTTTTTATATTTAATAAAAAGAAGAAAAAAATAGCAAAATTAGGTACACTCGTATATTAAACTGAAAAAAATAAACTGTCTGTCTAAAGCTTGAAATTACAATCAATAAAATTGGTTATTATGAAATAAATAAATCTTCTTAAAGAGCCACATGGTTTTTTTTAATTAAATTATAAAAAATTATCATAAAAATGCAATATATTTTTAAAACAGACTCCTTGTTTTTATTCATTTTATACATGAGAAATTATCATGCTGGAGGTTACACTGCAATTGTTGTCACGGTGATGAGCATGTCAATCAAACATATAAACTACTAGGAAATCATTTTTAAATTTAATAAATTAAAAATTTAATAAATTAAAAATTAAAACTATACACTTGAATAATTATCACTCGCCATTGATAAGCCCAGTATACTGCTGGCCAAATATTTTTATTGAGATATCATTATAATTTATATTAATAATAATATGAATTAATATGAAATAAACTGCATTACTAGATTCATTAATTATTATGAATAATTATATTTTATTTTATGCTGTTCAAACAACTATAATTATTTACTGGCAAAGCTTAATACGCTTTCAAATGCAATCCTGAACATGTTTATCTTTTTAATTAATGTAATTTTTTTCATCACTTTTGCAATTTATTTGAATAATTGCAATCAGCATGCAAATTAAAAATATTTTTAATTTAAAGTTCACTTAACGAAAAATATGAAGTGAAATATACGACTTTACACTGCAAATAAACTTTATGCCACTGAAAATTCTCTAAAGGGATTAGAATAGAAATAAATTGCTTATACGTGCTGGCACCCACCCCCAAAAATTACTGCGGTCCAAATAAATGTGGCCATCGTGGCGTATGATTGATATTTCAATGCATGAATTAAATGTTGCTGCCCCGTTGCTTGCTATGTATTAAGCATTTAATGAAGAAATCGATAAACACGATAACACACTTTGGTCTTTAAAATTCCCTTTATAACATAAACTCAGCTGGGCATTGGAGACAGCATTGAAAGAGTATTCATGTTTCATACTTTCATGAAATAAAAAGGTAATTAAATCAGTTTTTAAATTTTAAAGTTTTTTTTATCGCAATTGGAGCAGATTTACAATAAAAGTAAATGATAAAAATTTATTTTCTCGTAATTCGCTACTTGGAACGAGCCGCTTTTTCAAATTCTTGTCAAAATTTTATATTTATCACATCTCAGAGGAGAAATGAAGCCTTGTGGATTACTTGTTACACATTTCCTTATATTAAGAAAAAAAAATTCAGAATTTTTTATAATATGTGTCGCCTACTTAACTATTATAATAGTGCAATAAAAAATCTACTGTATTCCTGCTGCATTGCCAGCAGCTGATTTGAATGGTCCCCTTTAGCAAAATTAATTTTTTCGGGGAGTTGACTTCAAAACAACTGAGTTAATTGATTTTAATTCTTTTTAAAAAAATATTGATATATTTAATATTAATTTATATATATTATAATTTATATTTATTTCAGTGATTTCTTGACCATATGTAATTGATTAAAATGGCTAAAAAAAATCCATTCATTACATTTATTTTTTTTATACAGGATAGTTAGAAAAATGCTGCGATCACACCAACACGTTGAGATTTTAAAAAAATATCGAGTTAATGAGTACATACCCTCTACAGCTAATTTAAAAAATTTATGCAAAATTGTTAACTTAACTCTATACTAACAAGCCAATTTGAAAATAATAAAATATATATAATATATTTATCAATTCAAAGGACATTCGCAAATGCAAAAAGCCGACAAACAATAAAGTTGAGAACAGAAAAATTTAATATGATTTAAAAGTATAAAAAAAAAATTAGAAAATGGTCTTGAAAACATTGCGATTTTTTCTATATTTTTTATGTCATTTATCGCTTAAAATAAAATTTATTTCTTCTTCTCTTAATATTTATTACATTTGATTAGAATATTTTTAGTGTGTAAAAGAAAGAGGAAGAATATTCGTATGCCATTTTCAGAAGTCATAGTTTTTCTGCTGTAAATAAAATGCCAATAAAACTTCGCAAACAATAAAAAGAGATTTATATTTGGCTGAAATTGTGTGGGAGTTTTTGAAAATTTCTCACTAAACTTTTATACAATTCCGACTGGAAATATACTAGGCAGGAGCAATCTTATCTATAGTCTCAATTTAATAATAAAAATAAAATAATACAGACATTATTATTATAGAAATATGTATGTTTAAGATTTATTTTTTCTGAATATATTTTCTGCTCTCATTTTGTTCCGTATTTGTATCCAAAAGTTTATTTGGAAAAGCTAATAAATATATAAGTAAAATAATGCTCTAATAGTTCTTGAGAAACATTTTCCATTTTAATATTCAATCTCAAATAAATTTTTTATAAAAAATTTCAAATAAATTTTTTATAAAAAATTTTTTTTGAAATAAATTTCGAAAACTTGCTCTTTTACCAAAAAAAAATTAATTGAGTTTAATGATACAAAATAGAAGAAGAACTTAATTTAAATTGCTTTTAATGGCTTTAATATATTTTTAGTAAGCATTCACTTAAAGGATGGCAAGGATAAAGGATTGTGATTTTACATAAAATACATATTATGTAGGAAATTATTGTCACTCCTCTTTATTATGATAATATTCTATAGTTCAGTTATGTGTGAAAAAAATATCTGCCAAATGGAGGCTGCAACTTCAGGAGCACACTCCAAGCCAGGGTCCAAATTTTCGACGACGCTGATGCATAACTGAGGTTCTATGCAATTAATAGGCCTTTAGCTCTTGAACTGTTGTCTTATCGTTATACCCCTTTTTTCACATAACCCCAACGCAAGAAGTCCAACGGTGTCCAATGACATGATATCGGGGTCTAATAGACAAGGAGCAAAGGAGTCATTGTTTCTCTAACTGTGTGGCAAATGGTACCCTCCTTAATGTTTAGCCGGATTCATTTTCAAAAAAAAAATAATTATAAGCATATCTATTTTTTAAGCTTCTGATACTTTTAAGATTTTTTAGATAGAATAGATGGAATAGATTTTTTTTTTAGATTCTCTAAAAATTTGTGACAAAAATTTTTAAATTAAGTTCATAATTTAGAACCGATTTCAAGCAATCCAATTAAAGGCCAGTTATTATGCAAAAGCCATTCTCCATTTTCATCTGCATATATTTATCAGCTATCGATATAACTAGTTAGAAATATTTATTTGAAAATTGATTTCGCAATTCCGCAAAAAGTTTAAAACTTTGTTGATTAAAATTATTTTGCTATTGACATGGGAGGTGCATAACCTGATAAAAATTTCAAATTTGTAAAAATTATTTTATGAAAATAAAACTACGAATATAAGACAAAAAAAAACCAAAGAGGTAATACGATGACCTTTCCATAAAATTGGCATTGCCTGCTGGAATACAGTGGGCTACTCTTGCAACTATGAATGTTACCGACGCACAATATTTCTAAAATCAAGATTTCCATCAAAAAGATTTCCATGTATGCGCACACATAACAAGAATAAAATAGTACATTTTAAGCCGAAAATTGTTTATAATTTTTCAACTAAATTAGTTATACGCATAACGAAAAGCATTAGCAGTTCTATTCTTAATAATTTTTACCCTTTTAAATTACACAACACTTACTTTTCGTATTATTGAGGCGTAAAGTCACTTTATGATAATATTGTAAGCTTAAAAAAGGATTAAAAGCCAATTATTCACCTTAAAACTAATACAACCTCTTGGATTGCGTATCAGCAGTTACGAATGATTTACACTTAATTTTTTATAATTTTTATTTTATTTTTTTTTAAAGAGTATGAAATAATGAAAGTTGTACTCATACTAAGCACAACTAAAATTTACTATTGTACTCACGTATATAGTTATGTTGTTGGACAGAGGAACCTACAAGGACAAGGTTTAACGATGGCTTTATCCGCATTGCAGGTTTACATGCTCAGGCTTTTGCTGATCAGGCTCCAAAAATAAAATATAGATTAAAAGATTATGTCATTAAATGACATAATCATAATAATGAAAATTAGGCTATAAATTGAAAATTTATTTATAAGATTTTTCTCCTTAATCAATTAATTGAATGAAATTATTTTATCTTTATAGTAAATAACGATATAAGATTGCATTTCTAAAGCAGTAAACAATTACTTAAACTTTAGGTTTAAAGCTTATACTTATACATTTCTTATGCTTATATCTTTGAAAGCTTTTAGTTTACTTAATTAAAAGCTTTTTAAATTAAATAATAAAAAGCAGAAGTTATAACTAATTTAAAAGAAGAAAAATAAATAACAATTATAAAAGATTTTATTTTATTTAAATTATATATTCAATATACGAGTGCAGTTCAAGAGTTTTCATCATAATTTATTACAAAAAAGATCTACAAGATAATCAAATATATAAATATAAAATACTTAATATTTTTAAATCTCATTATCTTTAATATCTCATTTAGATAAAAATCCTAAAAATAGATGTAATCCTCCCAATAATAGTAAATTATATATAATAAGAAATTAAATGATTTTGAAATAAAAATTAATGTAAAGAATTTCATTGATTTATATGAGAAATTTTGAAGGTATTAAATATATAAATTATTAAAATATGAATCGGCATTCATGTGTTGATACCTCTGTGTAATCCGAAGGACGAAGTTAGTTGTTAAAGTGTCTATGTGTTTTAATGACGGATCTGCTTTAGGCAGCTTCGATTACAAATGATATAACGAGGAGGCAGTGAAGGCAGATACTTAAGACTATATGTGTTATATATAACTATTCACCTAAAAATGTCTCAAGGTAAAAATGTGCCAAGATACTAAAAAGGTACCATTCTCAAATAATTATTATTATTACTTTAAATACTCGTACAGTTGAAAAGGAAACTTCATATTAAATAACAAAGTCCTACAATATATCCTGGTATTTTATTGTACCAAGTGATGGCAAAAAAAAAAAATTCTTATTAAAATATAAAATAATCTAAGACTTTGTTCTCAAAAGTTTTAATTTGTTTCACATTTTTTTTCATGAATGTTTTCATACAGTTGATTTCAGGTAATTTTAATTCTTCTACTAGAAGTTCATATCCTTATAGTGATAACAAAAAATCCTGTTTTTACAAAACATTTCATTGGGAGTAAAAATAGTCTACACTACAACTTAAAATGCATTTCTCCTTATCGAATGCATTTCTCCTTATTGCATGAAATTCTCGTTTTAGAAAACTTTAGCATTAAATATTTACTTTCTAATAGACAAAAACTCTTAAGGAATTAGTTAAACTTGACAACATTTCAACAATTTATGCTTCAATAAAATGCAAACAATTCTATGGTCGTACTTAAAAATTCAACAAGTGCACTCAAGTTTATATCACTTTAACTACTCTGCTTATTTTCGACAATGTAGACATTTTTTGGAAGAGCAAAATGCGTGTGGTTTGCAATATTCAAAAAAACAACTTCGTTTTAATAAATTTAAAAAAAAAGGATTAGATTACTATTGTATTCGAGGCTTCGAAAGCTCACAGAATATTAATAGTGTAACTGCAAAAAGTAGTAGACATATAAAAAATAAAAAAAAATATATTGAAGAAATATTTAAAAAAAATTATATAATTAAAAATTGTAAGTAAGTTGTAAGTAATTGTAAGATTGTAAGTTTTTTTATTTTATTTATTATTTTGCTCACAAAGAATAAATCTTGTCCTAAATATAGTCGTCGGTCCATTAATTAATTAAATGTAATGTAAATGTAAACCGTAAATTTCGAAATTTTTAAAAGCTTTTTTAGCGATCAAGAAATATAATGAAGTGAAGCCTGAATTGTTATTTTTCTACAACTTAAAGAAGCGCAATTTCGTTTTCAATTAATATCTATTCCTTGGTGGGAACTAGATGAATTTATATTATCAACACCTTCCAAATAATGTTTAATGCACGACGGGCTTTTCATAATGAATAGGGTGGTCCAGAGTTGTTCTTTTAGGCTGTGCATATTTTATTCGCACATTCATTATTACTAAAAGCAATCCTAAAAAATGGATAGTCTTGTATTTAAAAAAAAATAAGATTTTATATACAACCAGACTGTTTAGATATAGAACTAGAAAATAAAGCGAATTTCAGAGCTTTTCTCTTCATCAGAAATCTTACAATACTCGTACTGTTCCACTGAGCTTTTATCAAATAATCGTCTTCTGGATAAGAGTCATCTTAAAAATGCTGTCAAAATACATCAGCAAACTCTGTAAAAAGATGTTCAAATCAATTGCTGAAGGAATATTAACTAGATATCAATTCAAATCCCCTGCCATACAGATTTTAATCAACAAAGTTTTAAATTCCGTATTGCCATGAACTGAAAGTTTATTGTTAGCACGGTCCTGTCATCGATAGAATATCCTGCCATTGAGAAAATATATAAATGCCATCGCTGTGTTTTTAAGTTGAGTGAAAAAGTTATTATCATTTTGGATACAACTGGAGATTGTAGTTCTGTAGTAACTTCAAAACTTCTTAATGGTAGGCGGATCAGGTTTTTATAATGTGTGGGATTAAAATTAAATAAATGAAATCGCTTGTTAATATATTTAATAAATTTTTTAATTAAAAAAAAATTATTATAAAAAAAATTTGTTAAAAATTTAAATTTAGCAAATGATTTTAATCCACAAGCCTCACATATTACAGAATAGAAAAGCCACAAGTCGAAGCTTAAATCATTTGCCATCTTCTCGGCTATATTTATTTATATATTTTTGTTTTTCTAACTTTATTAAATTCATACAGAGTGTTTGAAAGTTTACTATCACTGACATTCAGAGAAATAATTGTAGAGAAAATAGAAATTATACTTAAAAGTTCAGAGTATTTGATCTTCTGAAATCATTAGCAGAATATAATCTTAAAAGTTATATTTGAGATCGAACAAAGTATATAAATAAAAAGGTATTCTATTCACTTGTATGGCAGGAATAGCATTAAAGTTATAATTAATTCGCCAAATAAACAATATTATTTTAGTATTGTGATTCGTTGGATCCAGCAATTTCGATAGTGAGAAGCTGAGACCTTGTTCTGTATATATTGGGAATGCTCTTCGGAAGAAACAGCTTTATGGTGTGCTCCTATTTTGTTATTATCAGGAGTTGAATTTAGCTGAAAAGTAAGTAAATTCCTATCTTTCCACGAGGCATTATATATTGTCTCTGTATGTGACGTTTTGCATTTTTCAGGAAAAAATCCTGCCAAGCTGTAAACCGACCATTAACTATAATCCAATTGCCAAAAAAAAAAAAAAAATAAGTGGAAGAATATGAATAAAACCAGTTTTAAAAACTATAGGGATGGTAATTGTTGTTTCAATATGTTGCCGATTAAGGATACGAGATTTTAATTTATTTTAATGCAAAAAAAAAAATGTGTAATAAATTTTTAATTTTTCTACTTAAGGAAAAATATGGGATTTTATAAGATATAATTTAAGTTTTAAATGATATGCAAATTTTTTTAATGTTCGCCTATTTGAGGTTTCATATTCCGGTAAGTAATATCGCAATTGCATAATGTGATAAATTTAGAGAACTTTAAAATACACAAACGGACGTTTTCGAAATTTGGCGATTTTTGCACAAAAATTCAGAGGATCCTTCATTATAAAAATCGAAAATTTTTCGAAAAACGGATATTTCGTTTCTAGCAAATATATATTTTAAACCTTTGAAAACATAAAATAAACATACAAGTGCAAAAAAAACGCAAGTTTTTTATTCAAAAATACACAAATGGACGATTTTAAAATTTGACGATTTTTGCCCAAAAACGCAAAAATTGAAATTTACCCCAAATCTCGAAAAAAAAATTTTTCCTTTATTATTAGAAAATATATATCTTAAAGATTTGAAAACATAAAATAAACGATTTTTTCACAAAAATGCAAAGAGTAATTTTCAAATAAAAATTTATACAATTACTTTGAAAGTACTTCACAATTAATGCAAAAGTTATCCAAAAACTTAAACAGATATAGAGAAAGTAAACTTTACCAGTGAAAAATAATGAAAAAGTTTGTTCTATTTAAAACGTTATTGCATGAAGACAAGTAAACTAAATATTTCATTTTTAATTAAATCTGATTGAATTTTGTTAAATGAAATAAATCAGTTTTTAATATTTTCCATTTAAGTAAACAAAATCCTATGAAATAATAAATTTGGAAAGAAAGAAAGAACGGTGTTAAAATATAAATACAAAAGTTGCTGAACTTGATCAGCATCGTGGACTTTACCAGCAGCCAGAATGCAATTCTTACCGCAATTTATATCATACTGAAGAGTCATTGAAAGCATCCTTAAAACCACTACAACTGACTAGTGAAGCATAAATGGCCTTTAACGTGGAATAAAAAAAAAAAAAAATTGCTGCAAAATAATTTGTGCAATTCTTGTTTAAAGGAAATTTTGTCAAAAAAATGAACATGAGAGAAAATCGTAAAATGCAATTGTGTCCACAATCCTTAAAAAGATTTTAAAACCACATTAATGACTGCAGTGAGTAGAAGGAAAGGCTGGAATATCAATATTAAAGTACACCGGCAAAATTATACGCAAAATTCACACCAATTACACATATTTACAATTAATTTCTTAGCACAGTGATTTTTTATATAATTTAGATATATTAGGAAACATTCATTTTTTTTTTAAATTTTGAAGGATAATGTTGGAAGCATCATAACACACTGTTTTGGCTTCTTCTTGTTAAAATTCGATAAATCTTATAAGGGAAAAGCGTGAAAATTATATGAAAAATTTTTTAAAGAAATATTTTTTCAAATATATTAAGACGCTCTGTGATCCTCTTAATAAAATTTTCTTTATAGAAATAGTGTTTGATACACTTTGGGAACTTCAAAGCAGTGTAACATTAAGTAATAATACCAATACTTATAACTAAATTATTGATGATTACTAAAATAAGGAAAAGTTTCCATAAAAATCAAAGTTAAAAAAGCTTCTCTGGGCTAATGAGTATTGTTGTTAAACTCAGCAAGATCTTACAAAACCACTGTGTGCTTATCAGGCAATAAAGTCAAAATGTATGATTCATCGAAAAGCAAGGAAGCTTGTAATATTCACGGAAAGTGGCTAAGGATTTTATATGTATGAAATTCTACTTGTTCATGTGACTAACTGGGATGAAAATAGTATCCTTTCGATCTGAAGTATGGTCTATTTTGAAGGATCCGTATCCAAGCAAACAAATCGATGAGAAAGCCGAATACCATAACACCAGTACTAAGGAATATATCCTTTCCACTACAAGTTGCTAGAAATTCAGTAAAATTATTCCCAATGCTACTGATGGACTTCGGTAGATATGGAACACATGATAACGCTCCTCCCCATGTTGTACAAGTTAAGGAAGTGGTAATTTTGTTTTATTTTCATACATAAATACATGAGTACATATGTGCATACATATTAAAAAAAAAATATATATAGATATTTATGTAGGTAAACTAACTGCAGCTTTTGTATGCTAAACTTCTACATAGTAAAAAAAAAACACGCTGTTACAATTAAGTTTTACTTCGCTTATTAAAAATATAAAATACTTTCAGTTTTTAAATTCACAGGAAAATAGAAGAAAATTGAAAACAATTTTAAAGTGGACAAGAGAATTTATTAAGAAAAATACCATTAAATGAATTATTGCAATAAAAATTAATTATTAATAATTAAAAATAATTAATTATAAATAAATTGTTCATACAATTTCTGTAAAAATTTCTGTAATACACATTCAAAAAATGAGAAGAAATAAAACTTTACTTGAAGTTCAAGAGCGAATGTTTGAATACTAAAACACGCTTACAAAACCCAGTTTAAAAAAAAGAAATCAAGAGAGAATAACTCGGTAATATATATAAATAAAATAATTACCGAGAGAGAATAACTTCGTTCCATAATCACTAAAGTAATTTACACAAACTCCTTTTGTAGCCCCTACTAAGGCCTCTGGTTTGCAGTCCTTCCACTTCTCTTAAGACCACAGCATTTTGAATTTCAGTACGCAGTCTTTGCCTTAAACGACGTAAAATTCTTTTCTGAACTTAAAGCTAAAATTTAGTTACGTCACCAAAGCTATAAAGAGCTGATTTTGGATCACACTGTACAAATTTATTGGCAACATAAAAGTGTTTAGCTTCTAGCAATGAATATTAACGAGATTTTAGAAAGAAATCTTAAAATTATTGGCTATAAGTAAACTGGAATCATTATAATACTCACATTAAACCAGAAAGTCAAATAAATTAGATTAAAAAGAATTAAATTTAATTATAACTAAACACAATCGAGAGTTTATACTCGTGTAAAAATAATTAAGTCCTTTTAAGCAAGTTTCATTGACGTGAAACATTTAACCATTTTAACTTAAAGGAAGATATACTATAGTCATTTATATATAAAACTTAAGGCCAACTTATTACATCATACTCCCGTAACGTCAAATGAAAATAAATTGAGGAAAAAAAAATATTATAATAAAAATTATAACGCAAGACTTTCGCAAGAGCCCAGTGAGGTGTCTGCTGATTGTGTGAAAACTCCTACAAGAATTCCGAATTTATCTCCACCTTTCAAATTTGTTTGCTAATAAATTTTTCAAAACTTTTATTAAAAATAATACTTTTTCATATTTTTTAAATTGAGCAGAGCATTTTTCATAGTGTAGCCCACATACTGTATTTTTGCAGCAGTGCTGGCATAACGCAAAATTACATAAATTTCTTGTAGAAAAGCTTAGCCGCAGCATACACTTTCAACCAAATTATCTACAACAACCACAAAACTACATTGCAGAAAGCAATTTAAAATCGCTTCTTACAGGCCGAGTTGTCTATTCACCTTCTCCTTTTTAGAACCAATAACGAGTTTTAATCTTACGTTTTTGCTATAATTTACTCGTACTAGGAAATCTTTAGCCAAAAGAAAGCCCTTATAAAAACCTAAATAATGACGGTTTTGAATGTGTGTGTGTGTGTGAGTGTAGAAGTGCATTTGTGAGTTTATCTTTCTATTTTAAGTAGTTGCCAAAATGGAAACCAGTTAAAATGTAAGAACATGATAGGAAATGATTGCAAATGCACTTTCATTGTGGTTGAACTTAATCGAAAAGTAAATATTACATTAGTTGGATGAGGAGGCTGGATAGAGGTCCTTAAAACTCATATACTCGAACTCATTAGAAAAGAATATCGTTGAAGCACATCCTCTGCAAATTTGCGTAAAGTAAAATGTTGTAATGCAAATACACTGAAAAATTGGGGTGCAAATAGGATGTGGTTTTCCAAGATTAAATAATTTGTGTAATTTTATTTCTTATATTTTTGAATGCTAATTTGAATCCTTTCTTTTTGTTTTGTAATTCAGATTAAGATTATTAGCTGATTCTTACAATGAATTAAGTTAAAACCAGCTTTAAGGCATAATGCTGGCGGAGGCAAATGAAGAATTGGTGGAGAAGGTATGAGTATGGGTGTGATTTTCAGAGTATGTGTAGTTGAACTGTTTTGAATAATTATTCGTTTTATTATTTTACTTCGCCGATAAAGTTTTAACGCAGGGGACTCTGTAAGGCCAACATGTGCAGAAGACAGATGGAGCAACAGGGAGGAAGGATTCCACGCCTCTATTAAGAAAGTAGGCGTAGTATACCTGCTTTGAATTAGGATTCGATTTATTATTTTACTTCGCCGATAAAGTTGTAACGCAGGGGACTCTGTAAGGCCAACATGTGCAGAAGACAGATGGAGCAATAGGCAGGAAGGATTCCATGCCTCTATTAAGAAAGTAGGCGTAGTGTATCTGGTTTGAATTATGATTCGATTTATTATTTTACTTCACCGATAAAGTGAAGTAAAATAATAAATATGGCTCTGTAAGGCACAGATGTGGAGAAGGCAGATGGAGCCGTAGGGGCAGGACGGAATCCACGCCTCTATTAAGAAAGTAGGCGTAGTATATCTGGTTTGAATTAGGATTCGATTTATTATTTTACTTCACCGATAAAGTGAAGTAAAATAATAAATATGGCTCTGTAAGGCACAGAAGTGGAGAAGACAGATAGAGCCGTAGGGGCAGGACATGCCTCTATTAAGAAAGTAGGCGTAGTATAACAGGTTTGAATTAGGATTCGATTGAATTAGGATTTCGATAAATGTGGCACTGTAAGGTACAGATGTGGAGAAGACAGATGGAGCCGTAGGGGCAGGACGGATTCCATGTCTCTATTAAGAAAGTAGTCATAGCTGAACTTGTTTTGAATAAGCATTCGATTTCTTATTTTACTTCGCCGATAAAGTGCTTTCGCTGGTGGCTCTGTAGGGTACAGAGGTGGAGAGGACAGATAGAGCAGTAGAAGCAGGAGGAATTTTACGCCTCTATTAAGAAAGCAGGCGTATTATAACCGGTTTTATTATTTTACTTCGCCGAACAAGTGCTACCGTAGGCGACTCTGTAAGGCACAGAGGTGGCGAAGACAGGAGGGATTCCACTCCTCTACTAAGAAAGTAAACCGATAAAGTACTGCCGCAAGCACACTGTAACTTTGTTAAGGCTTATCTAAAGCAACAACACAATATTTATTTAAGCACGCAATTTTAAGGCCATTTCAAAGCTTTTTATCTTTAAAGTTTTTAAAGTGTTAAATGGAAGCATGAATATTTCTGCCAAGAAATTATGATACTCAAAAGAAAATAATATGAAAAAAATATGAAATACATTTAATTATATAAGATTTTCTGCAATTTTCATAATTGCAATTTATTTTTCCGCAATGTTTTCGAATAACTTCTGGCATTTAATTTTTTGGAATTTTTCTTATTTGAGCATTAATGAGCTTTTTGTAAGATCTTTGGTAACTTTGTCGCAAATACATTAAAATGACTTTTAAAAATTCTAAGTTATCCTTGTATATCTGAAAATCCGCTAAGATTTAATTGGAAATAAATAAAAGTTATATTGTTATAAGTTTGAATCGCAGATATATATAAAACAAATTATGTATTGCTACAGAGATCTGCAAACAGATAATTATTGCATTGGACTTTGCTATATTACTTATATAGCAAAGTCCAATACATTTGCCTTCGAGCTTGCAAGGATCTCTATTATGCTACTATTCTAGTTCATCAAGAAATTGTCCCTTTGGAGAATTCTACGAGGGTAAATATGGAAAATGATAATGAACTCTAATTAAGTTAAATAAAATGTTCAGAGACATCAGTACATCCCTAGACTTTTAGCTATTTTTGTTTAATCGCAAGTCCGATAATCAGATTTAAAAAATGATAACAATCGGAAAGACATAAAAACCATTTACTATTCCCAATTTAAAAACATGGCACTATAATCTTGGAAAATAACTATAAGGTAGCTTTTATATTTAAATTGAATTACTTATATAGCAAAGTCCAATACATTTGCCTTCAAGCTTGCAAGGATCTCTTTTATGCTACTATTACAGATGCCAGTTCCTTCTAGAACTGCATATAGTTTTTATATTCTCTTTTTGAGAAAATTTATCAACTTAAAAGCCATGGAATTACTCCTTTGCCGTACGAATTAACTTTATGAAAAAAGCTTTCATTGGATATTTCAGGCCTTTGCGCCCTTGTAAAGAAATAAGGAAAATATATTTGAAAAGAACTGCCAGCCAGCTGAACAACGTGCTGCAGTAACGTATTAAACGGATGTAGAGTTGGCATTTTAACACTAAACGGATTAAATGCCAGACATCCATTGTCAGCCTTCTATATAATTTTTATCTAACGGAAACTGTTTTCATGTTCTTGTTATTGTTGTTGTTAGTAGACAATTGTTTCTTGCATTTAATTTTCCCATGCCATTATGCCTCTATCCCTTTTGTTGCCTACAATTGATAATAATAAAGTAAAATGGTAATTCGTATGATAATTGCATGCTTTCTATACGTGGGTGTAACAGCAAATTTTAGAAACATTTCAAATGAATATTGAAGTGTTGTTTGGCAGATATATATACATAAGATATACCCTAGAAAATAAGGATAAAACTTTGCAAACATGTCATTATTATTTCAATATTTTTTTTTACTTATTTCCGCCCCACAGGAATCAAAACGTTTCCAATTAACAATGAATTTGTGTTAAGATTCCTTTACTGCGTTTACAAGAGATAAAAATTAAAAGTGTTTATAAGTATTCCTGTGTGATTGCATTAAAGCTGGTAGGATGAAAAAAAGAAAAATTCAATTGGCAATTTGCCTTATTGCATGCACACGTACGTCTCCATCTCACATCAGCATTTGCAGTATTCATATTGCATCGTCAATGCAATCAAGTCCATTAACTTATCATACAGTTTGCTATAAAATAGTTTTCGAAGCACTCAATTTTTGAACAAAAAAAAAATTAATTTTTTCTCAAGCTGTTGCTCTACGTGCAGGAGAAAAAATTTTTTTTTGTAAATTCTTAAGGGTACATTTTACTTTGAAGTTCGGTTTGTGCGCCAGCTTGCTCATGTTTGTTCGCAACTTCATTTTCTAGTTGCGAATGCATCTGTGCAATAGAAAGTTTTCTGCTCATACGTAGTTAATTTAACTTTTCTATTTCAAATAAGTTTCTTTATTGCAACTATTCTTAAGGGCGCATTCATAAATTAACCATATCAATGTGGATTAAATGGTTTACCATACTGGTGCAGAGGCATGCACCGCATTCGCCAACATTCCAAGCCAACAGAAGCACAAACGAATTGTGTAATAATTGCTAATGGGCAATAAAATTTACTTTCAATTAATTGAGTTGGAGAATCGTTGGCATTATAATATTTCACAGCAGCCACTCTTATTGGGAATATACGAATTTTTAAGTGCGAAAAATAGTAAATCGGCAGACAAACCAAGAAACTAAAGAAAACGAAATTATGCATTTAATAAATGCATTCATCTGACAAATTCCACAAATTCATTTAAAAAAAGTAAAATTGGAAAGCAAATTGGCTAGTCTATGACAAGAACTATATTCACGTATATTTCCATTATAATCGCCTTAATGGAATACAGTAATTTGGTATGAAAAGTTAAACAAGTTGGCAACATTGAAAATTAACTTCTCCCTGTCATATTCGAAGAAAGTTAAAGGATATAAGTCGAAAAAAGGATATAAGTTTAAAAGCAAATTATATGAAATTATTTCTTAAATTTCGGCCCATCATATTTTAATATTACTAAAGGTCCTTGTGTCAGCCAACTTAACTTCCACAGCCTTCCGGTGGAAGTCCTTACAAGAAATGCAAAGCAATGACAATTGCAGAGTGCTCAGCTCGAAAAATGGCAGCGGAATTAAGAAACATTTCTTGGGCTACAATAATGACAATATCAATTTTGTTAAAAGGACGCGAATAATTATTTCCAGAGAATATAATCGAATAAAACATTTTCAGAGTGATTTAAATCATTTCGTTGTGTTCCTGAAAAATGAAAAAGTTTAATTTCTATTCCTGACATATATAAATATTATAAAACTCTACAAGTTTTATCTGTATAAAGCAGGAGGTACAGCTTGCCGTTTTTCTGAGAATAAAAATGTAAATTACAAATTGTAAATCCCTTTAGAAAGGGAATTGTATTAAAAAATATTCAAGGATCTTATGAAAATTGTTTTCACAAAATTAAAGTTAAAAATAAATATTTAATTAATATTTATTTGGCGTCACACTAATTCATTTACATTTTAAATACAAAAATAAAATTATCAAACACACTTATTTAGTTTCGCTAAAATCAGTTATTTTAATTTAATAGGTTCGTTCAGCAATAATTTCACAAAGTTTTTTTTGCTCTTATTTTATTTAAAAAGTGTAAATTTTTTTTTTAAAAAATCATATACTTCTTTAATTAAGAATATATAAATTATAACGGGTTATCCATTTGGTGGTTTCAAAAGTATAGGACTGGAATTCAACATCTGCCAAACTAAGTTGAAAGTCTGACATTGACCAAAATGGATCGCTCAACTACCACACAATGCCTAAAAATAATCAAAACATACTACAAAAATGTTGATACATGGTCAAGTGAAGCCAGCTGATCATTTACAACACCATTTCCCGGCCGCGTAATTGCTCATCGTGGCGATATCAACTGGCCATTAAGATAATGCGATTTGACACCATTCGACGCTGTTTTCGGAGCGGCTACGCGAAAGATAAAGTTTATGCAGATAAACCTTTAACTCTTGAGTACTTAAAAACCAACATTCGTCAAGTTATGGCTGGAATAACGCCCAGTATATTTCAAAAAGGGGTCGAAAATTATCTCAAAAGAATCAATGCTTGCAACACCCCGCGTGGTGCTCATTTAAATGATGCAGCAGTGTTTCACACATAATGTCAACGTTTAAGCTTTATAATAAAAAAGAAATATCATGAAGAAAAATATTTTATATGTGTTTGATTTAAATTTACTTTTGAAACCACAAAATGGATAACCCGTTATTATATAAATTTAATTAATTTAATCATTTTAATTTTAAAATTTAAATTAATTTTAATATTAAGTTCTCAGAAAATTATTAATTCTTGAAGAAGTTAAAATGTCTTTTTTCAGACAAAAATGTCCTCAAGAGAAACCAGCTAAGAAAGGATATAGGAAAAGACCAAAACCGCTGGATTTTTATTTCTTTAATATAAAACTGAGCAGTTCACTGATTTCAAAGTTTTTGCATTTTAAACTCTCTTATCTAATCTTACTATAAACAGTATGAGAAGAGCATATCCGCTTCCGGTTAGTATAAATTTAAACCGATTCAGTTTCTTATGAAAAATTTTGAAATCTAAATTAAATATTGAACAGATTTTGAGCAAAAATTTTAGTTTTATGAAAATACTTCCTGCCAAATTGCAACGTTTTTAACTGTGTTTACAAAATGGTAATTTTTTAAAAGTAATTATTTACAAACCAATCATTTCCATTAATGGCATAAATCAAATAACAAATACTGTCACAAGAGCTTGGCTGTCTAAAGTTTTAAATTTTATTTTAATTATATAACAACTGATGAGTTGTTGTTTTGGTATATTGTTTTATTTTTATTGTCAATATGACACTTAATGATGACAACGACAAGCCGCAAATGTGATAAGCATTGCACATGTCCGCACACGTGCACACATTTTACTACAATTTACAATATCCTGTTTCTACCCAATTATTTGCCTTCTGCGTCCAAAAACAAACATTATTACGTATGCCTGCACCAATAATACATACAACTTAAAACCATTGTATTGCGGTTTCTATAAACTACAATATTCTACAGAGCCATACAATTATTTTCACATGGTGAAACAAAAAAAGTACACTTTAATTAAAATATAATAATAAAGGTAGACAAGGAGTAGCGGTAAGTATCTTTTGTGTTTGCTGCTGGCTTTCAGGTTGGATAAAATATTTAATAATGATTTGGCAAATTTTTTTTTTAAACTTTTGAGGTTCAGAATGAAACTCGTAAGTTGTTCTTAAATACCATTTTTAATTGTTTTTATACAAGACAATATCAAAAATTAAATCTTTTATAGAAAAGAAAAATGAAAAAATGGTGGTCCCCCTAAAAAAAAAAATTTCAATACCATATCAGGAATACACATTTAACTCCCACAAGCGGATGCAGAGTCACATAAAATAAATATAAAGATTTAATATTTCATTCGCTACAAAACTAAATCTAAAAACAAAATGAAGCTTGTCTGGTATATCGGAATATATTCCAAGCAACATTTTAATAGAATTTTTATGTACATTTCAAATGTTTAATTGTATTGGAAAATATTGAATGTAATTAATGGCCATTGAATACATAACGTAATATGTATAACGTAAATGAGATTTTAAGGCAAACATACATACGAGTTCATACATATATACATAATTCTCATTGAGTTGAAAATTAATTTTGACGGCTTAAAGCTTGAACTATGAATATAATCACACCAATTTAAGTTCAAAAAAAAAAAAAAACATTTTATTAACACACACACGCCCAAGCTTAAAATTGCAGATTTACGCACTGGTGTACGTAATGCTCTACGTAAAGGCAATACAAAATATATTTATTTATATCTGCTTAGTTAAATGTCTGAATTTATTGGCTGGGAAGTATTACGCAATTTCACGCCAAAAATTTGATGGGTATCTGCAGGTGAATGTTTAATCCTCATTGCTTACGATTTTTCCTTTATATATACGAGGTGTGATCAAAAAACAACTGTTATTGTCAATTTTTCACAAAACTATTTATTTATTCATCCATAACTCCATTGCCTCTTTAAAGTAAGGCCTTTAAATACATAACACACTTATGCCAGCGCTTGCTTCCAATCCTTGAAATACTTCTGATTCTCCGTTTACGGTATCGCCAACAGGTTCTGTTCCGATTTTTTTTTCCTTAATCGTAGCAAAGAGGGAAAGGTCAGCGAGTGTTAAGTCCGATGAATACGGCGGTTGAAGTATGATTGCGGTTTTGTTTTTGAAGAAAAACTTAACCACAAGCATTGATGTCCTATCTGCTGCGTTATCAAGGAGCAAAATCCTTAATTGGTTTTTCCACAATTCTCTGCGTTTCTAAAAAATTGCTTCGCTCAAACGCTACATAACTTCATGGTAGTATTCCTTAATGACCTTACTATCTTGTTGCAAGAATTCATATCCAAGTTTAAACCAAAATGAAAGAATTATAAGTAAAGAGATATATTTTCAATAAAAATGACAAGGGCTTTATTGGACAGAGAAATATTATTTCGGCCATATGGCGGCAACTGCTGGCATGTACAATTCCGGACAACCATTTGGCTGGCATATTTCGCCAAAAACTTTTTAGTATCGATATGCAAAAGTTCAATTGCGTGTACTTTATCGAGGTAAAAAGGTGACTCTTTATCATTCGAATGAATATAATACAGTGGGGCTAAAGCATATAATGCCGGTGCCTTGATGAAATTACTTTGATGAAATTTAACCCTTTTAGATGGCAAGGGGCTCTTTTCTTATGGAACTACATCTCATCTCAATAAGATTATTACCAGATAAGATATACATAATCATGTCTAATCATGTCTCTATATATCCCTCCATTTATCCTTTTTGTATAATCTCTATAATTTCTTTAATTTTTTAAAATAAATCTTTTAATAATTTTTAGTGTTCACATTTTTTTATATCATTTCAATATGATTTATATCTTATATTTCTACTTATAGAATAATTAGAATCCTTTATCCTTTAAATCGGTTGATTAAGGTTGATCTGAATATTTTGACAGTCAAATGATTTATTTAAAAATAATATTTAAATTATTTAAATTTAATAGTATAATCAATATATTTTTATAATAATAATTTAAAAATGTATTTATTAATTTTTGGAATCCGAATTTTATTTTTTTTTATATATATTTTTTTACATATAGACCACATAATCATTTCCTGTGTTTAGTGAAAAACTTGCGGATTATCCTCACTGTCAGGATTTAGACTCATGGTAGACCAAAATTAATAATAAAATTTGAATAACAATATTAATTAGCATTTCAGCCCATTCGGAAGAGTTGCTTTCGTGCAAGTCTATCTATAATAAAATTTCAAAGCAACCTAAACAAAAGCTAATTATTCAGTATACTGAACTTGAGTTAATGAACCTCTAAAGAAAAACTGGTTATAAAACTTTAATTTTAATTCCTTCCGGTTTCGCCAGAAGATTGAAAAGTTTATTTTACTTACTTCTCTAAGCAAAATAGCCATTGAAAATGCAAACCGATTTAAGCTATGAAGTGAAATGATAGTAAAAGCTTAGTAACCCGTCTACAACGGAGTAGCATTATGATACACTGAAAGCTTATAAATATTTTTATAGTTAATTTCTAGCAACAAAAAGTAAAAATCATTAACGAAATTGATTTCGTTTTTATTTTTGTCAACACTGAGCTGTGCCGGCTACTACGCGCCAGGAGGATTAATTCTCTTCAAGGAAGTAATACAATAATAAAATTTAATTATTACAAAATTTATTTTGCTTTTAGTTTTTATAAAAAAAAATAATTTGCTTTGTAGAGGCCTGTCATTATATTTTATTTGTAAAATATGTTTACAAGATTTATTTCTGCAAACTTTGTACTTTTTTTTTTTCTTTTGATAACAACCTCAACTTTCAAAGCTTTCGGCTTGTCATTAGGAAAACAGTCAGGCTCTAGGCAGGAATCGAACACACGATTTTCATTTTACTAGGCTGTCCATTATTCATACGCCTACTTTGATTAAACATCAAAGAAATAAAGTTCAATTAGAAAAGCTTGACATATTTTTGTATGAATATTTAATATTCTTGGATAGAACAACGATCACACAATAAATGTAATAGTACACGCAGAGTTATAAATAAGCAAAAAATCCCCCGCTGGATACAACAACAAAACTAAATAATTTATTGACTTGCCGATTGCAGTTAAACAAACCATTATTGTTATTTGTGATTGCTGTAATAGTGATTATGATAAACGAAATTGAAAACAAGTTGGCATAATACTGGCTTGCAAGCTTTATTTGTTTAGATCGCTGTTAAGACCTTTTCATCATTTAAACAAATTGATTTCGGAGAAAAACCAAAAGAAAAACCATAAATAAGACAAAATTTCTCATAAGCCACACATTATCTCTTAAGATGTTCAAGCATTCATCTGATATGAAAATGAACCGTGAAAAAGCTTTGCATTTCCGCTTTGTTCTAAGGCAGCAGCAGTACAAAAGCTTAAGCAAGGAAATTCAAACAGCAAATTTTGTCTTAGTGAACGACAAATATAGAATGATATTTATAAATAAAAAATTCATTAATTCTCTTAAACATGCTAAAACAAATATAAAATTACACAGTAAAAAGCTCCGACAGGTGTTTGCAAATGCACGTGCTGAGCTCATGCCTAAAAAATAATACGTGAATTTTTGTTTACATTAAGATTTCATGTAACGTTTAGCTCGTATTGGTTTCTGATTGGAAAAAAGGAAAATTTTTACCTCATTTCTTATAAACGTTCATCAGAAAAGTAATTGTACTGATTTATTTGTCAGATAAAGTTCTCTCACCTTCCAGTTTATCTCTTGCAAAAGCTCATATAATCACAGAGGCGATAGCGAGATAAGAATATAAAGTATTCAACAGTTTCTCATGACCGTTGGGATTTGAACTGGCGGCGTTATTGTTACTAAAGCTTTTTTTTTTTTTCTTTAATAGGAATTCAGATAATTCAAACTTTTATTTGACTAGTTTGGAACTTTCTGAAATTTTAATTTGTATACAAGTTATTATTAAGACAGCTAACACTGTTATATTCAATTATTAACATATTTTGCAACTACATGGCCATTATCAGCGTCATCATTAAACACTAAAAATCTTCACCTCTGGTGCCATTTTTGTCATCAGTGGAATTAAAACTTTTTCTTAGAAAAAAATTAGCTTTAAAGTTGTTTATTTATGTTGGTCCATAGATGCTGGCATAAAGTGATATTTTATCATTTGAAAGATGAAACTTTTTGTCGGCTACTTTTGCTTCATGGCAGTTAATTTTGTGGTGCAGAATTTCTTTCTTTTATACAAGTACTTGAAGACCGTTTTTTTTTTCTTGGGGAAAAATATTTAACAGATTCATTCTTGTGCTTAAGTTGAGCTTTCAAATATGATTTTGTTGTGCTTTTACAAATACTTCTTTTTACTATTCAGTCGGGAAATGAAAACTTTAAAGTGTTTCTCCCACTTGATATAAGATATTAAGTATACTTTCATTTAATAATTTTGCTCCATGAAATGAATCGTGGTGAATGGATATTACACTGCCTACTAAGCCCGAGGTCATGGGTTCGTTTCCTGCCTTGACTATGAGTTGTTTTCTGCGGACAAGCCGAAAGCTTTGCAAGTTGAATTGTTAAAAAAAATGATTCAAGTACAATAAAATTAAATTTCTTAATACACAACTTATATCAAAACATTCCCCTCCTTTTTTATATATGTATTTTATTAAGATATGATTACATGCCACCTTGTATGTGACTTTGGGTTGGTTACATAACACTGTAGTGGCCCTTATTTGACATTTTCTGATATTTCAAATTGCGCTGAAATTGAAAAAATTAAATTTCACTTAAATATACAATGACATTAATTGCTGCGGAGTCAGCTGGGTTCTATGGGGGCTTCCCCGCCTGCTAATGCAGTTCTTTAGAGAAAGTTCACACAAATTTTTTCTTTCATTTTCTTTTTACTAGTAAAATATTTAATAATATATATTGTTATTTATAACAAAAACAATAGACAAAATTATATGCAAAAGTTACTCGTTATTGCAAACATTTAACCCTTTAAGTACGACTGAACTGTAGTGACATTATTTCTTTTGAATTCAGTGCTTTATAAGAATTTACCGATATATAATATATAACAAATCCCGAAAAGGAAGAGCAGTAGAATCAGAAAAAATCGGTGTAACACCGATATATATCATTTCTTATAAACAAATACAATTCAGCCTGCCTTTGATATTTATAAATGATTTATTTTCACATTAAGTTCAACCAAGTATTAGCCATTGTAATGGCTCAAGCATACATTCCACTAACACTTTGGCATACATATTATTCCTCAAGTCAAAAGTGTTACAATAAAAACATTAAACTCATATTATACGATGGACCAGCAGAATTCTTACACTGCAAATTCTATACATAAATTCTACCCCATAAACATTGTTAATGACTGTTGTTACTCAAGTTGGGTTTGATGTAATAAAATTAATAGCATACTTTAAGGTCAATTTAATTATTACACCAATAAAGAAAAATACTAAACAAAACAAATTAGCAGTAAAAACAACTTTTACGCAATGCTGCTCCATAAAAACAGGGAATTGATTATATAATGTGATTTTCAATAGAATAAATTGGGCTGCAAATTAATTAATAAAATTTTTTGTTTGTATTAAAAACAAACATTAAATATTAATTACACAAAAAACTTATGAAAAATTAAAAACGCTGCGCAACCTAATTATGCAAATCGTAACATACTTTTAGGCAAATTTTATATTCAATTTAAATTTTTGTGTATTTATAAAAAAGGAAATAATTATAGCACTTGTAGACGATATGTTTGATATATTTAAGAAGAGTTATTTTTATATACTGTAACTCTTAATGTAAATAATTGTTTAAAGACGGTGGGCAATGCTACCTCCTGTTTAGTAGGCTGTTCATTATCCATTCGCCTACGGAGGCATACAAAACAGTTCCAATGCTCCGTTACGAATTTCCGTTACGAAAGCTGACTGCCATTTTTTATTTCCTTTTAGCTTTGCAAAATTATTTCAGAAAGTTGCTATACAAACATTAAAAAACAAAATTGATAAATATTATGGAGATTAAATATCAATATATATATATATATATATATATATGTTTAAAAAAATATTTTAAGAAGAACAGTTAAGCCTTCTTTGTGTCTGGGGCATCATATGATTCTGGAAATATGGCATTTATTTATACAAATCTGAAAGTTTTAATAACTCTCTAAATCAGCTCAAAGTTTCTTCTTGAGTTCCGAGGATTTATAACAATTTTACTTATTAGCATTCGATTATATTTCTTTGAAATTATTTGGGGGAATAATTTATTTCGATAAATTAAGAAATTTTATTTTCTACCAAACGAAATACAAAAAACTTTTTATGGCTTCTATTCAACAAACTACGTGCCTGAGAAGGAAATTATGATTTAAATGAAATTTTTTGTAACACACGATGAATATAGAAAACAAAACAAAGCACAGTTAACAGCTCTGCACGGACTATATTTGTTTTGCTGTAAAATCAGATTTTTCTCATGGTTTATTTTTATGTATACAATTTCGTATTAGCAAAATAGCAACGACATCACATTAAAGGCAAAGAGGACAAGGGACAAGGGACAAGGGACAAGGACTAAAATGTACTCAACCCTTGACAAGGTTTGTTGATTAAATATTTTAAGACAATTTTCCACATGACATGTTTCTTTAGTGAAACAACAAAAAAAAAAAAAAACCAATTATCCTTTCTTTCTTGCCTCTCACTCTCCTTGAATGTATTTTTGTTTGCTTTTTAATACCAGACTTTTGTTATTCATTACCTTTAGTGTCCATTACTTTGAGGCACAAAAAGTACAAAAGCTTTAAGTAATACGTTATATTGGGCATGTTATTATATATTTCAGTTATCCTCTATTCTACTGCACAAAACAAGATGGTTTCATGTCACCGCTCGCTACACTCATTTTGTAGAAGTTTCCTGTACAACTTTCTTTTTGTATAATTTAATTACTTTGTTGTGTGCTTTGTTTTTAATTTCTTAAATTTATTTCTTCTCCGGAATTGTACACAGTTGTAATTGTTGTTTTGGGAAGTAATTTTTGGAGTAGTTAAGAATTTCAAAGCCTTTATCTAGCTAAGCGTCAAATTAACGCAAATTTTAAATAAAAGTTTATGTCTAGAAAAATGAACAAAATACAAATAAGAGTATAAAATTTATTTTTAACGACAAATTGTCACGTAAATAAGAATAATAAAGAGAAGGGATGTTTTTTTTTAATTATTTTCACTTTTTATTTTTTGGATCAACAAAAGTTGAGTAGTGGCGCTTTCCTTTTTTTAATTGCTTTAGTTAGGCCGAGTTATTATTACAAGTTCCATGATTAGTTTAACAACAAAGAAACTTGGGAGATAGTGCTGCTTTAGGTGTGCTTCTCATTAATGCAAGTAATTCAGATATAAATAAAATTCCTTTTTTTTATCATATAAAGTTTATAGTTTCAGGTCAATTATTAAAACAAACTTTTTGAATGACAATTTAATTTTTTATTTTTTTTTTTTATATGTAATAATGTTTTTAATGCTGACTATAATTGTCCTTTCATCCTTTTTCATGGAGAAAGGGCAATATACCACAATTCCATTGCCTGTTTAAGCTAATGTAACAAATTGAAACCGATTCCTGTTTAATAATTCTCCTTTATTTAATTATTATTCAAATATTGAAAATGTTATTATATCAAAAAAAAAAAAAATTTTAAACATTAAAAAAGTTTGATTATACTAAACTCTAAAATAAACTATATATAATAAAAAAAAATTTACAATCAAAAAAAAAATAAATAAAATATATAAATTAATTAATTAAAGTGTTTGGGAACTTAAGGATATTCGGCGTGGTTTCTATAATTTTCAGGTTGTCACTGGGAACCTGAGTTTTTCATTTAATACAGAAACTGTTGATCCTGAAGGAAATCCGTATTCATATTATATTCATTTCTGAACATGAAAAAATCATTTATGAGAGGCAGGCTTTCACAACTGTGCCATTGTTTTCCAATTACTGTCAAGTTTTTCTCATTCTGTAAACCGACTGCTGCGATTATTTAACTTTTCTTAGCCAAGCCTTTGCCATTGTCCTGTTTGTGTTTTTTTTTTCTAAGTTGATCGTAGTTCAGGCCATCATTTTTTTTTTTCAATGATGTCTAAATAAAGGAGCGCTATTCGAAAGCAAATCATGAGAATAGTGTAGATCAGGAAGAGGCTTGCCATACGAAATCTGAATTTGGCTTATCATAATCCGTTATAAGTATCGTATACATAAACACTGGCGTACACAACCATAACAAAAAAAATATTTAAAAATAATATAATTAAATTTTGTTTTAATACATATTTATATTTAGTTTTATCTTTATATAATTACTTCATAAACTTATTTAATACTTTTTATCATCAATTTTCATCATCAAAAATATAGAAAATTTATAATTTAAAATATTTTGTATTTCTTGTATTTAATATACAGGATAATTCTAATTAAAATAATATAAATTAATAAATAAACTTGAAAAATGTAATCTTCTAATGAATGGCAGTTGTAATTCATTTTCATGCATACTCATAACTGAAATTCAAAATAATTATATTGAAGTATTTTTTTTTTTTTATTTATTTAATGTCACCATAGTCTTTTGATTAAAGTTATTTTAATTCATTTATCAACACAATTTTTTTTTTTTTTTTTTTTTTTTTTTAACAAAAAATGTATGAAGATTAAGTGTGGCTTCATATGCAAAAGTGTTTAAGTGTTCATCTTTGTCACATAAATAATTAATTAAAAAGGCTGCAGGAAGGCATTGTGAGAAATTATAGTTCAAAATCCTTGTGTATATGCGAATCATTAATTAGGGAAATAAGCCGAAACCAGCTCATGGCACCATATGGGTTTCTTCAATGCAAAAGTTGCTCTTAAAAGTGTCTGCCTCACACAAAAGCTATTCAATTTACAATACGAGAAAATAAAGACAAGAAAAATATATATTTTTTTGCAAGTCGGTTTCTGCTATTAAAGCATTTTAATAAATTTATGAACCACGGTCTAGGCAGGAATCGAACCCGCAACCTCCGGCTTAGTAGGCTTTGCATTATTCATTCGCCTGCGGAGGCAGCCCGTATAAAAATATTTAATTTCGCAAATGACAATTTTCTTTCTAAATTTTCTAAAATTATGAAATAAAGAGAATGACTTCTGAGAAATTTTGGCTTTTGGGCACTGAACAAATTAAAAAAAATTTGTATTACTTCTAAAATAAGAAATATTTAGAAATATCACTTATTACCTACATATATATATATACATATATATTTTCAAAGTTCGTTTCTCTAACTGAAACTTTTTAAATACTTTTTCAATTTGGTTCAGTCTCTCCTGATCATAATCATAAAGGATTTTTCACTTCCATAGCAGGCTGTGTGTTCTGCTACTTTGCCAAAGTTCAAGGCTTTTCTGATTGAATATATCGGATTCAGGTAGGCCCTATAGATATTCCTAATAGATTCTAATCTTCACAAAGCTTTTGCCAAAACTTCTTGGTACCACTTGTCTATTAAATTTTTTTTTTTTAAAATGCAGTTAAACGTGCTTTTGCCAAAATTAGAACTCGAACAACTCGAAAAACTCGAGCCATAAATATCGGTTAAATTCTGTACAAGTTAATTCTAAACACGCCACTTCTAATTATGATAATATTTGTATGTCAAGAGATTTAAAAGAGTGTTGAAGAATTCAAATCTCCAGTTCGAAGGCATAAATATTAAGCGAGGATATATTTTATGGAAATATGAACTAGAAGGAGATTTGAACTATATATACAGTCAGGAAGTTCTTGTATAAAGTAGAAATTACTAAAAGAGCTGAAGTGTAAGTATGTGTCACCCACTAGTAAATTTGTAACATGAGCAGATACGAAGCGGAGTAATAATAATTACAAGACAGCAGAGAATGTGGAAAGAGCTGAACCCACAAAATGTCCTCTTCCAGATTCAGCGACAACCATTAAGATAAGCATAGCTAATTTGACTAGTCTAGCAGTATTACCCCCAAATTACACGGAAAATTTCATTAAAATTTTACTCCACATTATTAAGCAAGTCAAGGAATATAGTCAGCTGTGAAGTTCAGAAGCTAGAAAAGGAACCGTATCATACGAATTGAAATATTGTCTTTTGTCGGCTATAAATCGATAGGTTGGTTTCTTATCTTAATTCGAACTTATATAAAAACAATTCTACAATATTTATTTTAAGTGACAAAGACGTAGCCAAGGATGTGCAACTAATTTACATCAACGATAGCAGACATGGGAGGCCATAGGCCGTCTCACACCGGACTTCTACATCAGCATGTAAGTGATTAATTCATATAGAGCTTTGCGCTACATAATTTACCAGCAATGAAGCTAAAATGCTGCTTTGTATATATCAATATACCATTTCTCCTCGACTCCAGCATAGAAAAGCCATAAATTTTCTACTTGTCTAAGAATACTTTTGAATATTTTCCCCAAATCCTTTTTTTTTTTGATGCTCTCAAAGGTATATTACTTTTTGCTAATCGCTCCCTCTAAATATATGAAACATCATAAAGCTACTTCTAAGTGTACTTATCGCATTCAATGCAGCACATATATATTAACATTTTGATGCGATATTTCATCATAGTCCTTAAGTTCCAGCGTCATCGTAGAATTCGTAAGAAATATTCGACACCTGCTTTTCGACGTTAAGGCGGATTTGCAGGAAGAGACCAAATGTCATTTGAAGGATTGCCGCTTGAAGTATATAAAACAATTTGATTAACAAACAGCATGACGTTAAAGATAAAATATTCTCCTATAGCCATACGGACTCAGCCAAAAGTATTCAATCGTGCTGTACTGCAGGCATTAGATACTGATATTAAATACATTCTAGAAAAGTTTTCGCCATTTATTTTTTGCAATCGCCCAGCTGGATTTGGCATACAATCTATCTTGCTTTATATTTTACACTTCCTCTTAAAGGATAGCACAATGCCATAGTTTAACTTGGACCTGCTTACACCCCCTATTTTCCCTTGTCAATAGTGTTAAAATAACCTTTTTTTTATAAAATTTATTACACAGACAACATTGTTGAATTTGGAACAGAAACATGTAAAAAAAAATTTAATTTCATTAAGATTTAAATTTTTTTGGATTTTCTGCTAAAAGATTACACTCTTTAAATGATGTGTCTGTGTGGTTTTACTTGCAGACATAAAAATACGGCTTAGCAACTTATACATACAATATAATATATGCAATTCACACACACACACACACACACGCACACGTACGGTAGTATAAGCCTTTGTTTGAAATACTGGTATGCAAATAGTAGGACTAGGCTACATAAATTAAGTGACATAGAAAAATTAAAATTTTTTGCGCACTTCTATGAGTTTCTGTGTATGTAAGCAGTTGTTGAAAAAAAGGAACTCAGTTATATCCTTGCCTTCAGCTATTTGCGTTTAAGCTTTAGTAAAAGCAAATAAATACACTATGAGAACGTATCTGAGAGACAAAGATATGAAAGAAGTAAATAAATGTAAATGCCAGCATACGAGGGCACACTTTTTTATACTCGCAATTTAAAAAAAAAAAAAAAAAAAAATTATCTTAAACATGCTTGCTTCACAACACACACACACACACACACACAGCCATCTAAATACATATTTAGTTTGCTATACTGATATGATGATGGCATCCTTTATAAGGCCAGCCAGGCATGGAATGCTACGTTATGTAAAGTAATATTTGTGGAAGATTAAGAGAGCCACTCCATAGGGCTTACTAGGTTAAGTGTTGTACCTTTTTTTTTCTTCTCCTCTTTGTGCCAGCACTTGCTCAAGTAGGTGGGCATGTTGTTTATCTTGTTTTGGAATACACGGAACAAAATAATGAAAAACATAAATAATTTCTATCCTTAAACAAAGCACGATTAAAGAGTTAATATTATAACTGGTGAACATTTGTAACAGTGGCGGGAAAGTGGTAATAAAAATATATGTATGCAGATATTTGAATATCTGAACCGCATTGTATGGCATTGCACCAACCGATATAAAAAGTATATTCGCCACAATATAAAGCCCATAGGGAATGGTAGCTTTAGTAGTGCTTTGGCGCGCAGAAAGCCGCTCCGATAAGGAAATCATTGGTGGATTTGGAAACTTCAATGTCCCCAAATTCAAATATCTACTCGTTTGCCGGTCAAAACATTTCATTTGTTGCTTCACTTGTGCTGTCCACATAATGCATGTCTAAATAGTAACATTAATAAATTTAAGCCAGAGGAATTGTAATGATTACAAATCACTCAGTGCCAGTTACAAATTCTGCAATAATAAAAAATTGAACTGCAATAATATTGAAATTTACCAATACTTGTGAACAGCTAACTTCTATACTTCAGGCAGATTACATATTAATCCTTTTGCCGGTCACCACATTAATAATCTCCTTTAACAAGCAACAATTGTAATGCCGGATCCTTTTTTTTTGGTTTTTTTTCGTGATATTTAATCGCGTAACGTAAGGATTTATGCAGTAGAATAAATTAAGTACGTGATTTGATCAACATATGCATGTATGTGTGTGGCACATTTTTATTTATAACATGCAATTAAATTATATTAATTGCATCTAAGCAATGGCATGAATTCCTTGTACACCCGCTTTTATTGTTTTCTATACAAAAGGAATGCAGCATTCGTCGAACCTTAACTTTACTGTACGAGTACACCCAATTTCACAACTGATATTGAACAGTCAGTTGAAATTTTAGTGGCACTTAGAGCTGTTGTTATTTATGATTTTTTACAATTTTTTACTTAATATTTATTTATTTACATTCAAGTAACCTGTTTGGAATAGTAACTTTAAATTTCCAATTCTTTTCAGCCAATAAAGTACACTTGGAAGAGTCTTCTAAGGACAGTGTCTGTAATGGAATGCAATGTTAGTGCCAGCATAATTTAAACATTCCAAAAGAAATTTATACGAGGGTTACTAACAGAAAAGGTATATTTTTTTATTTTAATTTAATTTTTTTTTAATAATTCTATTTCTATGCAAAAGTTGTGTGGAGAAAGGAAATGGGAAATTTAATAGCTGTATGGAGGCTGTGGATAATACCTTCATATGCCTTATATGAGCTCTTTTTGTATGCCATTATACTTCCACAGCTTTTGAGCCAGAAGCTAATTTTGGACTCTTAATCAAGCACAAGGACCTCTGTTGATGTAACGAGCTTTTACCTCAACTGAAAGTTGTTTTATTTACTAAAAATTAAATTTAACCACCATAAGACAAAATATTGAAAAAATAATCCTTTGAGGAAACACCGGTCGGTTATACTAAAATAAATCAATTCAAAGGTCCTGGTATTTAATTCAGTGTCGGAGTACAAGCAGTGCGAAAGCTTTGGAAGTATAATCGAACATAAAAAGAAGTCTGAGGATGAAATAGCTCATACGCATATGGATCCAACAATGTACCTGATCTATCCAACTGAATAAACCAATCAATAATGAAAGTTATAGTATAAAAAATTAATTAAAAATAGCAACAATTTAAATTAATAAAAATTAATAATTGCAAACATTTGTATTTGTTACAGATGCTGCCATTTAAGAGGCCGAAGATCGGTAAAAGGATTAGTATGAAAGCTGGCATGGCATTTACTATATAAAAGCGGCAAAAGGAAATAAACTTAACATAAAAACAATTTCTATATGTTTTCTTACACATATATTAAATATTTTTAAATCTACACATGAATAAAACACGGAAAGGGGTATCGAAATATTGTTAAATAACATTAAATTATTATATATATATTTATTATATATATATTATATATATGTATATATATATATTATTTAAAATTATATATATATATATAAGTAGTTATTTAAGTAATTATATATTAAAATAAACATATTCATTTATTACAAATAAATATTTAAGTTAAAAAAATTCAAAAAAATTTTAAAAAAAATTTTTAAAAATAAATATTGAAAATAAATATATATATATATTGTTTAAAAAATATATATATAGATATATATAATTATTTTCATTATTTATTTCTGAATTTTTTTTTTAATTTTTTTTAAATTTTATTTTTCTGAAGACGTTAACCCAAACCGTAGCAAAATATTGAAAATAAAAATAAATAAATTTTTTATAAAAACAATCTTAAATCTGAAAAATTAAAAATATATAATATATAAAATAAATAATATTGAAACAAAATAAACCAGTATTAAATTAATATTATACATTTATAACTTATTTGAATTAAAATTATATTTTTTTTTTGAAATAATAATAATTAATATTTTTATAATTATAAATTATAAAGATATTTTTTACATTATTTCTACGGGATAGATATTTATTTATTAAATAATTTATATTGCTAAGCACGTTTAAATAATTTCTTGTGGAAAAGAATAGTAAATATACAATATAATTCATTTAATTGTTAAAACTTATTTTTCTATAGATATATATATACCAATAAAATAATTAATTAAATAGTTATATATTAAAATAAATATATACATTTATTATATGTAAATATTTAAGTAAAAAAAATATTGAAAGTTTTAAGAATTTTTTTTGAATCATGTGTTAATAATTTTTTATTTAAAAAAAGTTATATATATATTTATAAATTATTTAAGTTAAAATAATTTTTTTTAACACTAAAAAAAATTGTAATAAATAAAAAAGAAAAAAAGTTGAAAAATTTGATTAATTAGATCAAATGTGATTTTTTACAAAGAGCAGTCATAATTCAGAACAAGACTAAACTTGATAAATATTAAGTCCCTATTGGCCTTGGAAGTAATTAATTTATTATTAATTTATATTGTTAAACATGTTTAAATAATTTCTTGAGAAAGCAAACTGAAAATCTAGAACTAATTTTTTACTAGTCCAACATTATTATTAATGGGATTTTCTTTGAAATTTAGTTTCGACGTATTAATATCAGATAAGCATCTATGGAGAATGCTCTACTCATGCCATGCATTACCCTGGAAATATTTACTAGTATTAAATAACATTCTTCAAAGTGTAACTGGAAAGTTCATTTCCATTTTCTTGCTGGAAATAAAAGTAAAAATGAAAAACTTTATGCCTTAATTTGATGCATGAATTTCAATAAAGGATAGCCGAAGGCGTCTGATTCATTAGTGTCAATTTGGTTTATGCCTAAACGTACAATTTTAGCTGCTAGAATACAATCTCTGTACTTGAAAAAATAGAAAATTGTGAACTTCAAGTTTCAATTCCCATTCAGTTGTAAAATGCTTTAATATTTTTAACGCAAATTCATTTTGAAAAATCTTTTGTGATCACGTTTTGTGCTTTAATAGTTGTAAAGCGTTTTTAATTATAATTCTCAAGTACGTAATGACTTTCGGTGATAATTTCACTGTTTCAATGAACGCCCAGTTCCCGCTGCACTCTTTACAATGTTTTCTCATGCAAATAACAGTAATAATATTTAAAAGCAAAAAGACATGCATGCATCCACATTTTATACAACAGTAACCATAAATTTGCATTAAAGCTATAAAAGTCGAGTTCTTATAAGTGAACTCACACATGCACACATTCACGCTTTTACTGAAGTGGAAATAGACACCGTTTTTCATATACCATGGCATTTATATACGCAGCCAGTCACATAAATATAACTTTGTATATACGACGCCACACTTATCACGAGCTTCGAGCAACATATTGTTTAGAGAGGTTGTCTACAAAGCTTATGAGAAAACTTTAGCGCTGAACTTTTGAAGTAAATACGAACGTGGACTAGAATTCATAAGCCCAATTTAATTTTCATAAGAGTAGCAACCAAGTTATATCTTTAGTTATACAATGAACTCTTCCTGAATTAGGTGAAGAAAAAGGGAGGGGGTTGGCTGGCAAACGAGTTGCTGTTGAGCTTCATATTTATATTGTAATCGCATTTCCTTGAGATACTAAACATAGTCAATTTCTGGTTTTATTACCGCCAGAGTTAGAAAGCGGTTCCAAGTTAATGGACATACCGGATCCACTTTAAACATTAGAACAAATCCAAATATCTTTTACCAAGAGGTTATCATTTTTCATAGTAAATAATATATGTAGATTCCATAAAGGATTCTACCTTGCAAGAAATTTAGACAACAATGCCACTATAATTGTCTATAATAAATAAAAATAATATCGTACGACTATCGAGATTATGTATTCAGATTTTGTTAAACCTTTAAATCCTTATTTGGCAGAATCTTGTAACGAATTTGTTGCAAATTTAAAATAATTAATTCAATATTCAGCATCAAATGGACTTTTTTTATTTAGTTTTAGATTAGAAATGGACTCTAATATATTTAATATATTAGTCCGTATATCCTTAAGGATATTTACACATTTAAGGAGTTGCTTGCTGCCTTTAGATGAAGGTAAAGAAGAGGAAAAGGAGTAATCAATAGAGTGCAATATTATTATTTTGTAAAATTAAGATTGAAACAATGATTTTCAAATCAATATATTAAAGTTGCAATAAATAAGTCTCGTATAAAAAAAAAATAATTTTTATGGTGAAGGACTGTTTTTTATATATTGTTAACAATTTTCTTATTTTATTTGTCTAAATTCGAACTCAATTGCCGGTGATTCTCTACTCAATAAACCATAAATAAATTTTTTATTATTTTTTTTTACACGAAAAGTTATGCATAGTCTAGCCTGTAGCTTCATTTGTAAGGAAAAGTCTTGTAGTTCTCCTTCAAAAATCCTTTTCTATAAAAAGTACTCGTCCTTTTCTGTCGGCAAGTAGTTACAAGTATTGTTAGTATCTGGTATTGAAATGATTTTGAAAGGATTGATTTTCATATTGGAAGCGTATTCCAGACTACATCAGTTCCTCTTTTTATTTACCTAAAGCCTGTCTTTGTATTTTTAGTAACAGGATAGTTGAAGGATGCAATGCAATAGTTTTCGATACAGACAGGGTTTATTGAGGTGTACTTTCCATATTTACTTTAATAAGAAATGTTCGTGAAATCGGATCTATTGGTATCTGAGAACCTTAGGGCTTATCTGCGAATTGATATCCTAGATATCCTCTTGTTTTGGCGAACCAGCTACTTTGGTAAGGATTTAGTAGTCGAAAGAAATTAAATGAAGTCGGCAAATAAAATAGCTTAGAGACAAATAAAAAAGCCTGCCAAAAAATCTTTTTTTTTTTTTTTTTTAAATTAAAGTAATTTGAGAACTGCCTGTAATCTTGTTAATATATAAATATCATGCAGTTGTGTGCATATGCATGTCTGTTTATACATACGAGTATTTATATATTGTTAGAAAAACCAGTACAAATATATATAAATTATAATGCAAAATCAACACATGCTTGTTTATGTTTGGTTTAAAAACATAAATTAATTTAAACCATAAATTATGTGCTGCAGTTTATTTTTTATCTTTTCCTTTGCGTATTGATAGCACTGGCAACGTGTGCAGTATATTGAAAAATTTAATCTAAAATATGTTCATTGGAAAATAAATTATACGTTGTGCTCGTTGTATTTAGATGCAATACACAAGCATACCTTGTTTTAGTGGCGGATTAAATGCGAACGTTTTAAATGGATGATATTTTTTTTTTTTTTTTTTGTTAAATAGTGATTGATAAATTTGCAGATAAGAAAATTTAAATTTTTTAACAATGAAAATCATAAATAAATAAATTTAAATAATTACAAAATTAAAAGCAGCATGTTTAATTTTTAGTTTGAAATAATTTAGTGGCAAAACAGTTGGAAAATTAAATTTTGTGCAGCGGACGAGTATTATTAGAGATAGATAGTTTTTAAAATAGATAGTTTTTGTAAAAGCTTTTAGAAAGAGCGAAATCGTACTATTCTATATCGCAATATAATATATCGTGCAGATTTGCCAGCACGATACATGCGGCTTATTGACATTTCCAATAGTACGTAGACGTCTGTTAAGGATTTCTACGTATTTCATAAAAGGCAACATGCACCATTTATTAGCTGGCATGCAGTATAAGCATATGAAGTTACTAATTCTTTCTGTATACTATTAAATTGAGAACAGAGAACTGAAAATTAAAATGAATTTTTATTAATTTTTTACAAAAGTGGCCAATATTTAAGTACAATAATGCCAATGAGCGATTATATTCCTGTTGAAGAGAAATAAATTAAATTATCACTCTGCTAATTTGCTTTTAATTGAGCTAATCGATATAGAAGATTTGAAGCTAATTTATCGTATTGCATCCTCTAATCTTAAATATAAGAATCTAATGTAAGAATAAATTCTTTTACATATAGAAAATATTATTGAAATAAAATGCAAATTTATCGCCAGAAGAAATCACAAATATCATAGCCAATTGCTTGAGGAGTGGAGCGCATGCTTGATATACAAACTGTCAAGCAAGGTATATTTTATTGGGCTACTGATGAAGAAAGCTTACTTCAGCTAGCTGCCTTCTATACAAAATCCAAACTTTTCATTGCAGATATGTGACATCAGCTATTCAAATAAATTCATTACATACAACTTTCACTCTATAAAATTATTAATTTTAAAGGATAAAAAAGGAAATTTCTGAAAAAATATTTAAATGGTTTCTGTTCGTAAATAACATTCTGTTAATTAAAGAAACTAATCGTAAGTGATGTAAAGTGGATTTCTTCCTACAGCATCATTAGCAAATCTATATAATAATCAGCACACTTCCACAAATCCTTTATAAGGAATACAAGGTGCCCGCCAAGAAGGTAGACAGACTTCTTTGTTTGCTTATAATTTTTAATGAAATGAAAGATAATGGATCTTATATTGATAAATATTTTATTTAATGTCGACAATTATATATAGCATACAATGTCAGATAAATGCCCGCCCCAGGTAGCCTCACAAATAAAAGCTCTTTAGAAGACAGTTCTCATTACATTCTGACACATTGCACGCGGTATATTCTTAATTGGATAACGAATACCTTGTTTGCACAAACCTTGCCTTTCAGATACCCCACAAAAAGAAGTCCAGAGCAGTCAAATCAGATGACCAATGGGCGCCAATCAATATCAACATTTTTTGAAATAACTTGTTGTGGAAAGAGCTCTCACAGTAATCCCAGCGATACTCCTTCACATTGGCATTTATTAATACGCCATTTTAAATTTCAGAAAAGTAAAGTCTAATTATTCCTTCTGATCAAATTGCACATCAGATATCCAATTTTAATGGATGCATGAGGGAGTGATGAATAACTTGAGGCTTATCATAGCCCAAAACCGAGATTATTTTGTTTATTCACATATCCTATCTGACAAAAATGACACCCTACACTCATTATGATTTGTTCATGAGGGTCGGGGTTGCGATGGGCTAGCATATGTATGTATGTGTGACATATGTATGGCGTTTCTTCTAAAAATTTCATGTAACTTTCTCATCAGCACAGTATCTCTGTGAAAATCTCATCTCTGATGGATTTTGATAAAATGTTTTAACGATTAAAACACGTTGGTTGACCGAATATTTTTTCATAATAAATCTGCCACGCCTCTTTCACGACTGCCCAATATAAACTGGGAAGTATTATGTTTACTGAAATAGCAGCAAAACAAAGTAGTATACCTTCCCGTCGAACAACCAAAAAATATACCGAGAGGAACATAATAAATCGGAAAATCATGCAATATATGATTCAGTGAAAAAGTTATTCTTGTTTTGCTTTTATTTTTTTTTTTCTGGAGTGGAGTAAAAAGTACAAGACCATCCCACCACAATTATATCCAAACTATGAGCTTAAGTTTGTATACCGTGTAGTTTTTTCAAAATCATGTAAATTGAAGTTACTGAATTAAATCTCATATGATTTTCGGTCGTGCGAATTATATGTGCTTCTGTTTTATGTTATTCCACTGTGGTTTCATTTAGTGATAAATTCCAAAACAAATGTGATGACAACTGCCATCCTTAACTTATCATTCCAGTCAGGTTTGCCATGTGTCTATTCATCGACCACATTCAAAATGAAATAAACTTTAAAATGAATATTTAAGGCAATAAAATTGAACAGCATATTTCATGTGCATTAAATAATGTCAAACCAAAAGTTTGACTGTTTTAAATATCACAATGATGTGGAGTATTGTGATACCAGGTTCCTCATGAGCAGTACAAATTTTATTTATGTTTTTGTAAGCAAGTAGTAAAGAAGGCATTTGTCGGCTACGCATTTTTAAAAAAATTGATATACGAATACCCGGCATTATCCTGCTCATCATATCATCGCCATCAACACATAAGATAAAAACTCCATATAAAAACTCCTTAAATATTACTACCTAAGCATTCTCAAGGTCAAATAAATATGACTGCAAAAGCACCGCGAAATAAAATTTTTTTTTCAAATTAAAAATTTTATTAAATCTTAACATTCTTGATTATTATCAAATCGGTTGAAGGAACCCAATGTTAAGCCTTTAACACGAACATTACATTAAGTATATGGCATTTAGAGAATTCAATGGTGGGGGGGAACATTATCAAAGTAATTGAGAAGAGATTTACAGCATGCCGTTTTTGGCTCTGTACTGGGAACATATTCGCAAAAATTAAAATCAGCGAAAAAATGTTTCTTCTTATTTAAATAATCTCAAGCAAAGTTTCCATAATTTATGGAAAAAAGTAATATAAACGCGAGTTCAGCTTAAAAAAATTTGGAATTTAATTCAAGGCTGACTTCCAGAAGAAGGTAATCATCAAATAGAGCATCTTCTTTACTTTCAGTTAAGTTTTTGCCATTTTAATGTATTTTCACGTTTGGAATTCAACTTAAGGAGTAATTCAATGAAAAAGGAATGAGTTGGACGTCTAGAAATTACTAAAAAATCGCAATTTTTTATGTTATTTAATTAGTGCCAAATATATGAGAAATATACTCGTATTTTAAGACAGTACTGAGTACACTGAGTACACTGCGTATAAAGGGTTAATATGGCGACCGTATATATTGCAGTGTCAGCTGTTCTGTTGCCTGTGAACTTATGCAACTGAAATATCACGTACCGGTTAATATGGCAGTTGTAGGCAGTGACGGGGTAAGTGTGGCACAAGTGGGTATCCTTATGATAATATCTTTAACAATTTTCATTCATAAATTTAAATATATACATGTTGCTTTTAATAAATTTACTATTTTGAATACAATTTTTCTTACCTTAATTATGTGAAAGTTGAGACTTTGGCATATTGAATGTGAATGTTTTCTATTCTAATAACTTTTCTCTGCAACATAGCACTGCAAATATAAAAGAAATAAATATAAACATATATATATATATATATTTGATATGAATGTATAATGGAATAAGAAAAATCAAACATAATATTATTTGTTGAATGATTTTTATTTTTTATATTTCACATACAGTCGCTACAAAAAGTGTGCCTACCAAGCAATGAATTTAAGGAAAGGATAATGTACACACTACCATATTTTTTTTATTTAGTTTATCTTATAATCATGTAAAAGGTTTTGTGAATACTTTCCTTACAATATCTCATAATGAACTGCGACTATTTTACATTTTCCATAGGAAAATGTGTTGTTTCCACCACTTTCCATATTTGCTTTTGACGGATTATTTTCTTTTCGTGTTGCAAAATTATATATTTTCACAAATCGTAATCAATTACAATACAACAAACAAATACTAATAAAAATTCTATAAAATGATCCTGCAAGGCGGTTAAAAACTAAAAAGCTTATTCGAGTAATATTTTGTTCTCCAAGCAAATTCTTTCCCAGCAAACCAATTCACTTCTTTTCATTTACGGTGATTTAGGTAATATTGTAAAAAATTAATTATTCTGTGATATCTTATCAATGTAAACTCGCAAACACGAAAAAAATAGTGTGCATAGACTTTTGCCACCAAGTGTAAATGTATATATGAATGACTAAGCATAGAGAAAAGTTTATTTTTGCGTAAAAGTTCATTAATAAAGCTTAAATAATAGTTGTGTATTTTTAAAATAAATGTCCTTACTTGCTTTTATCGTTCTTTTGAAATTCTCAATTGGTTTTAGAAAACTTGGCTATTGCAATCACTTAGCAGGCATCTGGATAATCTTAACTATGCGATAAAAAAGTAATAAATAATGATATATAAATTGGCACAATTTATATATTATTGCCGATAAGTGAAAAATATTTCGGAAAAGAATAAATTTTTCAGCGAAGAATATCCCCGCTGAAAAATAAAATCAAATTACAACACAACAGCTGACCCGACCCACTCCTCTCTATCGTTGTTATATAGCAAAAGACCATAAATAAATGTTTGGGAAAAAGCCGCATTCTTTACTTCTCTCTCTTTCTCATAGTTTCATTACACTGCATTGCATAAGTAGGGACTATCCCATTAGTTGCTAGTCTGAGGAGAAAAAAGATTTGACAATAAATAAAGTAGTGAAATTTTCTATTAAAAAATAATAGCAAAAAAAAAAATTTTTTAAATAAGAAGCAGCAACTGTTTCTTCTAACGTTAAATGACATAAATTTTATTTATATTTAATATTAAACAATAGGGGTATTCAGTATTCTCTACAACGTATTGTTGTAAACAATGATTTTTATTTTACTTTGCCATTGTTCGTATGATTATTGGAAAATTTAAATAAGTGTAACTAGAAAAGTGCGAAAGTACAAATTTATTGTTAGCAAGTATCAGCTGTTTTCATAAAGCAAATGCAAATTTAATACGAATTCCGAAAAACGAACGTAATGGAAATTTTTCATTGCGTAGATGCGATTTTATTGTGAATGCAAAAATGTATAAAAGCTTATGACATTTTGCGTCCACAATTTCGCAACACATTTGCAAGGCTGAAAGAAAATACAAATTTATTGTTAGCAAGTATCAGCTGTTTTCATAACGCAAATACAAATTCAATACGAGTTCCGAAAAACGAACGTAATGGAAATTTTGCATTGCGTAGATGCGATTTTATTGTGAATGCAAAAATGTATAAAAGCTCACTAAATTTTCCGTCCACAATTTCGCAACATATTTGCAAGGCTGAACATCTCTAATGCACAAACAGAAACATTTGCTACAGTGTTGCATAATTTTGAATAATTGCACACGAATCTCTTGCAAATTCGAAAAATTGCATTTTTTTCAGTTCTATAAATTGCAGGAAAATATTTAAGCGGATAAAAAGCATTCTCTGAAATATTTTACAAAACCCCTATTGAATTTACTTAAATCTAGTAATTGTTTAAATTAATTTCTTTTAAAGAAAAAACGTTTCGTAACGTATTTTTTTTTTTTTCATATATATATATATTTTTTTTGCAGCGAGTTCAATTTATCTTCTATAATTTACATGCATTTATGTATATTACAAGCTAAATATTTGAATATGTGAAAGCATAACAGACAAAAATCAACAATGCTAAATGTCTCGGAAATGTAAACTATTCTCACATGCAATAATAAAGAAACTTTTTTTTACTAAATTAATAAAAAAAAAAAAAAAATGTTTACACAGTATAAAGTTTTCAAATAAAAAGTTTAGTACGTTGGCCTTGATTCGAAACAAAGCGCAAACAAAAGATTGGCCGACATTTATGATTTTCTGGTTTTTCTTCTGGTATAATAAAAAATTTGGCGAGAAAATTTGGGTTGCAAAGAAGTGAAATTAGAGGGGGGAAAGCCTAAACTTTATCCTGTTTTATGGCCAGATTTTTTCTTTTTCTTATGGCAAGAAAAAAATGGTTACTCTTTAATAATTCTGATGTTCGACCTTATTTTGGGGGCAAAGCTTTTAAAGATCTTTGCCTTTAAAGCTTAAGTCGTTTCTTGGAAGAAGCAGATTAGTAATTTTGCGTATTGTTACGAGATCTAAATATCAGCGATACCCGTACTTCCATTTACAAAATGTTTCAATGTTACCTATAAAGAGTTCAACTGATATTATACCGATAATAAATATCAAGCAAAGACAAGATTAGGATTCCAAGGAGATTCTTAAAATCAGGCGGCAGTATCATGAATTCAAAGAGTCTTCGGCTATTTCTGCCTCCCCTTTTTTTGGTATTTAAAATAGCAGACTAAATGAAATGCCTATTTAGTCCACATTCGCTTCGCAGTTTAATTTTTCCTGCTGGCCAGATCGTACAATAGACGTGCTATTGGAAGAATTCCGAGCTTAGCTGAGTTAAGCTTATTGGCGCTTATTTTCATGCGAGAAGAACGTGTGTATATAACACAGTGAATGCGATAATCAGCGCTGAAATTCTGTTTATTCCATGTCTTTTTTTATATCAAAAAAAGGATACATGACAATGAAAATAAGCACGCAAAATGCTTTTTCTGGGTTCTCGCCCTCATCGGCTGTGCTCTCACCTATTATCGGCCTTTACTGTCTTATACACAAGCTTATTTGTATTGACTTGTATGTAATCAGTTGTATCGCACTGAGAATCTCGATTCGGTTGTCAGCGCTCACTCTGTATGCATCCTTAGCAATCTACCTAGCTCTCTCCCTATCTCTTTTCTTCCTAAGCTTTCCGCAATTTCAATCAATTTGGAGTAAAAGCTGATGCAATACAACAGAGTAGAACTTTATATACAATTGATATAAATAAAAGTTTATGATCCCTTATGGCACGATGTCGTGGTCCTTCCCGAAGTAATACATAAGGCAGTATAGGCGTTCACTGTGTTACACACAAGTTTTATCGCACTGACAATCTTGCCTCGGCTTTCAGCGCTCACTTTGTTCGCACCCGTAGATGTGATATATCGACATAAAAGAGAAAAGGGGGTCTCTTAAGTGAATAAATTAACTGCTTTATAATATTCATTTATAATATTCATATTCGTATTCATTTTGCTTAAATACTCAGTGCTTAATACTCAAATTAACCTTTTTAATTTCAATTTTTTTTATTTTATTTTTTTAAAGCATTTATAAAAAAAATGGAGTATTTATTTATTGTTAAATTATTTATTATTGTTGTAAGTTTTTGCAAAAGATTTGGTGCGAAAATGTAGCTGAAAGAGCTTTTCAAAATAATCTATTTTGAGAGATATATTTCGTTACCTTCAAAATGTTTCTGTCGTGCTAAATAATCCGCTATATAGAAATATATTCCACTTGACTGTTGTGTGCCTGTCCGGATAAATAAAATCCTGGCGGCTCGCTATAGTAATAGCAACTGAGAAATCTTCTGAAAGAAATTAAGAAATCTCTGTCAGTTACCGCAAAAGTCAATATCCTTTAGAAAAATGTCTTATTTAGATACTCTATAAAAAATTAAACTGCCTTATTTTTAAATTTTATTTATTTATTTTCAAACGAGTTGAGAAATGTTCAGTGACAACAACGCATATCACGTACACACGCCCTTCACTTGTTGTCTGCCACAAGGTTAATTCAATAATCCTTTGCTAAACATTATTTTATTTCTTCAATGCAAAAATATCCTTAAAAAAAAGTATTTAATCGTGGAAGCGTGGTGTGGTTAAAATGTCTACAAAAGTAAGAAAAGGAAAGGAAAACAAGGCGAGGAGCTTTTTTCGAAAATTGTCTCTGCTTGTAACTCTTTCCAATGCAGAAGATGTATAAAACTATTTAATAAACACTATGGAGATAATGAAAGGATAATATTTCAAAACTGACCAGAAAAAAAACCTTAAAATTTATTAATTTTATTAAATGGCAAAGAATTAATGCCCAGGAGAATTATGTAAAATTTCCAAGATTTCAGTAGAAGATGTTATCTTTCCATTAAAGAAGAAGAATGAATATTTGAAGTTATGCAGAAAAAAACTAAAACAAGTTAATCGATTTTAATTAAAAAAATTATATATTCAAAATCTATGCACAGCGTTTTACATATAAAGCTGATGATCGCAGAGTTTATATGGTTTCCTTTTAATACAGGCTGTCCAGCGATGTTTGGCAGCCGTGAAGAGTAGACATTGCAATATATTTTAACTACTTCTGATATGATTTGTATTATTTATTTCAATAGCCAAACAATAAAATAACAAAAGATATATACTTATTGATTCAAAATTATTTTTCCTTTAAAATACTTAAATAGTTGGCTTTGATTTTGTACATTTATTTTCGATTACTTCTTGGGTTTATATTCAAGCTGAAGAAAAGTTAGCCATCGCTAAAATAGTATAAGAAAGTGTGTTTATTCAACTTCATTGACGACTTTTATTTTAGAACTTTGATTTGATTTACAAAGAAAGTTTATTTTTAGTTACGAGCTTTTAATCTGGAAATTCTTCTTGGAAATTTTAGTAAGAGCCCTTGGCGATGTGTTGTAAACGGGCCACAACAATAAGCGATATTGATTTTTTATATAAATTTTTAATTTTATGTACATTATGGTTTTTAACGCCATTTATATATCTATTAGTTTGAGAAAAAATAGATTCAACTTGATCAGGAAAAACATTCAAGAAAAAAGAAATCTTAAAAGACGATGGCCTCTATTAGGGATGAAATGGTTATAAAAGCCAGATGAGAGTATATGCGGTAAAGCGTAAGTTTATAGTCGTATTATATTCTATGTTAGAAATAAAACTATAAATAGTATATATAAATATATATATATATATATATATATATATATATATGGTAATTGTGATATTGTGATACACCCTCATTGCACTAACCAATTTCCTAATATTTATTTGAGTGAAATAAGAAATGTGCATACGCATATCTGTGGACAAGCAGGCCTCTTTAGATTACTTGGACCTTCAAAACCAGTGCTCTGCGATTTCTAAAAACCATTCTTACAGGAATATGACATGGATTTGATTTAAAATTATATTTCCTGGCTAAAGTGGCAAAACAAATTAGTGTGTTATGATTAACGAGATAACTTTTAGACAAACTATTTTACATTTTTTTAAACACATTAATTTACATCATACAATAGATTCCGATAAGGCCATACTACCTTTACATACACATACGGAATCAAATTTAACACCTAAACAGCTAAAAGAAAAACTCCAAATTAGCAATTCATTTCAATATACACTTCGTTCTAAGAAAAGTCAGATGTGAAACAAATACTGTGGCATACATTTAGGCTGTTATTTTTACTTTTTTTCTATTGCAGTTTTAAGCTTAAATGATTTCTGTTAACATGCCATTATTTGATGTATATACTACTACTAGTAAATTGAGTTGTGTTTAACTTTGAAATGAAATGAAAAATTTTAAAAATGCAAACAAAAACTACAACTTTTTAGTGCATTCACATGTTAAGCTTTCAGCCAACACATGCCCAATATATTTCTGTAAAGAGCTAAAGCGTTCACTAACCTCCAAAATAAAAAAGGCAAAACTTCTGATTTAACTTTTGTTTGTGTTTACTTTGCTTTACAACAATTTTTATTTTTTTATTTTTTTTTATATATATACTTTAATAAACATTTTGGTATGACTTTTCAACAAAAAAAAAAATATATATATTTTGTTTTTATTATATTTTATATAAAAGAAAAAATTTAACTTTTGCTTAAATAATATTTAATAACTGAACAGGAACATTATTATGTCGTTAGTAGGTTGTATCTTCCCCAAAATTCTGCTAATTATCAATGGTTTTTAATAAAAATATTTACAGTCGGATAAAATTTTGTTAACGGCAGCCATAAAAGTTAATGATAAGAAGCTAGAAATATTGCAAATATATATTGGATATAAATAATTTTTTAAAGTTACTTAAAACTATCAAGTTTCTGAGCTAAATGTGAAAATTGCTTTAAAAATTTACGCTCCATCGGACAAGAGTAATACGAAAAAATTATAGTTTTTTTTAATTTATTACTGCTTAGAATTGCATAAAAAATATTATTTCTCTTCAAAAAAAAATTTAAAAAAATATTTTTATTTTGAAAAATAATGAAATTTTTTAAAGTGAACTTTTTTCGATTTATTTAAATTATTATTTATTTTTTCGATTTATTTTGCGTAAATTTCACCAATACAAACACAAATGAATATATTGGCTTTATCTGTGTGTGTGTGTGTGTGTTGTTTGAAAATGCTAGTTAATTTCGAGAAATATAAATTTGTTTAAAAATACTTAAATAAAAACAATTTTTCCATTCAATTAAAACTAAAATATGCATTCAATCATTTTTGTAGTTTTGCAAAACCAAAAACCGAGTAGAGATTGTCACGTAAAATTTTATTATATATTTTCGCTTATTTTTAACCACAAACTGATTCATCAGTAATAAACTTTAGCTTTAAATGTAACATTTATTTTTAATTTTTGGTGGCATAAACAATGTTAAATAAAAAACAATAAAGAAAACATACAAAACTTTTTTAAGAAACAACAAAAAAAAAACAAAAAAAAATTCATTATATACGGTTACAGGATTTAGCAAACAGATGCTGTATAAATTACAGCATTTTTATACATAATGGATTTATTTACACATGTAAAAATAAAAAGGATGTTGAAGTTGATAAATTTGTGTTTGTCACAAACAAAAAGTAATTGTTTGAAGTGGCAGTGCATTTAATGCGGAAAGTGACTGCTTCCCAGTCGCCTCAAATATCAACCGCTTTCGAGTCGATTCGAATGTAAACATTAAACATTTAAAAAACATTAAACAATATTTGCCAGCCCCAATTCTTTCTGTGTGTGTATGAAAGCACATACCAGCAAATATGCATTAATCCCCTTTGGAATATTCTCCAAATTCATTTGTTCAACATGCTGTCATAAATAACTAAAATAAGTGTTATAAGGAAAAAAAATTTACTCTACAAAGTATACGTTATTTTTCATATCGCTCATACGCTACACATACGTTGTGCAGTGTGACATTATAAATGGTCGACTTTGAAAAATCATTCTGCCAAACAATTTAAAAATATTCGTATATACTCGTTCAAATTCATTATTTAAAAGAAACAGTCCCATCTCTGGGATCGGCTTGCCCACAGATCAATCATTAGATGACATTTTAATAAAACCGCAAGTACGTTAAGGAGCTGGAGAAGTGAAGCCTTGCGTAGAGAAAGGCGAATTTAATAACTGTGCAAGATTTTATTCAGGACTAAAAACACTTTTATTTATTTAAAAGCTGCAAAAGAAAAAAAAATTAATTTTTAATAAATTTTTAATATTGCACTTCACGGCATAATAATTCAGATATGTAGACAAATCAGTGAAATCATTAGTGAAATGAGTACACAAGCCAGCTTTGGTTCCGCCCTATATAATTCATAGATATTTTCTGATAAGATATCTCTATGCCTTAGACTTTAGAAAATTTATTATAATTAAAAAATAATTCTTTTAATTTTTGGTGTATAAAAAAAATAATGAAAACAATAATTTTCCATCTTAATACTAATACTTAATACTTAATACTTAATACTTTGATACTACTAATTTTGCATCCCCAGCCCTGATTCAAAGGTGGCTGCTGCTGCAGCTGCAGCTGCAGGTATTCAAATCAGTAGTTTAAACAATTTTGTTGCGGTTTAATCCATTCCTGCATTTCATAAATAATTTAAAAAACCACAAGAGATCTCAAATCACATTTGTACTAACTCTGGAATGATGGCTTGATGTCAAGCCAAGCATACAGACTGGCCTGACTCACAATAAATAATATTTTTGACAGTCAATTTAGATAACATTTTGAATAATAAATTATCTAAAAATGTGACAAAATTTTAAACCCGAAATCTACACGCAGACGAAAAATATTTATTCACGCACACATTTGTAAGAGAAAAAGATTTTGTTTTCCTTAAATATCTGTGTTAAACAAACAATCCCAATTATCTATTTAGATTACAGAAAAGCTCTCACATCTGCTTTAAAAGCTCTAGTAAATCAAACACATTTAAACATCTTCTTTGTTTTACAAATGATTAGGAAAATATTTCATAAAAGAGTATGAAAGTAGAAAATTCTGGATTAAAGTTAACAAATACTTGCAAGAAAAAATCTGTTTTGTTAGATGTTTATAAGGAAACCAGTCGCAAACCAGTATCCTTATGATGTCTTGGTATATTTCAATCAAAAGCAAAGCTTTGAAAGAGCACTTTCCTACATGTAACTTAATTCGTTTTTTATTTTATTTTAATTCATAATATTTATAATAAACTAAATACAACTCTACAATGTTAAGGAAAAAGTAAAATAATAGAAATGGGTCAGAGGTCATGAAATCCTTCCTGCTATTTGCTGGTACGTTTTTCAGCAAATATTCTTGACGGCCATTCGTGTAGACAAGAAATCAATGAAAGCATATCATGAGGCATAGAATCGGATTAAAAAAATATTTAAATGCGATAATGACACAAAGTAGTTCCAGTTAGCCAAACAAAGTGATTAAAAACGTTTGGATTGCTTACGTGGAGAAGGCCCGAACGCCATTTCAAATTACAGGAGAGCTGACATCCGCAATGAAAGGCTCTTCGTCATCATATGCCACAGTTAAACAGTGGGTGTCAGAATTAAATAAAGGTCGAACGAACACTTCCGATGGACCACTTTCAAGACGACCCTTGGAGATCACAGCTCCTGGAATGATTGTCCAAATTCATGAAATGGTGGCAGGAAAACAACGCAAAAAAAAATAATGAACTTAAATTAAATGAACTTAATTTTAAAAAAAATTATTCAAACCAATAATGATAAAAATAACGAAAAAAAAAACAGATGAAAAATAACAAGTAATATAATTAGATAATAAAGGATAAGTTTGCTCCTTCCTGTAATGAAAACTGACACATAAATAAACCTCTACGAACAAATCATTCCCTTTTAACCATCCCCCATTGCATTCAATACTTTTTAATTACAATGACTTATAATTTTAATTAGCCACAAATTCGAGCGTACCACTGTGTGCTATTTCCATTGCAAATTCAAAAAGGATCAAAGAAAAGTGCTAAAAGGACAATTAACATGTATTGTAACAAAAGCGGAGTGTGCACCGGGAAGGTATACTACTTTGTTTTGTCGCCATTTCAGACAACATTAGTCTTCCCAGTTCATATTGGGCAGTCGTAAAGTATAGGCGTGCCAGATTTATTATGGGAAAATATTTGGTCAACAAACGAGTTTTAATCGTTAAAACATTTTATCAAAATCCATCACAGATGAGATTTTCACAGAGATACTGTGCTGATGAGAAAGTTACATGAAATTTTTAGAAGAAACGCCATACATATGTCACACATACATACATATGCTCACCCATCGCAACCCCGAGCTTCATGAACGGGGTTCATGAATGAGTAACGGGGGACATTTTCATTTCAATGCATATGTGAATAAACGAAATAATCGGTTTTGGGCTATGATAAGTCTCAAGTTATTCATCACTCCCTCTTGCATATATTAAAATTGACTATCTGATGTGCACTTTGATCAGAAGGATCATTAGACTTTATTTTTGGAAATTGCAAATGGCGTATTGCTGACTGCCCATGGGAAAGGATAACTGTGCCACATTGCATGCAAGCAGGATTGCAATGGAAATACTGCGAGAGATCCTTCCACATCAAGTTGTTTCAAGAAATGGTGATACTGATTGGCCCCATTGTTCGCCTGATTTGACTGCTCTGGACTTTTTTTTGTGGATGCATCAGCAAATCAAGGCTTATACAAAGAAACCAGAAATACACAAAGTATTCGTTTATGAGGCTCAGCGTGAAATATGTGCGAATGTCATGAAAACTGTCCTCAAAAGAGTTCGCATTTATGAGGCTAACAGGGGCGGGCATTTATCTGATACTGTATTTCATACATAATTGTCTACATTAAATGAAATATTTATCAGAATCTAATCCAAAATTATAAGCAAACAAAATAGACACCCTGTACTACCACATGCATATGAGCTTATTTTGAGTGTTAATGTATTCCGATTTGCTATTGTTGGAGTGAAAATAATTAACCTTGAAAGTTTTGTTATGTTGTAAAGGTGTGGGTGGCACTTAAATTTAATTCTCCTAGAAAACGTTTTAAAATTTTTATAAGAGAAAAATAAAATAAGAAGACATTAAAATGTATATTTATATATATCGAAATAAATTTAGTGCCCGGCAAACTCAGTTATTGCCAGAATACCATTAACAAAATTAATGCTTATTTTTTATTAAATCCTACATGATTCTAAAATCTCTATCACAATCTCAAGAACGCAATATTATATACCTTCTATGTTTTCTATGTATTAAAAATCAATGCCTTAAAAAATCCAATTGGAAATATATTTATTAAATTTAAAAAATAAAAATTATGTTGAGACATTATTTACTGAAAGCTTTGCGATAATGCAGAGATTATTAATAATGTTTTATTTTATAATGATGATCGATTATCTTGTGTATTATTAATACAATCGAGCAACGAAATATATTCAAAGTACTCAATTCATATAAATTTCCCCCCACCCTTTTTTTTTTTGGCTATTCTATGAGCTTGACATTTTCCAGGAGGTGTGAATGGAAGAAAAAAAAATTGCTAAACATTAGTTAAGACTCATTGCCATTTACGATATTTTTTTGATTGATTTATAATCATTATTTATTTGAACTTGTCTTCTGCTACAGCTTTCCTTTTGAATCATTTTATTTGAGAAGTATTTGTAATGAAATTCTATTGAAATCATATTCATCTCAATCAAATCCAGCAGTGCGATTAAAATGTTTTGCTATTTGAATTTTCAAAGAATTCACTGGGCATCCAAACTTCACTACAAAGTCGACATTCTTCAGTATTTGAAATCTTTTTAAATTAAGTAGCCAGTTTTTTAACAAAATAATATGTATGGTATACATTAAGAGAAGCGATGGCATGCCCCACTTTGCAGTATATCTGAGCACGGAGTAAACACATATAAAATCAAACCAATATGCAATAAGTTTTGAGTATATAATGCACTAAAGTCGAGGATAATCATCCCAGTTAACTAGTAAAAATGAAACTAAAATGTAAGGAAACGTGATTATCAAGCATATCCTTCATTATCCGAGAAAAGGATTAATTAAAAGTTTTGAAATTTGCTTTAAATTTCCTAGTTGGCAGTTTCAGCAGGAAGCTTAACAGCAGATGAGGACTTAAACGGTAACTATAGCCTGTTAACAATAAATCTCAGTAAGAGACATGCTTATTCAGATAAAGAGAGCCGTCTCTTTACTACAGGATGAAAGGATTATCGAGGCATTCTTAATAAGCCTTTATATTAGAAAGAAGCCAATGAAGATCTACTGATGTATTATAACTTTCATACTCCCAGTACTTTGTTACTCTTTTTCACAATCCCCATCCCCATCCCCATCCGCGCACAACTACATAAGAGAGGGGGAGGTGAAGTACATTTCGTCTACCAGGTACCTCTGTATGTAAACATGATCTCTGTTTTGAGATATCAAATTCTATACAATAGAAGAAAAGGTTACTTAAAAAAAAGCTGTTTGAACAAGTCTTGCTGGGTAATGTTTGACGAGAAAAACGAGGGGCAGGAGAATATAAAAGAATTAGGCAGTGCTCATGCCATTATTTAAATACGATGTAAGATAAGATATGATAGAAGCGAAAACCAGATTATTTTTGGGGCATACCTGTCACTTATATCAATTAAAATTCAGTCAAAGTATGATTTACCCGCTACTGTGTGATTTTCTGCAAGGACTCAAATAAACAAAACTCTTCGTGACATAACAAAACCGTAAGGTTACTTTCCAAGGCTAAGAAGGATATTGCAATGCCGACAGGAGGGTTCACGGTACAGTATGGTCTCTCATAGTAACAATTAAGGGATATTGAGAGCGATGAAGGTAAGTTCTGTTAATTGCAATATGAAATCTCATAGCATGTGTTGTATGATATAACGTAGACTTACATTCCCAGCGGTTTACGTGATGTGAACCAAAAACTTGGTAATTTTCCAATTGCGCAGATGGATAAAATTGATTGGCTTCATCCATATCTTGAATATTTTGGCAGTACAAAAGATCCATTTACACTGAGACTTTTAAGCAATACGAACAAACTCATATAGATGTAGCAGGATAACGTTGTTATAATTAATAGCACCGAATACTAATTAGTTTCACGTTGTTGTGCAACAATAAATATAGTATTTAGGCAAAGGATGTACTCCCTGTGTAAAGCATGGCTTCTTCTGAATTATAATAACTGCTAATAATTTAAGTCTTTACAATACTTCCTTTAAACTAATTAATTGTAATTGCAAAATTTAAATAAGGAACCTTGTATTCCCAGCATCACTGTGTGACAGTTATTGCTGGTCGGGCTTAGTTTCCTACCGGGAAACAACATCAATAATTTCATTTTCAATTATCCTTGCTATGTCGCCACACCACAAGGTTGCTGTTGGCCCGTTGGAATTTTTTGTTTCTAAAAAAAATTTATTTGCCGTAAATTAAGTTTTTCTGACGTGTCATTTTGTAAAACTTTTATATAAAATTCATTTGTAAGCTGCTTGCAAGTTTTTACCTTGCACGTATCACACAATTTGAATGAAGAGCCTTGAACTAAATCAAGTCGATGATATCGTTGTTAAAGGCATTAAAAAAGTCAAATTTAACTTTTGCCAGTAAAAACATTATTAATTTCACTTTTTTGTAGTTTGATTGCTTGTGCTTCCTTTTTTTGAGGGGTTTTCAGTACTACTCAATGATTAATGAGTTTTATAAAATAAATGAAATTATTCTTCAACGAAACAACTGCTGGAATAAAATAATTGTTATTAAAACTCTTTGGAATTAAAATGTTAAAATACGAATTTTAAATACATTTAATTCCCCAGTTTCCATTCATGTATGCGAACCCTTTTTAAAAGGATAATTCTAATCACTTTTGTATAGTCAAACCTGCACCAAGTATAAATAGTTTATGGAAGGAAAACGGCATATCTATACAAAAACCGGCAGAGAAATGTCGCCAAGAGGAAAATCTAATATTTTAGAAAATGCAGAGCAATAAGTTGAGAATATTTAAACCTGCTGTAAGATGGGAAAAAAATGTTTTACTAATCTTATACTAGACATTTTATTAAAAATTAAAAATCTGTTTAATGAAATGCATTATTACTTTTTGGACATTCCTTGCAATATATTTTGTCGGTTTTGTAGTTAAATTAGTTTAGTTTGGCTGCATTGTAAGGCTGGCTTAACCACACAATAAACCAGCCATATATTTATATCATATACTTCTACATATATAATATAAAATAAAGGATACCTTCACTACCATCTACTAATGGATTAGTTATTGCATAATGAGTCTAAGGAAAATAAAATAGATTCATATGGAAATTAAATTTAGTAGCAAGACTTTTTCAAGGATGGTTTATAATTACAAGTTTTTTTCCCCCACCTTTTTCATTTCCTGGGAAAGAGGGATTTTATTTCAAATTTCCCGGTATGCCGGGACGGTATTTGGGATCTTCCTCCCCATAAATAATAACAGTTACATTTCCCAGGCCTTAACATATACTGTTAGTAAAACATATTTTATCTTTATATGTTTATTTATTTAAATCATTAGAGAATAATTAAAAATTATTAACTAATATATCAATTAGGCCTTGGCAACTGCCCCAATTCGCTCAGTTTTGTTTAAGTTTTAGAGATTTTGTATCAATTTAAAAATCATATAATTCGTTTTCACTTTGCGATCTTCTCATTGTGCAATTTTTTTTTTATTTTCGCATATTTCTGATTTTAGCGATTTTTTTTTATGTAGAATAATATTTTCCCGCCAAAAATTTTATTTTCCTAAAAATAAATCTTTTAATATATTTTTATTAAACTTTAATTTTTAGAGATATTTTGCTTTTAACGTTGATGTAAATTTTCCTTATTATGACAAATTTTTTTTTTTGGCGATTTTTTCTCGAAATCTACATTTTTTAATTTCGGTGTTCAAATGTGTTGATTTTCACTTGACAGCAACTTTTTATTTTTACAAAAATATTTTTATTTAAATTGATTAGAAAAATAAGGACTTTAGATTTTTAACTTTTAGTTTTTAAATCACTTGAAACTATTTTTCCACCTGGAAAACGTTGATTCTTGTAAAAGCAGTTACTTAATTATGATCATTTAAATATTTGAATGTTACTGTAAATTTAATATTATTTTTAGAAATAAATTCTTTTTTAAATGACAGTCAGTAAAATAGTTTTCGGTAGTGAAGTCCCATTTTTTTATTAGCAATTGTCTACAAAAAAGCTTGCAGGCTCAAAGTAAAAGCAGCTGTTTTCTAAACGTAAAGTTGCCATTTATTTTTTTTCAATATTTGCCGGGATGAGGCACAAGTTATCCCGGAAAATTTTAAAAGCCTTCCGTTCTGGTAATTCTCGGGAGAAACCCCTAGAATTATACCATTTCCCATAGTATTTCGAGCCGAAGGCAAATGTGTAGTCATGGCGTATTTATACCAATCTTCTGGTACTCTTGACCTAAAGCTTTGCAGTTTCTATTATAGCTTTTAGAAATGTATTCTGCAACAAATATCAGGTATTCAAAATAAGCATATTTTTACGTGCTATTATGAGTATAATTCGGTTGAGCCAAATAATTAAGAGAGTCGAAGCTCCAAAGCAATATATAATATTGCTTAAGACTTACAAAGGCAACAAAAAAGTTATATTTATATAAAATTTTAAATCAAAAGTTATCAAAATTAACAAAATCGTGATAAATCATGTAGATAAAAAGCATGTAAGACCTTGAACCTTTTTTATCCTGATGAAAACAAAAGCGGATAAGTCCATTTAAAGAGAGTAGCAGACAATTTAGCAAGAAAACTTTCTATTCTTTTGCTTCTTATCGATATTTTTACTGTTTAAAGGATGTTAAGATACATAATTAACGATAAATACAATACAGTAGGGTCTATGTTATATCAAATATCAAAAAAAAAATGATTTTTCTCAACTATATAAGCTAATATGGCCATATTCTTAATTATTCTTGCTATCAACAGATCCAACTCTATGGCCTTAAATGCACCATGATCTTTAAAAATTTTCTGATGTGGATCGCCACATCTCCTCACACTTGCAACAACTTGGATTTTTTTATACCTGCCAAAGCATTCAGAAGAAATAATTTACATGGCACAAATTTTGTTCCGCCAAGTTTAACGATGTAATGTTTCAAAAAGGACTTAACTGGTGATAAACAATCATCTTCATTTGCGCTCTATTGGCTGGCAGGATAATTTTGTTTATTCTGTTTTACTTATTTATTATAAAAGAATACATGTTGTTATTCAAGAAAAAAGGTGATAAGTTTTCGATAAGCTCAGGAAAAGCTACATAAATTTACCTTAAAACCTGAAAATATTTTAAAACGACAGGTTGAATTATTTGTTACGAAAATTGTGATAAACGGATTGACTGCTAATCTAGTCTAGGGGTAAAGACGTGCAAATATACATGTGGAATTATTTACGGATTGATGTGGTTGAGATTTTAATATGTGTTTTCATGGAAATTATTAGAGCGGAAGTAAATAGTGTTAAATAAAAATTTTAAAAGACATGAAGAAATAAACAAAAGCCATAAATATTTTACATAAGCAAATTTGCTTCCTGTGCTTATAAGGATAAATTTTTTTTTCAAAACTTTCACATTCATGTTATGTATGTCTGGGGCTAGAAAATTTTTATGGCATGGGTAATAATTTTAGGAATACTTCTCTTGTATGGAAAAAATACAAATTGATGAGAAAAATTACAAAGAAATTGAAACATTATCAGCCAAGAAACTCACATTATAAGAGCTTTAATGTGCCTGAGTTGAGCCTGTAAGCTTTTTTGTAGACAATTGCTAATAAAAAAATAGGACTTCATTGCCTTAAAATATTTTGCTGACTGTCTATTTTCTCTCGTATAGATTGGGCGTTTTCGAAGGCCTTATTTAGCTCTTCTACGCATTCGATACGAAGGTATAACTCTAAGGCATCATGATGCTGCAATGCTACCATTAAGCTACTGTTCAAGTTCGCCAACTGTTTCAGTATGCCTGAATCCTTACAAGAATAAGGCAATGTATCTATCGAAACTTGCCCATTATTGATGTGTATTATCAGTTGACATTATATTTGTGATTCAGCATTATAAATAGCCGAAATGATATTTGAGGGCGATGATCTAAATTATTGTCAATAGCCGAATTGGTGTTGATCCAGAAGGCGATAACCAAAAGTTTTAAATTTCCAAAATGATTTATTTATTTATTTACCAAATATTACAATTATATGAATATAATTGCACTATATATATATAGAAGCACTGGCTACTGAGGCCTTTGGGTTCTGGCTCCCCGGGGAATTGAACCCCTGACACCTGCATAACAGGCGGGTATACTAATCATTATACCATCGAGGGACTTTCCAAAATGATATTTGAAGGTGATAGGCCGAATTCTTATCAATGCCCGAATTAGTATTTATCCATAAAACTATCACGTCGGTGTCACCAATGGTTTGAGCCTGCAAGCTTTTTTGTAGACAATTGCTAATAAAAAAATAGGACTTCACTACCTTAAACTATTTTACTGATCAAATATTTAAATGATCACAATTAAGTAATAGCAGTTTTTTTCTAACTGCTTTTAATTAAACAATATTAAAAAAATAACATTTACGCAGGGCCGTATCTGCGGTCAACAATTCCTTGCGGGGCCTTAACAATGCCCACTGTTATACGTTGAAAGAGTTAAGCCAGTTGATGCTGATAAGCAACCGATATCTACAACTATTCTTAAATTGTTTTTTATCGTATAGTTTTAAGAATATTTGATTTTATCCTTGCTAACTTAATCGCTTCCTTTTAAATCCTTAGTACCAATATATTAACACACTCTTCCTATACTTTTTGAGACATGAATTTAAAAAAATTTCTAAATCTGGAAGAAGAACGATTAATGGATTTGAAAGTCCGTATTGCATGCTACAGATGCCATTTATTTCTACTAAGAACTTTAGTTGGTTGATATATTATTGGTATATCAACAATAATATTGGTGATATATTATTATGATATTGGTGATATATTATCATTGCTTTCGTTGAGATTATTTCCTTCGTTTGAAGCATAACATTTTTTTTATTAATACACTCACCGTGAAGCATGTGCAGTTGTTATATTATTAACAATCAAATAAATTAAACCAAATAAATTCGGGCGTAGGTATTCCTAGATCTCGGTTTACTATTTGGGAAAATTTGAATTTTGAAGATATCAAGACAAAATCTAGAAAAATTAAAGTGTAAATATTTTTCGCAACCGCAGCAGTCCCTACATATGCAATACATCGTGCCAAAGCAGAAAAATGAGATATTGGGTCTATTATTTATAGAAATTTGGTCAGAGGTATGTGTGCAATGACTGGTCGCCCAAGTGCCGAACATGTGGTTTATAAAGATGTGCCACGTCGAGAACTGATGACTATAATCCTCTAGCAAATCTTTGAAGTTTACAAGCCTACTCCGCCCTTGCCCTCACCGGTATGCGAAAAAGCCACCTCAAAATAGGACTTTGAATCTCGGGGCCAGACATGACATTTATATATATAGTATATATTTGTATTATATCATTATAAATATTCCGGAGTTTTGATGAAGAGAACTTGTTCGATTAGATCGATTAGTGCGCGGTATGTTTTCAAAAACAATGGAATAGCCCATACACTATCTCATGCCTCAAATATATGCAGAGATACCAGCCGACTGTCGATGAAATAGTATAAGGATCGATATCATTTTCTAAGAGCATCATTAGCCACTGAATGAATTTTTTTTTTTTTTTCTTACGCTATAAGCAGGAAATTTGCGACAAATGTGAGACATGTTTACTGGCCCACCTTTTTCTCCTAATTGGTTTAACTGACATCGAGGGCCTTGCTAATGATGTCCAGTTCTCTCTTAACTTAATTAAAAGAAATTCTTTAACATAAAGAGAAATATTTTATATATTTTCCCCAATTTTATTTTCGTTTTATACTTCAATTTTGCTTGATGTTATGAAATTTTTTAATTGATTTCCTTCCAAGAAATATTTTAATATATTCTCCTAAATCTCATAGTAAAATCATAGTACATATAATTATATTTCAACACTTGTTTTTGGGAAAAAAGGAAGTGGAAACATTTTTTTAATATTTTTAATTATTTTCAAAATACTTATAATGTAATAGCGGATGCCTTCAAGCAGATTAAAATTGTTATTAGTTCAAAAAGGGATCTCTGTAAAGGGATCTTGTAGTAAAGCGATCTACTAGCGAGTTGAATGCAGCTTCGAGCCTTAAAGGACAGTTCTTTATTTTCTTCTGAGAAACCACCAGTCTCACATTTCGCATTTGTTTATAAAAGCAAATAAAATAATAATAAAATTTAACACTTAGTTAAGACTTTACAGCCAAAGCGTAATAAAAATAAAATTAATTCAAAACAACCATCTCGTAAAAGGATTCAGCCTATGCAGCAGTGATGACTTTCAGCACGCACTAATGAAAGTTGTATTGAATACAGTTTCAGGTCCTGCTAACACAATCCTGTATAATTGAATTAAATTTAAAACCATAAGAATTTAAGTATGTGAAATAATAATAAATACATATGTAATTACGCCAGCACTAAAAGGTAAAAAGGTAGCAAAGGGAACACAAAACAGATCGAGTTAGGAAAAAGCACAAAAAGTTATGGGAAAACAAAGAAATAGTTTACAACAATTGCACTTAAAAGAAGAACAGCAGATGTACATCACACAGTAACCCAAATACCAACCTGCCTTTATGGCTGTTTATGTGCATTAGATGTTAATGTAAGTTTATAGTTACACACACGATTTGCAAAGAGCACTGCGCCTGTGTTTGCGTATGTCCTTTAATATTCATTTAGATCATAATGTGCAAAAAAAAAAAGGTAAAGATAATAAATAAACATTAAAAGGAAATGGTACTGAAATGCAAATAGAAAGCGAATATTTATACACAATTATAAAACCTCACCGTACACACAAGCAGGTATTTACGCTCTGATCTGCACAAGTTTTTATGCAACAATGATAATGTGATTGTGTAAGCAAAGGACATTTTGCTGTTAATAAAATGAAAAAAATGAAAAAAGAATATATGAAACATTTTGTTTTAAAATGGTTTGTGTGGACGACTAAAGCTTAAATTAAAGTGAATAAAGCTTTTGTTTATAATTAATGAATCAGCTTTAAATGAAATAAATAACACAGTATTAATAAAGCAATTCAAAAAAGGATAATAATATAACACTTCCTTTTTTGAATATTTTTAAAATTTTATTCTATTAATTCGACCCAGATTACAAGTCTGCTATAAAATATAAAATCATTGCATAAGTCGATAGGAAGCCACTTGACATAAAAATAGTTCAACGAGAAACATTGCAGTCCATGACACTATCATAAAGGCATATCCAAAATTCTATTAAACCTAAAATCTTGTAACCGAATACAGTTAAAAATCTGTTTAACAGATTTATCATTTAATAATACTAAAAAGTGCAAATTCCGATAATTTATATCACATTATTAACTATTTATAATCAATTATAATATAATAATTGTTACGTTCTTAATGTCTGGCAACTCTCCTTCCTAGCTTAGAGAATAGTTCTTCTTGTGCATTTAATCATTTTAGTCAAGTCTAATCAAGTTCCGGTTTTATTTCGTTTCCCTTAGCGGTTTTGCAACTAAAACAAAACCTTTAGGTACCTACTTAAAAAAAAATTAAAAGAGAACAAGCGTAAAGGTGGGGAGCTCGAACGGGGGCTAACATAAAGTCCCCACGATATGACAGGAAGAGGAATGAAAATCAAAGTTCAACAAATTTTGTTTTATCACACGTTACCTTTATGGGAGACTCTCACATCATGTTAACAATCGGAAAGAGTTAGCCGATACATAATTCCGCATGGTGGTACACCAATACTGGAACCAGTAAGTCTCAAGAAAAGAAAAGAAACATCCGAAACAACTAGTTTCAACAAGAGGTAATGCAACTGTCTGCTTCTTACAAAACTTACATTTCCAACCCTGCATTATTCGCACATAAACCACTAATGCATAAATCGATGTAAAATTAAAATAATGTAAAATTTCTTCTTCAACTATATCAATAAAAATAATTATAATAAAAAACAGATAATGTAAATTGTGTTTCTTATAGTCAATATAAATTCTCGTAAGCCGATTTACTTTGAACATAAGAACACCAAGGCACAGAATGATAGAGACGTTTACTAGTGTTTTGCTATTCATTTTTTATTTTTTTTCGAAATAATTATCGTTAAATCAGTAATTTTTAAAAGCTTTTGAATTGAACTTACGTTTGAATATATGCATGCAAATGCCCCTTCGCCCTCATCTGCTGAACTCGAATCTTATATGTATATATATATAAAAATGATGTGTATGTTCGTTAAGAATATTTAAGAACTACTGAATCGATTTTGAGCAAATTTTGTATACATGCTCTATGGGCCGTGAGGAGTGTTTCTGTGTAGTTTGATATTCTTCCGATAGATGGGGCAATATTTTGAGTTTTTCCGCTTTGCCCGATAGAGATTAGCGCTATAACCCGATATAACTCTGTTTCACTGAAAGTATTGGGTGCTTAATCGCTATGTAGCGGCATTCATTAGCCTATTACCGGATCACACCTAACCTATTTCCATAAAAAAAAAATAAATTAACAATAAAATTTAAAAAAATAATAAATATCACTATATTTTAAACTATATTTGCGCGATAAGCCTATGTTGTGTTTCGCTAAAGGCGTTGGGTCCTTAATCAGTGTGTAGTGGCGTTAACTAAAAACTCTTGTTTTGATTTTCTTCTGAAGGCAGTTCAAAATAAAAGAAAAATTTGGTGTCAGCAACGTGGACGGGACAGTTAAGCTAAATAAAGCTTAAGCGCAAATAATATTTATTCACAATTTGTCCATTCGAGAACAAATTAGAATTATTTGCCGCTGTGCAGCAACTTTGTTGAATTAAAATTTCTTGTTGGCAATCGCACTTCATACGATAAATTTTTATGTTCCTGAAAAATTGCTCGAAGTAATTGAATCGTGTAATAAACTTTCCAGGCAATACGGATGAAATTTTTGTCCTGGAATATTGGTTGCATTCAGCATAGCACGCTGATAGGACATGATAGGACATTTTGAATTCTTTGTCAATTAAAAAAAAAAGAATCTCTCTTTACATCTTCGTGGATTTTGTTATATTGCGAGTAAATGAAACTTTTGTAATAATTCAGTTAAAAATTTTAAAGCTCTGCTATATCGAAATAATATTCTAAAACAAATATATAAATGAGATTATTTAAAAGTTATTCTAGTTAGTCTAATCGAAAATATATTTATTTACAAGAGATAGAAAAGCTGATAATAATAATAATTGAATACTTTAAACAGAATAAATATTTAATGAAATTTAAATCAAAAGTCTACAGGACTCCACGTAGCACTTCAAAATAGTGAACATAATTTTTGATAAAAAAAAAAAATCATGCACCTGAAAAATTAATTATTACATTTGTAATAATTTCATAAAGCAAATCATTATTAATTTTTGTGCCACGTACAACCCAGCGCACACATATTGAACGAAACGATCCCATTGTATTTTATTACCGTGAAAATAGAAAAAAAAAATTATATTCATCAAAATAATGCCACCACGAGTATAATAAAAATACAATCGGCTACCGGAGGCAAGTGAACTGCATAATGCAAATAAATGGATGCACATACTCGTATGCATGCTCAAATTTAAGAGCGTGTTAATTGTGCTTTTATTACGAACATGATTACTTTTGCAAGTAAATAATTATGTGCTTGTTTTTGTATTTTATATAATATTTTTGCCATTCCATAATTTAATAAACATGTATGCATGTTATTCTGTCAGCAGCCCATAGTAAATTGAATTAAAATAAAAACGCCTAAAAGTATGTTGCAGTGCTCGTATACAAAATCAATATAAAATAGGGTGCACCTGTGAATAAAAAATAGAAATACTTTCATAAGGAATTTTAATTAAAATCAATAATATTTTTCATTATAATTATTTTTCAAATAAGCAAATTAAACTCGTGTTGCACTTAATTTGAATTACAAAAGTTCAATGCATTTCTAATATTCTCTATCACTAGTGGTAACAAAAACTAGATTTATTCAATTAATTTTTATTAAATCACATACATAATTAAAAAAAGAGAAACTAATAACATTTATTATTAAAGAAATATTATTGTTAAAGAAATATTATTTTTAAAAAAACTAATTTTTGAGATGACCGCTGCAGTGTGGGAAATAATGAAAATAATGGCAAATAGTTTCGGCCAGGTTGTTGATAATGCGAGTAGTAGCATAAAAATTACTCTTTTATTTTCTGCATATGCAAGGACATATACATACGTATGTAAGCATTTATACATATGTATGTATGTGTGTTTTAAAATTAGCATATATTTTAATACTCTATAAGAAACCATTTATTTCAGTTGTACTTGCCAGTAAATTCTACGACAGATTGTACAGATTCCTGCGAGATCATTATGAATATCAATATCAGGATACTGTGTTTTTAGTATTCTAAAAAAATAAATTAAAAATGTCTGACTCATTTGTTTTAACGTATTCAAACTAGTTAAGAGGCACTTTACATATTTTGTAGAATCCCGTAGGCAAATAGACGATACATTACCAGTCATTGTGGCTGCCCATAAAATATTTGAAAAGATTCACCATTTTGTGCTGATTGCTTATATTAATTTTTGTTTCAAATACTTTGAATTGAGTCAGTCAAGCAAAAATTTAAATTAAAATTCTCTTAATACGTGTTTATTAATATTTATTATCACAACCTCAAGTTGTTGCAGTCACATTAAGTCTAAAGGATTATTTCGTTCACACCACACGAAAAGCATATGAAAAAAAGAATGTGGTTTGGCAATCCTTAAACGCGATTGCGTGAACCAAATAAAAAATTATAGAAAAATGTGCAAATAAATGGAAATTAACGGCTATAAAAATAATAAAAAATAATAAAAAATAATAAAAAATATGCTGATGGCATTCGCATACATGAAATGTGCCATGCTATATATGCTTCACAAAACCATTTCACAAAACAAAAGGAAAAATTATATAACAAATAAAATAAATAAAATGGGAAATGTCATGATAATAACTTCATTATAAAGTAATTGAAATAACACAGTTGCAGTAAAATTTGTTTAAGATTAAATACTATATATAGAAAGAAAAACAAAAAAAAAAGTGTAAGCCTGTCAATTTTAGTTGCATGTAAAATAATGTGGTTCTACTCGTAAACAGAAGCGATTTAGTAAAAGGAAAAAATAAATAATAAAAACATTTTATTGTCTTCTGCTTTATTTATTTTGAAATAATAATTTTACGAGAGTGTTTTGAAAATATAGTGTCTTTACCACACAGAACACTTTTATGCCGTCTGTCGGTATAAAATAAAAATTGCTGTCAATTCCGTTAAGGAAGAGTTTCTTGATTTCCTTTTTTTCTATAATGTCTGGAGGCTTTTAAAAAAATAACTTTAAAAAATGCAAAATACATAATTTTAAATTTAATTTTGGAACTTAAAAAAACTTTAAATCAATATATCAATTAAATATACAGAAGGATATAAAATTCCTTTAAAAAAATCTTTTTCAAAATAAATGTCAACGAAGCACGTGTCTTTACATACTTATACAGGGTTTTCAATTCGGTGGCCCACAATCCAAAAAGAAAGCAAAACAAAAACTATATACTAAAAACTACTAGACACGACTGCGCTTAACATACACCATAAGACGCTCCCAATTTTGAAGTACTTTCTCTCATAAAACAGGCTGCTGTTCCCTGATGACACTTCCAATATGCAATTCCAATATTCGAATATGCAATTCAATTGGTTGTGATTTGTTTGCACAAACCAACTACTTGTTAACCAGTGACTGCGACGTCGAGCTTTTAAGACCTCCTTGTCTGAAACCATGAGTCTTAGGCTCTCTGAGTTGTGTAACATGAATAGTACCGAGTCTGGATTTTTAAAGCTAGGAAAATAAATTTTTTTTTGTTTTTTAAAAAGGAAAAAAAAATTCAAGTCTTGTTTTTATAGCAACACTAATGTTTGTGAAGGCTGTTTTTTATATGAAATGTGATACGCCCTAATTTTTATTTAAAGTCGGATAATTAAATCAGCCCGTGATTTATGTATTGCTTATGGAGTGCTTTTAAGTTTCTAAAATTAATTTTCGTTTATCTGAAGAAAACCAAATATGTTTTTCTTTTGTTTTTGTGGCATATAAGAAAAAACAATCGATTTTGAAGACTAATTTTTTCACATTATCCTCCTTTCATATCGCAGTCTGTTTTCAATATTATGAAAGAATTTTCAATAATAAAATAATTATATGTAATAATATTTCAATAAAAATATTTTATAACAAATATCATCAAAACCTTTCAAACTTCTAGATGAAATTGTGCAAAGGACTATTCTCTACTCTTTTGCGTGTTTTCCTCTCTATATTATTTATCCTCAAAATGGATTTTGAAAACCACATCCGGCCAATAATTAAAAGGAAACTCAAACATTGTAAATTTAATTTTTCCGAAAAAGTAACAAAAATAGAGTGTAAAATTGTTACGTTTTTTGTGGCATTACTGAAATCGTAATATTCAGACTCATCTGAGGATTTTTCTGTTTTGCGTTTTTTTTTTTATTTTATTTATTTTATTTTTATATTTATTTTAACATTTTAAGTATAGTTGACGTTGAATGTCTTTCAAGGATGCAGCGTTGTATGAATCATCAAGTCAAAGACCATTAAACGATTTTTATTAGACAGTTTTATAAAGTTGCCATTTTGTGTTAAATATAAATCAATAATGTGGGGTTAAAGGCACACACAAGCAGCAGTTTTTCTCTTGATGTGTGCAAAAGGATAATCCCTAATAACTAAATATTTTCAAATGCTCATTTATTTCATATGAAGTTTCAACAAAAATAGAAAATAAAAGCAAAGATTGATGATGTTACAAACTCATAATTATGAATGAGATGTATTTTATTAGCTTAAATTTACGATAAAAAAAAAAGGATGGATTTCCTTCGAAATCTGCGGCTAAAAAATATATATGCGGCTAAAGAAAGGAATAGTCAATACAAACATTTACAGAATACAAAATAAGGTTTTAAAATACAACTGATTGCAAATCTGTTTCATTAAAGAATAATAAATTTTGTACAAAAAAAAAAAAAAAGAAACGTGGCTTCTTGATTTTATGCCTTTTTCAAACATTTTTTTGTACACCTTCACGCATCACAATACAGGATATGGAATCTTGAAAAGTCAATAAGGAACTTCTAGGTAGAAGATTTCCAATATATACTTCACACTCACGGACAAGAATTTTTTTTAAATCAATCCATGAAATTTATAGTGATTTAAAATTTTATGCTTAAGACTTGAATACTTTATAATCAATAATGAATAAAAAAGAAATTAACACAATTGTTTTATTAAAAATATTTTTTATAAATTTTCCAACAAATTTTCATGTTTACAATATTGGCAAATATAAGCAAAAATTATTTTGAATTGTTATCATGAAAATCTTTTAAACATATATATAATATATTAATACTGATTTCATCTATTCTGAAATAGTTATGCAATTTTCAATTCATCCATGACTTACTTTTACAAATTAAATAAGCGATTAGATTAAAATTTTTTATGAAAAGCTCTCACTATTCTGTGTACAACACTTTACTCGAAGTCCTTGTTTAATCCTGCAAACTCCGGTGAGAGTTTCTTTAATTCCATTTACGATTCTAATAGAATTTTTATTCTCAAACCATTTAAATGAGTTATGTAAACCGAAATTAAGTATGATCCGATTTCTTGGAACAATTTGTATGGAATATTTTAGTTTATTCGAAAATATATACTTTCAACATTTGAAAACATAAAATAAGCATACTAGAGCAAAAAAACGCAAGTTTTTCATTCAAAAATACACAAATGGACGTTTTAAAAATTTGACGATTTTTGCCCAAAAATGCAAAATCGAAAATTTTCCCAAAAATTTACATTTTTTTTTTTGTCTTTATTTTTAGCAAATATATATTTTAAACATTTGAAAATATAAAATAAACATACAAGAGCAATAAAAACGCCAATTTTTCATTCAAAAATATACAAACGGACGATTTTAAAGTGGGTCTGTTTTTGCCCAAAAATGCAAAGTGTACCCCCTTATCTAAAAATTGAATATTGTTCGAAAAATCGAAAAAATTTTTTGTCCTTTATTTTTGGAAAAAATATATTTTAAACATTTGAAAACACAAAATAAACATAGAAGAGCAATAAAAACGCAAGTTTTTCATTCAAAAATACGCAAACGGACGATTTTAAAGTGGGTCTGTGTTTGCCCAAAAATGCAAAGTGTACCCCCTTTTCTAAAAATTGAATATTTTTCGAAAAATCGAAAAAATTTTTTGTCCTTTATTTTTGGAAAAAATATATTTTAAACATTTGAAAACATAAAATAAACATACAGGAGCAATAAAAACGCCAATTTTTCATTCAAAAATACACAAACGGACGATTTTAAAGTGGGTCTGTGTTTGCCCAAAAATGCAAAGTGTACCCCCTTATCTAAAAATTGAATATTGTTCGAAAAATCGAAAAAATTTTTTGTCCTTTATTTTTGGAAAAAATATATTTTAAACATTTGAAAACATAAAATAAACATATAAGTGCAAAAAACGCAACTTTTTCATTAAAACATAGAGAAATGGATGTTTTCAAAAAATGACGATTTTTGCCCAAAAATGCAAAAAGTATCACCTTACCTTACCAAAAATCTAAAATTTTCCCAAAAATTTACATTTTTTTTTTGTCTTTATTTTTAGCAAATATATATTTTAAACATTTGAAAACATAAAATAAACATACAAGAGCAATAAAAACGCAAGTTTTTCATTCAAAAATACACAAATGAACGTTTTTAAAATTTGACGATTTTTGCCCAAAAATGCAAAGGGGGTACCCTTATAAAAATTGAAATATACCCCAAATTTCGAAAAATTGTTTTTCTTTTATTATTAGTAAATATATATTATAAACCTGCCTATACCTGCTTGCCAATCAAATTTCATATTTTTTTACATTATTTTAATTCACTTTTTTGTCGTTTTTATATTATACCAGCTGTGCCCGGTCCGTGTTGCTGTGTCGAAATTTTTATTTTATTTTCAACTGCCTCTTGGAGAAAATCAAAATCAGTGTTTTAGTTATTTTCAATAGAAAAAAAGGTTATGTCGGGATACTTAACGCCAGTAAAAGCCGTCAGCGAAACACAGCCTACTTATACTTATCGCGCAAATAGAGATTAAAAATTAGAGAAATTTATTTACTTTTTTAACTTTATTTTTTTTAAGAAAATAGTTTAGTTATGATCCCGTATTGGACTAATTAACGCCACTACACAGCGATTAAGCACCCAACGATTTCAGTGAAACAGAGCTTAGGGTTATCCCGCTAAACTCTATCGCTCAAAACACAAAAAAACTAAATATTACACCACCCTCTCGAAGGAACTTCAAACTACACAGAAACACTCCCAGCGACCCATACAGCATGAATATAAAATTTGATCAGTGCAGTAGTTTTCGAGCTTATCGATCACGAACAGACACATAATTTTTATATATAGAGAGATATTTTTATATTATATATTGTTTATATATTTTTATTATATTTATTTGAAACCTTTTTTAGAATATTTTCTTATACATTTTTAAAAATTTTAAAAAATTTATAATACGCTTATTGAGTTTTTATCCCTAAATTTGCATTTATTCAACAATGTCTCCAATAAGGCCGTTTTGAATTCATTACAAAATATTTACGACAGCACTGTTTGTATTCCTTTTGTGATGTCCATGCAATCTTATACGGTAAGATTGGACTTGGGATGTGTTAAGATACGTTTCGCTTATGACAGTAAACTATACTCTCGAGACGACAGCTTTCTTCAGCTGAAATGTGAAATGTTCAGAAAACGTTTTTAATATCCTAATGATGTACAAATAACACGTACAAATTCGTATGCCTGAAACAAATCTACCAAATTATCAGTTTGAATATCCCAAAGCGAATAATTAAAATTTAAATTTATTGACACTCATAAGCTTATTGCAAGTTATACCGAATTTCAGTCAATTTAAACAACGACAAAATTATTTAATAGAGAGCAATAAAGGGAGCAGCGGTAACATAAAATTAAATTTTAAGCCGATTTATTACTTATTATTTTTTCTTGTTGGTGTTGTTGAAGTCACTAAATATTATCCTGAGCTAAACGATTAAAGTAATAAGAACCAATAAAAAAAAACACAATGTCGGAAGCTTTCCATATAGTCATTTTAGTCATCTTTGACTTAAAAGAGAAGCATAAGAAATCACCTTTTCCATTTATTTGTTATCTTTGAATATCTTGCTTTTCTTCCTTCATCCTTAGAATTGAATTGAATCCTTTGGCGCGGTAATGTAATTTTCATAAGATATAAAAAATGCAGAAGACCATCAATATTTCTGGTTGTGGCATACCGGCAATATTACAGCGATAATGTCTATTAGCGGTGGAACCAAAAAAAAAAAAAAATAAATAAACAATCGATTTTATTTTATTATTGTTAAAATAAACGTATCCAGAATAATTTATTTCACGTATTCAATAAATAAATAAATCATTTTTGTTTACAGGTTCTGGAAGAGTAAAGAATGTTTTCAATGAATATTCGAAATAAATTATGTAAGTAAATGTAAGTCTATTAATAATATTCATTTAAGCAAAATCATTACTTTGCCATTAATCATTATTTTGTAAAATTTAATTAAGCTGCTACAATTAACTCATCTGCCCGTACCTCAATGAAGGGGCTAATTTTTCTTACAATTAATACTTGAGTAGAAATCTGGTGAAGGCTCTCTTATTAGCAAACACTTTCTTATTTCAAAATAATATTTTTTAATATTTTCCTAGAGTTTCTATGAAAAATCTTCTCAGATTCACTTTCTTCGGTCACCAGCTGATTGTTTGTTATTAATGGTTTTACTGAATAAATGGCAGGCTTTTTTGGGGGAGGGGTGAAAGCAAAAATTTTGTTCGAAAGTAAAATTTGCTCCATGACTTTTCTCATGATTAAAATTTAAATACATTTACTTATTTATTTAAATTTAATTTTATATGTTTTTGCTCAAGTCTCCTCAAAGGAAAATTAATCGCCTGCAACCTGGAATGCAAGTGATCCTTCTGCAAAACATTTAACAAGCAAACATTATCAACACTCTGAAAATATAACAATATAGAAAATGGCGCACAGTGACGAGAACATTTTGTGCATTACAGAAGCCTACAGACATAAAGAGGCAGGAGCGGGGGAAAAAAATCTTCATATCAGACATTAAATAAACCACGTCAGTACGCAAAATGTCACATTAAAAATCATTTTATGTGCGCCTCATTTTTCAGTTGCATGCATCAGCATTTAATTTTGTATCCTGTTTATACTGCTCCATTTAAGCCCATTTCCAAATCTGAATGAAATGCTGAGGCAACAAACACCAGGCTACAACAACCTTTCGCTCATAATAAATTAATTTTATTTTCCAAAAGTGTGGTTTTTCTTTCATTTAAAATACAAATCAGGTAATAAAGAAAATAAAACTGAAAAATTCCCAATTTAACTTGAATGTTTTAGTAAAATGGAGCTGCCATACTTTTTGTATTGGTCTTTAAAGTTAAAATCTAAAATATTTAAATTTAAATTGATTAGTGAAGCTCATATCGAACATCACTTCACATCAAGACATAAATTTATTTTGTGCGTCTGTATATAAATATTACTTAAAATACATAATAAATTAAGTAATTTCACAAACTTTACATATCTCGCCACAAAATGACGTATATTATGAACTCCTAAAGACAAACAGGAAAAGGCCCACAGGATAAATTTACTGTCATCTCCAGAATTCATTTTTCATTTATTTCTTGTTGCATTTGCAACGATAATATTAATGATATTGAGATATTTCACAAACTTTACATATCTCGCCATAAAATGACGTATATTATGAACTCCTAAAGACAAACAGGAAAAGGCCCACAGGATAAATTTACTTTCTTCTCCAGAATTCATTTTTCATTTATTTCTTGTTGCATTTGCAACGATAATATTATTGATATTGAGATATTCTGGCATAAAATAGTTGTGTTTTTGAAATACCTGCCTTGACGTACAAATACACTTTTCAATTTTAATTTGTCCTCCAACTTTGAGGGACAATTCGAATAGAAAGCGATCATAACTTTAGACGATCAAACAATTAGTCGTTAAATTAAAATATGAACAAATTTTCATTTCCATCAGCGAAAGTAGTAAATACTCTCCCACATTGTATATATTTTAATTTAGTAAATGGACATTTTTCCTTTGATCTTATTGGACTGGGGATCGATAAAGAACATAAAAACCATGCCAACGCTCTTTCTCAGTTTTAACTCCTTTAAAGCCAATTTATATTCTAAACGAGATGTTTCTTCTTCTGATATGCTTGAGAGTAATTATTTTCCAATCTCAGTCAATTTTTTGTTAAAACTAATTGAATTGATTTGCAAATTAAATGTTTATAAAATTAAATATTTTTTAGAATTAATATTTTTCCCGATGATTCTACACAAAGAGGAAGCGAAATATGGAAAAATAATATTAAAAATGTAAATTTCTTTATAAAAAGAAAGAGATCCTGAAGGCTATTAGAATAGTTCGTATTTGAAAAAAGCAAGATATTTTTCAGTAAATTTCGGTAAAACATTCCCTGAGATTGGCCAATCGACCCCTCGACAAGCAATTAAAGTTCATTAAATAATTTTCGAAATATATCATATATAATTTTATATTTGCCATTAAAATATTTTATATCTATTTATATTTATTAAATATATTTTTATAAATATATCTATTTATATTATATATTTTATATTTATTTATTAAAATATTTTATATTTTGATCAACATTCAAATACAGTGATTCAAATACAGTCTGAATAATTCAAATGTATTTGCTGCTCCCGGTTCATAAGATCCCCTTGAAAGCGTTTTTGCTTAATGGAAGTAAAACAGGTTTATTTCTTGAAAAATATTTGAAAACTATACGCCTTTTTAATCTCTTCTTCAAGTTTTCAATATTAAGGTCATACTTTTGGCCAACACTATCCTTCACCAAACTGGCAGAAATATATATTGAATTACAATTTTTCTAAAAGTCATTTTCAGTGCATATAATTAAATTTACAAAATAATTTATCGCAAAGAAAAAATTGAAGGAATTACATATATTTGCATTTTTCTTAAATGCAAATCTTTTAAGAATTTTTGCAAGCAATAAACATATAAAATTTTTTTAAAAATATATAAAATATGACAATAAATTGCACACATACACACACACACACACACACACATTTTCTATCTGTTGAACTTTGCAAGTGAAAAGAAAATTTTTTTTGCTTACCAGACACTTTTTTATGCTTCAGTGGAGTTACAGTTGAATAAGGAAAGCATTAAGAAATCTTGAAAATTGTCGATGTTCTGTGAAATAATTTATAAAATGTTGCATACCTGCAAATAAAAAAAGGAATAGAAGAGATATTTTAAATACGCAAAATGCAAAATAGATTAAAATAAATTCTTTTTTTTCAAATTTATGCAAGAAATATAAAATATTTAAATTAGAAAAATTGCTGAATTTGCTAATGTAACACACAGAGCAAGTGATGGTTGAATTTATTATATTACGAGTATTTTAAGTGTACGTATGATTAATGGCTTTCTGTATTTTTCAGAAACTTGCAATTTGCAAAGAAAAAACGAATGCAGTTGAATAAAAATCATTTCTTACACTTTCTATATGGTGTTTTCCTAATTCGATTGTGGTATGGTAAAGGAAGACTGATTTTAAACTCCAGGATCTCCAACATTAAGACGAAAGTGGTACAAGAAGCGCTCATCAATGTTATTAAATACCAGAATATGGAAAATCCTATAAAAGCCCCGATTCTAGTACATAATGTATATGGGCGTAAAAAATTTCGCTATAACATTCGGAAAGAGTGTTACAAAGAAATCATATGAGTGCTTGAACTTCGTAATTTTTTTTAATATTAAAATATCTCACAATCGCATTCAAAAAGGTTACCTCTATTCGAAACATTAATATCAACTTTAAATATGAACCATTCGGCCATTATCCTCGAATATCCTTCCATTGTTATGAACAAATTGTGTAAAATTTCTATTCGACCGCAGAGTTGCATTTGGAAATGATCATTAGCTCCATCCGTTTAAAATTAATGAATGATATTTGTCTGAATTTCTATAAAGTTACAAAGAGAATGTATGAAAATGATTATTGATTGAAGGGAGTTGAAGTTCAAAAAATCAGAGTTAGAAAAATCACTTGAGTTGTCCATAAAACAATAGAAAAATGATTTTTCAAAACTAAACATTATGAGCAGATTTAAAGTGCGACTGTACTTTATTTATTTTGTTCAAGGACTTGCATTTGTTTCCGCCGCCATACTTATGGCAATAGGATTTGCCAGCTCCCCCATGCCAATGTAGATTTTCATGAATAAATCAGAATGAGTGACGAGACACCTTTTAATTTCAATGTTTATGTGAATAAACAAAATAGTCCGTTCAGGGCAATAAAGAACCCTCAAATAATCCTTCAGTAACCTGTGCATCCATTAAAAGCCACAGTCTAGTTTGCAATTTCATTAGGACTTTATTTTTGGAAACCAAAAATGGCGTAACGGCAACTGTCAATGAAAAGAGATAACGCTACATGAGTGAATACATCTTAACGCCACGACTGTGGTTTCCACAAGACCGCCCTACATCGTGGTTTCAACCAGACTGTTCCACCTAGTATACAAGCAGGATTACAATGGAATTTCTGCAAGAGCTCTTTTCGAAGCAAGTTATTTCAAGAAATGGAGATGTTGATTGGGCCCCCTTAATAGCCTGATTTGACTGACCACCGGACTTTTCTTAGTGGGGATATCTGAAAAGCAAGATTTTTACAAAGAAACCAGAAACGTTTGAGCAACTCAAAGAAAATATTCTTTATGATATGAAGGAGATACCGTGTGGAATGTGTCAGAATGCAATGAAAACTGTCCTATAAAGAGATCGCAGTTGTAAGGCCAACAGGGGTGGACAATTATCTGACGTTGTATTCCATACATTATAGTCGACATTAAAAATATAGTCATCAATATAAGCTCCATTATCTCTCATTTAATCAAAAATTGTAAGGAAACAAAGCAGTATACCTTCCCGTTAGACAGCCTGTAGCTGTGCCACACTTAAGTAGCGTGCACAAGAAAGGTGATAATACCGCAGAAATAAAAATAACGCAAATATTTTTATAGGTATTCCCAAAAAGCTTTCTTAATTAGCTGTAATATTCTGATCATTATCGTTTCTGAAAACATTTGAACCAGCAGCGCTGCCCAAGCTTGTGGATTACACAAATGTTCATAACAAAAGCTTCTAAATCGCTAATGATATATTATCATGTAACGCCTATATTAGCAAAATCTTCCTGCATTGCCTTCATATTTTTGTAAAGAGATTATTTGGCCACACAATCGTATTATGTGAATGAGAAAAAGCTTGCCGGTGCAATAACTTTTACTGGCTAATCAAAAGCCAAATAGTGAATTATTATTATTTCCTTATTATTTCGTCTATGGTTCTTGTTTATAACACGATTTTCCTTTTAGAGGATTATTTTACTTAAATAAGGCTGTTCCTTATCTGGTCTTTAAAAAGTTGTAGGCAAAGGTTTTAATTAGTAAAATATTCTTTAGTAGCTTTTTAGCTTTAAAAAATGTTATTCCGTTACTGAAGGTCTATTACGAATGAAGTATTACCTTATTCAGCATTTGTTTCTAAATCTCATCAAATCCTGGCTAGACCTCTTAGACCTTTAGAAGCATTTAAAAATTTTACTTTAGCCAAGTTGGTGAATTTCAATAAAAAGTTTCAGCATCTCTAAAGCTTCTTACCAGAATGTATCTTCAACTCTCATATTTACTCCATGTTTCCTCCGATAAACAATAAATAAAAAATATTTACATCAACTGGCAGAAAATATATTCCAATACTCATGGCCAGCATAATACAAATGTTTTGAAATAAATCTTATTTTAAAGCGATATTTATGCAAATAAATAAGATTCTTAGTACGAGATAAAGTGGTTGTAATAAGCTTTTAACATTAAAGGACACAATGTCTTAATAAACAAAGGGAAAGGAAATAAGTAAACAGTAAATCATTGTAAAATGTATAAAATGTTCAAAAAGAATTTGTGCAATTTTTGCAACAAGCAAATGCTTCACCATTTAGTGCGATAAATAATAAAAAAATATTGATGAACGAATTGGAAGGTATGACGAATTCATGATCAATGATTAGAGGATTAGAGGAATGATTGTTTTATTGTTTTTTTTTCCGTGGGATGCGTTTTTATTATTTGTTGGTTCCAGCTGTAAATTCTTTGCAAAATGAGATTGTACGAAGAGGTTTTATCGTCTGTGGGCACAACACACAATTTGATTACTAACCGAGTTGTACCAACGGTTGTATCGTGTATGGGTTGCATTAGCAGAATCCACCGGGGCGACATCATAGACAAATCTCTTTATTATACCTTCATATCCCTGTTTTGTCATAATATAAACTGGTAATTTTAAAAACAGACCCAATTTAGAACAAGATAGAAATCATCTCCTGCCATTAGTATCAAGAAAGCTGTCTGCCAGCCACATTGTCTTTTGTCCTTTCTAGCAATTTCATGGCATTTTATTAAGCTTCTAAATTTCTATGTCCTTCTTTTTTTTATAGCACAGCAATACATTTATGTACTCTTCATTCTCGTATTTATTCTTCGTTTATTTGTTCTGTTAAAGCAATTAAAAAGATTAAGTGTGCAATTAATTTTGCAACTCTACTATTCAGGATAAACTGTGAGCGGTATCGCACATAACTTTTTCCATCAATATTTGCCTCTACGTTTATTTAAATTTTATCGATTTTTACAAGCGCTTCCTTATAGAAGAGCATACTGAGCGAATAAATTCCGGAATAGAATTTGTTTTTGTCAACTAACTTTTTAAATTAATGTTGGCGAAAGGTGAAGCTAAAAAAGCTAGCTTGAGCACATGTAAACGGCTGATTAAATATACTATAAAATTTGCCGATCAGTTATCAGAACCAAAATTCTAACCACCAGCGTTTATTTAATATTTATTTAATTTATATTTTAATAAAGAGAAATTCTCCTAAGATCACATTTACGATTTAGTTTAGTATTTTCTAATTTTCAGTAGAAGAGCCTCCCTAAAGTTACTTCTACAAAATTCAGTTTTGCTCGTATTTCACATACATATATGAATCACATTTTAAAAAGACTTGTATGTGCGATAAATAGGCTCTTCAGTTGCTACTAATGTACATATTGTATATAAATCATATACTTGAAAGATTTCACTAACTTTCCTTTTTTTCATAACGTCAATCCTTTAAAATTTTGAAGCGAAGTGCTTTCACTGTTTCCCATGAAAAAGAAAAATGTAACAGCTAAACAAGCATTTGAAATTCATAGTAAGAAATTAGATTCCCCAGTTGCAAATAAAGTTGCAAGATAAAACAAATACTCCAAAACAATGGCCTCTACATGTTTGCTGAAGAATATATATAAAAGAAAAATAAAATTCAAGTTTGAAAATAAAACTAAACAAGCATGTTCTGTGGAAGGATGAATTTGGTAAGGGAAAAGGAAACAAACAGCCGTTGAAAAACATCCAAAATAGCAACATTAAGTGAAAAAGTAATCAGATTTATTTTTGTCTTTTATGTATTTCTTTGTATTTTTATTTCATTTCTGCTTGAAATCTAACACTTTTGCAAACAGACATCCTGGCCTTCCATCATCTGTAAATCCAGCATCAGGCTGTTACTGCTTGATGTGTTTTGTTAGCAATTGCGACTGTCATTTGCCAGGATTTTATGTAAATTTTAACACCCTTTTAGAATATATTCCATTTATATGTATACGCACAATAGGCCTACAACTAGCTACGTGCGTCTGTCCCTCCCTTCAACAGAAGTAACACACAAAATTGCAATGTAACAACAATAATTATTAATGATCCTTTTTGTTAATACTATTATGCAAGGACCAGTGGAAGACAAACACAATAAATATAAGGACAAGAACACTATTGTTGAGGCACCGCAAGCTATGGTTAACCGCAGATAGGGCCCGGCATAAATAACATTTCTTTGAAGTTATATAATCCTAAAATTGTAGGTACTCATTGCACTAATTACATAGATGGGTGCATATGAAAATACCGGGTTATCCATTTTGCGGTCTCAAAAGTAAATGTAAATAAAACCCATATAAAATATTTTTTTCATAATATTGACATGATCCATGAAACACTACATCATTTACACGACCATGACGCGAGATGTTGTAAGCATTGATTCTTTTGTGGTAATTTTAGACCACTTTTCGACAAATATTGGCCGGTATCTCAGCCATAACATGACGAAGGTTAGTTTTTAAGTACTCAAGAGTTGAAGGCTTATCTGCATAAATACGGTCATGATCTTGGTGGCCAGTTGATATCGCCACGACTACAAATTAAGCAGCCAGGAAATGTATCTGGCAATAAAGCCATATTCGCTCGAGTTATATGGCATGTGGCACCGTCTTGTTGCAAACACATCTTCTCCAAGCCGTATTCTTCAACAGCAGGGAAAAAAAGTCGGTTATCACATGATCATAATGCTCCGTATTTTGTTCGTTTTCAAAGAACAAAAGTCCAATCAGACCTTTGGACCCAAGAGCTCACCAAACAGTGACTTTTTCTGGATGTAATGGCCTCTCTTCAATTACTTGAGAAGTCTCAGAACCCCAAATATAACAATTTTGTTTATTAACGTACCCAGCGAGATAGAAATGTGCTTCATTGCTGAAGAAAATATTGTTCGAAAAATCTCCGTCCACCGTCTGTTGATCAAGCACCCATTTTACGTATCTACGACGATGTAAATGAGCTAGATTTAGTTGTTGTGTACGCTGAATTTTTTATATGGATATAGGTGTACGCCATAATGTGCCGTAAGACGGTACTAATTCCTGAGAACGACTAGGAATCGACATATTGGGGTCTTCGACAATACTTTCACTTATCGTTCGTTCATATTAAAAGACTACGGAGGTAATGGGGTATTTAATAATATACCATATTAAACTTAATAAGGCAATTAAAATGTACAGTGATGGCAACATAAATAAGACTAGTGAGGCGAAAACGGTTAAAAGTTAATGTGCAATTAATCGTTTCAGTTACATATATGTTTTTCAGAAATGGGTCCGACTGTTTATAACAAAAGTTTCCTTATATAAAATGCATTATTTAATTCTCTTCTAATGTGGGGAATTACACTATGACTTCCGCCGTTGGAAGATAGGAAAGTTGTTAACCAGTGCAGGCAAGTAAAGGTTGGTAAAATCTTCAGTTGTTGTTAGAAAATTCAAGTAGAAGTTTCATTACGGTCTACAAAGTCATTTTTTTTTTTTTTTAACTAATTTAACCTCCAAAGCTTTCGGCTTGTACGCAGGAAAACAGCAAGCGTCTAGGCAGGAACCGAAACTTCATACACAAGTTTAGTAGGTTGTGCGTTATTCATTTGACTATGGAGGCACTTCATCGTGATTTATATCCCCTTGTCACCACGCAATGATTAATTTTAATGTATTTTTAAGAAACAAAAAAAATTGTTCCATTATTAATTATTATATTATTTCTTTTAACGATGGCAGCAAGTTCCTCGCAAATTGGCCACACCGTCATTAATTATCGTTTATTTCTTTTTTTTTATTTTTGCCATCTCAATTTTATTGTAGAAAACTGATTTAAATTTGTTTGTTTGGTACTATTTTTTTACAGCTTTCATGAATGTTGTTCTATATACTCGTACTCTGCAATAATCGGGTAATATTTCGAGCTTTTTTCGATTTTCTTTCTTTTACGGTTTATTTTTCAATCTAAAGCTAAATAAAACAGCCATAAATAAAGCCATTTAACCAAGAAATACTTAAACATGAGAGGGTATGAAAATTTTATTTAACATCATACTTGAGCTATTTGCCGTTTTGCTTTATTGCTTCGGCCCGATACTACAGTTTTAAACAACAAAAGGGCATACTGGGTTTAGTTTTGAGATTTTGAAATGAAAATAAAATCTGATGAAATGACATGACATGAACGCTTGATTAGCTTTTGTTTTATTGGCAAGCAAAAAACTTGCTGACAAAAGCTGATGGAGATGTTGATAAAGATAATGATGTTACACTGTTTGCCATTATTTGAGGCCATAAATCACTTACATGTTTTACACTTGCCTATAAACGCACATACAAGTTTCTCAGCTTTCCAGCACTCAATTAACTATACAGTCCAGCTGTAGCAGCCTACTTGATGTACAATATTCTCTAACCAACAATGAGCCACAAAAAGCAAATGCTTTTGAAATGTAATGCCATTTATTTTAATTACTCCAACGCGACCAATATTATTTAGAAGAATAACAGTTAACAATAATTATTATTTTGAGTAAATTCCACATAATAATTCATATCGCCAGTCTTTTATATTGGACAAAAATTTTCTGTTCAATAAGTAAGGAATGGCATAACATGAGGCAGAGCAGCAGTTTTCCCAGATATAAAGCTGAGAACAAGATTCTCATAATTTACCGCGTTGAGTATAAAAATGTATCTGTTTTTGTATGTATCGCTTTGTATGTATCCGTAATACCTGGACTTACGTGGACTTCAGTAGTAGAAGTTTCTGGCTTGGCAAGTGCCCAGAAAAAGATCATGCTCAGTCATACAAATATCGCTAATAATCCTTTTGACTGGTTTGGTATTTTTTTGACGTAAAATAATAATTACTTTTTATTCATTATAGATGCCCTCTAAAACTTACAACAAATAATTTTAAACATCGTTGTTATTTAAAATATAAAGTTTAAGATAGAATTATCCTTTCAGTGTAGTGTACTAGTAAAATAAATATACATACATGCGTGTGACCGTGACTTAAAAGTTAAATATTCATTCGGACATCTTTATTAAGGGTTTGAACTAGTAACTTTATTACAATTAATAAGTTAATAGAGTCTCGTCTAATTCTTCGTCTTTTCCAGCGGGTTGGAAGGCAGCTTTACGTAGATCTCCTGGGTAAGCATCTCCCGGAGAATTCTAAAGGCAATCATTCACTAGACTAGAAGGTAGTCCGATACATTCACACGAAAATGTGACATTAAACTATCCTGAATCAAATCGCTCATACATATGCATCTTAGGACACCCCATTATACATTTCTAGCAGATATGGCAGTCATACAAATATCGCTAATAATACTTTTTTGAATGGTCAATGGTCTCGTGGGTAAGCATCTCCCTGAGAATTCTAAAGGCAATCATTCACTGGCCTACAAGGTAGTACGAATCATTCACACGAAAATCTGTTCAGATGCCATCCTGAATCAAAAATTCCTACAAAATCGCTCATACATATGACACACTATTACACATTCCTAGCAGATATGCCCTATTTGACAAATTATGTCATTGCTTGGGATAGTGAATAATGGCCGTAAGTAAGTTTAAGTTTACATATTTTAGCCCCACCATAAAGCTGTGGCATCGAATCTTACTCGTGTATTACAATTAAATTAAAAAGCTAACTAAACAGTAAAATTTTCTTTTTCCTTTTTTTAAAAAAAAAATTATTAAAATTAAAATACCTTTTTGAAAAATTAATAAAAATAATTTTTGTAATAAACTAATAAAAATAATTTTTTTAATAAATTAATAAAAATATTTTTTTTAATAAATTTATAAAAATAATTTTTTTAAAAAATTAATAAAAATAATTTTTTTAATAAATTAATAAAAATAATTTTTTTAATAAATTTATAAAAATAATTTTTTTAATATATTAATAAAAATAATTTTTTTAATATATTAATAAATATAACTTTTTTAATAAATTAATAATAATAATTCTTTTAATAAATCAATAAAAATAGTTCTTTTAATAAATTAATAAAAATATTTTTTGTAATAAATTAATAAAAATAATTCTTTTATTAATTTAATAAAAGTATTTTTTGTAATAAATTTATAAAAATAATTTAATTTTATTTTATTTTATTTATTTCATTTTTATTTATTTTTATTTTATTTAATTTAAAAAAAATAAATTATTAAAAATATTTTTTTTAAAAAATTATAAAAATAATTTTTTTAATAAATTAGAAAAAAAAATTTTAATAAATTAGAAAAAATTATTTTTTTAAAAAATTTATAAAAATAAAATTTTTAATAGATTAATAAAAATAATTTTTTTAATATATTAGTAAAAATAATTTTTTAAAAAATTAATAAAAATATGTTTTTTAATAAATTAATAAAAATATGTTTTTTTAAAAAATTAATAAAAATATTTTTTTTAATAAATTAATAAAAATAATTTTTTTAATCAATTTATAAAAATAATTTTTTTAATATATTAATAAAAATAATTCTTTTAATAAATTAATAAAAATAATTCTTTTAATAAATTAATAAAAATATTTTTTGTAATAAATTAATAAAAATAATTCTTTTAATAAATTAATAAAAGTATTTTTTGTAATAAATTAATAAAAATAATTTAATTTTATTTTATTTATTTTATTTTTATTTATTTTTATTTTATTTAAGTTAAAAAAAATAAATTAATAAAAATAATTTTTTTAATAAATTGATAAAAATAAATTTTTTAATAAATGAATAAAAATAATTTTTGGAATATGTTAATAAAAATAATTTTTTTAATAAATTTTAAAGATTGCAACTGAGTATAGCGAAGCCACAATACAATTGATGATTGATGCGTTTATCTTTACGCCTCCCTTGAATATGATTTGATTGACGTATAGTTTTGATCGTCTCCGGCCTCATGCGAGCTTAGCACGTATTCGACTAAAACACTAAATGAAATTACAACGAAGACTGCAATTATGAATGCATTCATGTGAACTGATTAAAATGTTATGCTACTGACAGCATATCAAAATAATATGAAGCGTTTGATTTGTAAAATTGGTATGGCAGTAAGAAAAAATCCTTTGAAAGCATGTTATTTTGAAATTGTTTTTATAACAATGAAGATAAATTATTAATAATTGCTGTGATTACAATAGTAAATTGCGTTTGTGCTTACGCCTATTGACTTGCTTTACTTTCAAAATAAAACGTCTATCCTTCCTAATAACTATTTAATTGAAGCTGCCCCATTTAAATTCAATTGCTTGTTGTATGTGATTATATTTTTCAAAGAAAATGCAACAATTTATTTATTGATTTTTTTTTTTCATTTATTAAAATGTACAGGCATTTGCTACAATTGAAAGGAGTCATTTAATTGTTGTGCAATTTAATGTTCAGACAAGCATGTCCGGAACAATATAACCTCGTACTAAATAGAATTTTGTTGGTTGCAGAGCCCGTTTTTAGCTCCAATCAATATTTGGTTTAATATTGGTTTGATTGCCAGTATGGTTGGTAAGTGGGTCATTGTGGTTGATTCTGTTATCGTAGCCTGCATTAAATTGAAAACGTAATCAGTTTGTAATCCACAACAAGTACTTAACGCAGCTGTCAATGGTTAAAGCAGCATTATTTCAGTATGAAACATCACTAACAAAATCGCCCATAAAAATCATATAATCAATATTTAAATGCATTGATATGAACTACACAAAAAAGCAATGTTTGTGGCAGTGAAGGCGGAAAACGGAAAAAAGCTGTTAAATAAAAAAAAAAAAGATTTTGTAGCAGAAAAATGAAAACCGAAAATAATATCGCCGTCGAAAAGCAGACAAAAGTAAATTATCAATAATATTATTGTATTTTGCAAATTGGCCATATAAGAGGATTTTCCATGCACTCGTACGTGGAAATGTATGTGTACTATATTATTGCTTATACGGCTCTTTATATCCTGCTCAAGCCTACGAAATGAAATACAATTACACTATACGAATGGTAGAGATTATTTACTTAGACATGAGACAACCTAAAAAGCAAAATTTATGTTTTTATAAAAATTGCTGACAGCTAGTTTTTATAAGAAATTTTGTCTAAAGAAAGTTTCCACCATAAATAAAGAATACAGAAAAAATACGAATACAGAAAATTTAATTAATTTTAAATATATATAGAGTTTTTCCAAGCAGAGGCTAGTGTAGTCCGTTGCATGTAAGAAATTGAATTCTCATAAAGGAATATTTAATTGTTAGTATATAAAATTAAGCATTCAATTCAGTTAAATGAAACGATGTGATTTATTTAATTATCCCTTTCAGACTCTCTGCAACAGATACTGAAGTCTTTATGTTCATTAAACTATATGAAGAAATTACTTTTCGCGGCACGTAAAACCCCCTACACCGTAAAAGAAGAAAAAGGTTGTCCACGTAAACAGTTTACACTTCCAGCTTTACAAAATCATTAATCTTATTTCGAAGGAACAATGCCTTCGCCATAACAATGACTTTTATTCACATTTTTCCTTTTTGGATTTGTATTGTTTCCCTCTGATCCTTAATTGATTTCTGAACTCGCTTTCAGTTTTAACATTTATTTGAAGTATTTCTTTTTTTTTTTTTTGTATTCTCAAAATTATTTTTTTCAATATTTACTTATGGGAATTTATTGGATTTTAATTATATTAAAACAATTTTAATATTTCACTAAATTTAAACAAAATAAATCATAGAAATCATATATAAATCGTATTATTGATTTTGAGTTAACGAAATTTCTATTTGGGGACTTAAAATTCTTATATTAAAAGGAAAATATGATGCCAGATCTTGTATCCGTATTATCCTATTTTTGATTCAAGGCTTTCCCCAAAAAATTTCCAGTGGTAATTGTCTGCCCTCCTGCCACATATTATCATTAAGGCATATTATCATTAAGGCATATTATCATTTAATGATCATAGAGTTCATATCGCGGTGGATGAAGTTCAGATCTATACAGATCTAAAGGTAAGATCATTTGGTAACTTTAATGATCATAGTGTTCATATCGCGGTGGATGAAGTTCAGATCTATACAGAACTAAAATTAAGATCATTTGATTACTTTATTGATCATAGAGTTCATGTCACAGGGTGGTGCATTTTAGATCCATACAAGTGTATTCGTATATATATGAGATTTGTATCAACGAAAATATAACGTCCGAATGGACCTAAGCAGACGAGGCCACTTTCCTTATCATAAAGTCTGTTTGTAATCCTATCAAGGTTACGTGTAAACTTGAACTGTCTAGTAAAAACATTTTGCATCTCTTATGATAAAAAATTCAAAAGTATTTTTTTTAAAGGATAATCTACAGGATTATTATTGGCTCTATTAAAATTCCGCACCATATTAAAGATGGTCCTACAATACCAAAAATGTCTCATAAGCAGAAATTAACTCTTGAAGAGCACACAGTCTTAAATATTTCTAAAAAGCAACTTTACTTTAAAGCGCATAAACTTAAATCTATTCAACGTCATCACAGTTTGTAGCATCAGTAATGTTCTTCAGTTCAGTGCTGAATACAGGAATGGGTTTAATGGAATGGAATTTAATTAATTGATGTCTTGAATTAAAAATTAGGTATTGCAAGTACCAGTTTTGCAAGGAGCCAGGTGGCAGTCCAAATCCAGTACAAGTGAAAGGATTTCCAACATTTTTACAATAAACATAAAATTATGTATCCTACTAGTATGTGAAAGTTTTTATATTAGGTGTGACATACACATACCTGAAACGAATAGCTAAATAAAGTATACAAAACGTATGTGTATTCTACTTTTTCCTTCGGCCAGTAAAAATAAATGGGTCACACCTCTCACCTCTCTGTTCTCTACACCTAAATCTACTGCACCTACACAAGGAGGTGGGTGTGCATGTTTATGTTCCAGCATTCTCACTTTCCTTTCCATCACCATACATATCTTGCTGGCACATACATGGAAAACATTTTACGCACACGAGGACATTATAAGCGAAATATGGTTTATAGCTGTGGTGTCTGGTTGCAGTGTGATTTTGAGCAACCGAAATGGAACCAAACTAAAAATATGTGTCATGTTTGCAAAATAAAAGAAAATAATGTATTCCTTTCGAGCAGGTCGAATATCGTCTTATACGGAAATATAAGGAAAAATATATGTGATGAAAAAAATTTATATAAAAATCTTTCTATAAGAAGAAAACTTGTAATGTCAGAAAAAGAAATTATTAGAGATCAAAAGTACTTTCATTTCAATGTTTCTTCTGAAAAATAAAACTTTAACTTATTTCAACTCTTTGCGAAGACCAGCAAGACAGGGAGGACTCAGGAAGAGGTGTTTAAAGGAGTTTGATCTGTATCTGCGATAATTAAATATAGTGAGAGAGGCCGCTTCCGGTAGAAAGCGTGGTTCCCCACCGTTATGCATATACTTGAGTATTAGTGAAGACCGTTATTTGATTTCACTTCTAGTAACAATAAAGCAGCGAAAAGTATTTCATATTACTTATACTTCAGCCTGTCCACTCTTCTTGCAGCGAAGAGTTTATTCGTGGTCTTCTGTTCAAGGCCAAATAATATAAAAAAAGTCTTTGAATCACAGTAAATGTAGGATTTGTCATTCATATCTCTGCCATTCATACATGTGTGCCCAACATTTAATAATTACCATTACAGATTGTGTTCTTATCTGCGAAGGATTAGATCGCTTCGAAATATTCACATAAAAGTTATTAAGTAATTTTTTAAATTTAAAAAAAACTGTTTTTTTTTTTTGCTTTAGCAAATTTTTTTTTTTTAATTTTTTTTATTTTATTTAGTTTTTAGTTTATAAAAATGCAATATTGTCTGCCTTGAGAAACACCAAGAAATTTTATTATATATTTAAATCAGCAGGAAAAGAAAAGAAAACTAAATAGAGGTTTTGTCTTCCTTAAATGTAAATTTATTAATCGAAGATTGTGTATGATTATATACGAATATAACCATATATATAAAATATATTCTGTTATTATTAATTGTTTTTCGGTTTAGTAAAAAAAATAAATAAAAAAGTTATTTAAAAGAAAACAGGTTAATGAAATCAGGTGTGGACTGAAAGTTATTTAAAAGAAAACAGATTAATGAAATGAGGGGCGGACTGAAATTTACAGTGGCAGTGCGAAAAATAGTGCGAATTAATTTTTTAAGAACAATAATATTAAAAGGCTTTATGGAAACTCAATCTACAAGTATAGAAAGTACCAAAGGGCGTAGAAACGTAGGGGTGTAGGAGCGTAGGGGTGTAGGGGTGCCAGAGCATTAAACTCTCATGCAATAAATTCTGCAGAAGTTGTCAAGATAACGTTGGAATCAATTGTCACCGCCGTAAAGAAAATGTCGGTGGTTTTGGTTTCAAAAAATTTTCTGGAATTTCAGAGCTTAACGGAATGAATTCGTTTATTCCAGTGGGAAGATATTTTAAAGCTGAGATCAATGGCAGTTAGATGGTATGTACGGTTCAGACAACATAAATGCATCACTCAGAGGATTATTGAAAAAAATTTAAACAGTTACTATCAATTTATGCAATCACTGTCAAGTGCATACAAAAATGTTTAGAAAATAACTTGCCATTTTCACACACACACACAAAATTTAATTTCCGTTCGCAATAAAAAATGTAGAAAAAATCCATATTAATACAAAAACTGGACAGCATTTGGAAAAGTATGTCTTCTATGGATGTAAGTTCGTGAAATAAAAATGATTGTATTAGTTTTTCTACCAGAATTTCCTTTTTACTTAAAATTGAATTTCATATTCAAATCATGCAAATTTCAAGCAATTTTTAAATTAGTATGATCATAAATTAGGAGTATGATAAGTTTGCTTGTGTATTTGTGTATGATTATACAAAACATACGAGTGTTGTATGGCTGTGTAACAATAATATTTATATAATATTTATAAATATTTGTATATCATTTTTCTTAAAAGTTTATAAGAATACAAAACATTTAAATAAGTTTTTTCAATTTTTCGGATTGAAAATATTTTACTCGAATGGGAATAAAATTAATAATTATTAGAGAAAATGCAAAGGTCCTATATATATATATATATATATATGTCCAAAGAAATGAGTGATAAATTATTCCTTTAAATGCCAAAAAATTAATTTTAATTTAATGCAAATTAGACATTATCAATACCCTCAGCGTAAGAATGACTAAATGAAAAATTCACTTGAAGACAGTGCTGGGAATATCACTAAGGTCGTTATCTAAGTAGTATTTATGAAGAGCACAAGCTTAGAGATGGCAGTAAAATAAAATCAATAATATTTAGAAAAGGGACAGTGCTAAATAAAGTATAATAAGTCGAAATATAATAATTTAAATAAATAAGAAAGTAAAGAGAAAATGACAAAAATAAGTAGCAGTTCAGAGATTCATTGATTATCCAGTTTTACTAGAAATCCTTATTACGATAAATTGAAGGATATTAAATAAATTATTTAAACTTAATTTAAAAACAATTTATAATGTCAAAGTTATGTTTACAATATGCTGACTTCAGCTGAAGGCTCATTAAGCAAAAACTGTTTTCCGAATTCATTCTAATAAAAAAAAAAAACACATCCGTTTCAAGCACATCTTATACCATAAAATCCAAGAATTATCAATCCAGTATTTTTATTTGTATAATTTCTAATTTTCTAATGGCTTCTCCATATGATTATCATTGCAAAAAGTCCTTTTTGCCAATTTCCGGCAATTTTACGAAATATTTCCAAAACTCGTAAATACAAATCTAATCTTAAAGCAATAAATATTTCCTAGAAATTAGAAATTTCTCTCTTGTTCAAATAATTTGCTAATTAAAATCTTTTTGAAATTTCCTCGATTAATATTTGTTACGAATTTGATGGGAGGAAGTGAAAAAAGTTACTTTTAATACCGAGATTATACTAACAATCTTTCTGGAGATTATGATGCATGTAAGCAAAAATACATCAACTCTTAATTAAGAAAGGATTTTGTTAATAAGTTCGAAGTAAGTAAGTGCGTCAACTTCAAATAGCTAAAGTCATGGATTATATCCCGGTCGCAAAAAGTTGTTATATACTTTGTTAATTATTGTGGGAATATTTAAGTCTTGGAGGTATAGTTTCCGGTCACGTAGGCATAGTTTCCGCTTCACCAGCAAACAATTTACATTGATGATAATATACATACGAGCATATACAGCTCCTTTCCTTGATATATTGTGACCATTTCTCATTCCCAAAGTGAAGAAAGGAATACAGTGGCTGCGAAGAATAGCTGAAGAGAACCAAAACCGTTCTAGCTCTGCTCGATCTATATATACTACTCCAACTTTATCGCTTTCTTCCAGCGGAGAATATCGTGTAAGTTTTATTTTTAATACATAAAATAAGAAATACCTTCTTAAAAGCTTCTCTCACTTTCTGTTCAAAATTATTTTTACGCAAAAGTGTTTCTATATGACGACGAATTATTATCTTTTGATAATAATTTGTTTTACGATATATTCTGAATTTTGAATTTGGTTCTACCAAAAATTATTTCAAAATTAGTTCATTGAGCCTTAACATATTTCAAAATATTTATACAGTTTGCTAAGAGAGCTTAATGCTTCATCCGAGATAACTGACCTGACGGTTAATCGTTTGTAAAGTCTCCTCTTGGCAAAGTAATCCTAATGGGCACTCATTTTCTCATACAGTTCCTTCTTAATTTATAGAACTTGCACCAAACCTCACGACTGATGGATTCATTATAGTAATAGTCTGCAATTGGTATAAACAGGAAAAGGAAACAGGAAAGGGGAAAAGTAAACAAGAAAGCCGGTTTGAAATTATAAAGGAAGATGCAAATATGTGTGTAGCCATTGAAGAGCTGGCAAAAATTTATAGATTAAACTGGCATTTTGTATCATTAATCGCTTTAATAAAAACTTTAAATTTATTATTGGTTTTTAAAGCAACATCATTTGCAGGACTTAATAAATGCAACACCGCAATTTCTTTATTCCTTTATTTATTAAACAGCTGCTTGTGAGCACTTTTTATGTTAAAACTTTGTCTTAACAATGAAATATACAAGATATATTTTATACTGCAACGATTTTACTTGATTAATTATATCTTGTCTCAATGCCACTAAATTGTAGCATTCGTTAATGTCATTATTGCATGTCTTTTATGATAAAATGTCCTTTAGAAAAATGTGGCTTTCATATCTCTGCCTGCAGTTTATTTCTTTTGAAACAATATTAAAACTTAGACAACATTCGCATGGGCAAACTTAAGAGCCACACCAGAGATAGTGCGCTGACATGTACCAGCATGAAGGCCAACAAAACAAACGTATAATTTCAAAAGGTGCAAAATTAGCTGCACAGAAAATTCCTCTTAGAATGCATCAGTAATTTGTGTGAAAAGGCTTAGCAGTCTTTTGCTGTAAAAGATATTTATTTAATTTTTTTCTTGCAATGTATGAATTATTTAAAGGAAGAAGGGCTCAGAAGATTCTTCCTTATCAGTTATTCATCCCCTCCTGGCTCTTAAAAGTTTCAATAATATTTAACACTAAAATATTAAAATATTCGGTATTCTATGATATGGCTCAATCATACATTTTCAGATGTTGGCTGTTTAATTAAATTATTAATTGGCTTAGGTAATAATAATAAATGTTTATATATAATTATAAAATATTGCCCAAATTAACTCAGTTAAGGTGTACGAAATTTTGGAATTAAAAACAAGAAGTATAAAAAGTAAACGTTGAAAAATATATAATTTAAATTTATTAAAGAGTATTATTAATTATTATTATTAAGTAAATGAAAAAGAGTTATAATATATTCCTCGTCCTACATGTACATAAATGCAAATATAAAAAAATTATGCTACATTAGCATGTAAAGTTTGTAATAATCATCCATAATTCACGTCTCGACAAATATGATTAACTCTATGAAATTCTAGATTAAAGTCAGCTGTATTATGTATTGCTAAGAATAATCCTGTTATAATTTCAATTATTAAGCATAAAAATAATAAAGATCCAAAATTTCATCAAGTAGAAATATTAATAGGAGCGGGAAGATGAATTAATGCATTTTTCGTATAGGTTTATTCATTAGTTATTAATTTTTAATATTGGTCCTAATGGACCTTTAAATATTTTAGTAATTTTTGCTACTACAATTAAAGTAATTAGTAAATAATTATATAATTTAATATAATTGTTAATAAATTTGTTGGATAATTATATGATTTATTTAATGATAGTGGATTTTCTAAATTGTAAGAATTTATATTATAAGTAATATAAGTTTTTAATTTTTAAAATTAGGGATTATATTATAAATTATAAATTTATAAATAAATGCTTTCCTACTTATGCCTCGAAAGAAGAGCTTTCAAGGACTTTTACTTATATTTAAAATTAGTATTACATTTGAGTAATAGAAATTTTAAAAAATATGAAACCGTATTTTAAAACAAGTTGGGAAAAAGAGGCCTCGGTGTACTTATACCATCATATGTATTAGCATGCCATGAAAGAATACCTTTCAAGGACTCCAGAACAATTCTACTTATATTTAAAATCACTATTAGTTTTAAGTAATCGAATTTTAAAGAATACGAAACAATATTTTATATAATCAATAATGCGGGTAAAATAATGCGGGCTGGAAACACCGGTCTCGCTGTATTTACACCATCCCATGTATTAACATGTCTCGAAAGAGTACCTTTCAAGGACTTCAGAACAGTTTTACTTATATTTAAAATCACTATTAGTAATCGAATTTTAAAGAATAAGAAACAATATTTTATATAATCAATAATGCGGGTAAAAGGGCTGGAAACACCGGTCTCGCTGTATTTACACCATCCCATGTATTAACATGTCTCGAAAGAGTACCTTTCAAGGACTCCAGAACAATTCTACTTATATTTAAAATCACTATTAGTAATCGAATTTTAAAGAATACGAAACAATATTTTATATAATCAATAATGCGGGTAAAAGGGCTGTAAACACCGGTCTCGCTGTATTTACACCATCATATGTATTAGCATGCCATGAAAGAATACCTTTCAAGGACTCCAGAACAATTTTACTTATATTTAAAATCACTATTAGTTTTAATTAAACGAATTTTAAAGAATACAAAACAATATTTTGATGTAAATATAAAGCGGAAAAAAAGGCGGGAAAAAGAGGCCTCGTTGTACTTATACATACCTCGAAAGAAGAACTTTCAAGGACTCCAGAACAGTTTTACTTATATTTAAATTCAGTATTAGTTTTGCGTAATCGAAAAAACTAAAAAAACTTTTGGTTGTTCTGCCAAAAAAAAAAAAAAATAATTCTATTCTGCAAAATACAGGATCATTCCGCCGAACCGTTTTTATTTTATTCAAGGTTAAAGATCAGGCGAGCAATGAGGGTTAAATTTTTTTTTTTTTGTTTAATATTTAAATTTTGTAGATAATGGCGTCTGACCATTGAATTCCCCCTATTGGCCACAGTTCTCTTTTTTTTTAATTGTTTAAAATATGCTTTAATTAATACTGCATACATAAAAACATTTTTTACAAATATTTTCTTATCCAAATCAAATGTATGTAAATTTGTCAGCCCATTCAGAAAGTAAAGAATTTCAACACAAAAAAGAAAAGTAATAAAAGTATGCATAAATAGCATAAAAATATCCTTGTGAATTGGTAAATTTAACAGGAAAATAAAAAACTTCATAGCAAACGAAATGTCAATTAGAATAATGGCAATTTAAGTGGTTTATTTAAATGAAACGAAGCGGGTAAAAAGAGAAAAAAAGGGGCAACAAATGCAAATAATATGAAAGTGACTGAGGACATTTATTTTAACAGCGAAAATCAAAAACACAAAAACGAAATCGAATGAAAAGGATGCCATTAACTGGCAAAGTTGAATAATTTTTAGTTTTGCAGGACCTTTTTAATCATTAATTTTATCAGGAGGAAAGTTAAAGGATGAGTTAAGGCAGTCTAAATATTTGCCAATATTTTTAAATTGCGTTTGTTAAAAATTTTAGGGAAAATGAAATTGCAACATAGAACTTTACAAATGAAAGAAAAATTATCGGCTTATTTTTTTTCAAGATATTTTCAAGAATTTAAAAATCGACACGTTAAAAGAAAAATCTAAAAAAATCTAAAAAATTTTAAAAATTATATTTCAACTATTTTGAAAAAATGGAATTTTCATTTGAGTGTGATACGGCTAAGGATTAGTTCGGTGATTAAAATATTTAGTATATGAGAACTTTGTCTTTATGTTAAATTTTCTATCTCGTAGCCTTAAAAATTTCTTGGGGTGCAAACAGAATCAGTGCTGAAAGCTAAGCCGAGATTATCAATGCTATAAAGATTGTCAGTGCGATAAAGCTTGTGTGTAACAGAGTGATCGCCGGTACTGCCTTATGTATTACTTCGGAGAGGACCACGACATCGTGCCATAAGGGATCATAAACTTTTATTTATATTAATTGTAGGTAAAGAACTACGCTGCTGTATTGCATCGGTTATTGACTCCAAATTGATTGAAATTGCGGAAAGATGAGAGAGAAAACAGAGTGAACGCAGCAAGCCCAGCCGAGATTGTCAGTGCGATACAACTGATTACGTACAAGTCATTACAAATAAGCTTGTGTATCAAACAGTGAACGCAGACAACAGCTGAGCGCAAAGCCGTTGAGTGCGAGAAATCAGTTTCAAAAGATTTTGGCGGCTGTTTAGCATTATTCCAGCCTACTTTTTTTGACATAAAAGCAAATCAGATGGATTTAAACAGAATTTCAGCGCTGATTCTTGCATTCACTAGTTATATACATATATTCTTCTCTCATGAAAATAAGCACCAATAAGATCGGCTCGACTCTGCTCGGCATCAGCACTCACTCTGTTCGCACCCATATAATTTTAGAGTTGTAGTAGCTTTCCTGAAAAGGTTGAGCTTAAACAGTAAAAGGCTTTCTCATATATTCTGCTAATGTAATTAATTTTTTTACATATGCCACATTGCGCCAGCAGGTTCTTTACTCTTGTAAATGTGCATTAATAAAATTTTCAACCCTAGAGATAATTAATTTATTATATTTATATTATAAATTATTTAATAAAATAATTTATTGCTAAAACGCAACAAATTTTGTTTATCTTCAAACTTTCGTATTGGATTTGAAGTTCGTTAGAAATAATTATTAAAAAGCTCATGGAGAAAAAAGATATTTATTGAAAAAATATAATGTCAGTTAATAACTTAGTATTGTTGGGATTATAAAACAAAGCATTGTTCATTAAATAGGAAAAGGGTTTATTGCCATTAAAGATGGCAATAACCTCTCGAAATATCTGTGGTAAATAGATGTAATTCTACTTGTATTGATATACCTGGCAATTGACTAAATAAATTGTGTTGTTCCGTACATTGCACAGTACTTCGCCCTGGTTTATAGTTTTAGGTTTTAGAAGAAAATAAAATTTATTGGAAAAATAAAAAGTCAAAATTTTCCTCTTGTAATAATATTTTAGGTCATTGGTTTCGTTGATCGACCCCGCAAGTGTTATATACGATTTCTATAATTCCGTTTGACTCAGCCACATTTTTCGTCCCTGTGGGAAACTCTTTGCCAATATCCTCTTGCTAGCAGGAGTAACTTGCATTTCGTCTCCTTTTAAAAAATAAAACAAACAATTAAAAATATATATAAAATATATAACAATCAAAATATTTTGGAAAAAAGTGAATCACATGAATGAAAATTGACAGTGAGATTCTTTTCCGAACATTTGAAGTTTTTTGGGTGGAATTAATCCATGATGCGGGTGATTATATTACACACAGCAGACTAAATTATATCAAATAAACATAAAGCATTTTTGTCTTGAGAAAAGTATATTAAAAAATTAAATAAACTTCCTTCCATTTACATATCCACACGTAATTTAAAAGCAACTAAAAAAAACTCACACTTACTTATCTTGCAGAGCTTTTTTACTTCGACTTAATCTTCTTAGGCAAATTTTTACTTCAATTCTCATTTCAGCCCTTAAGCTCCATTTACTGAAAGCGCAAAATGAAATTTGTATAATAAGTGATCTAATAAAACTGTATTTAATGGTACACCTGATACCGGTGGACAATACACTTTCCTAAAGGAAAAAAAAACATACTTATGCATTCATTGTGAAATAAAAATCAGAAATAATGAATGAAACTTAAATAGCCGTTAAAGCGCGATTGTATAAAAGAAATCTCCGAAAAACATTAAAACTTTAAGTATTTTCAGTAAAACAGTATGAATGACAAACAGAAAAACCATCTTCCGTTTGAATAATGTATTGCCGTAAACCACAGTAAAGCTTACAAAAAAAAAAAAAAAAAAAAAAAATTAATTCAAAGAAAAAAGTGTATAAAAAGCAAAGGAAGGAAGGCGCTAAAAGCAATACAAGTAATGACTTTTCTTGCATACAATTTATTTGTTACCCTGTTTCAGCAAATTCAGAAAACAATACACAGAAGAAGAAAAAGAAAGCTTCCGCTCTTAAATGTATATGAAAGATAATACAATATTCATTCAGTTGAATATTAGTGATATGCCGCTGAGATATTTATTTATGTAGTGACGCTAGAACTTTTTTGTTTACGGGCCACAGTGGCCTTAAAAAAATTTTATTTTGAAGTGGTTTAAATTTTTTTATATATATTGTGGTCTCTACAAAAAAAATATTATTAGCAAAAGATTAAAAAAAAGGGAATTAATTTTCAGGAAATCTATTGCGATTTAGTAAAATCTTTAAAAAATTACGCTACAATGTGCACAATGGGACTTATTAACGCTCTTCGATGGTGTTTATTTTAACTACGGACTTTTAAACCTTCTTCAGCTGCTCAATTGAATCATTATTTTTGTTATTTAATTATTTATTTTGCTATTTAATTTACAAATCATTTGCAAGTAATAAGAAAATAAGAATAAATTTATTTATTTAAGGAATAACAATTTGCTTGATTTTGTTTCCATTTTCGACCAAATGGCAGTGTCAACAGTATCCCCTCAGCCTTCTTGCAAAACGTTTTACTTGAGCTGTTTTCAAAACCGCTTTTATAAAATTTATAATTCCTTTTTTAATTGAATTTAGCAGAGAAAAACTCTAGGGGTGGTTGGAAAGCTTAGACATACAACTTTATTGCTCAATTTATCAAAAAAAATTCCAATACATGGCTTGAACTCCTGAAGTCGTGAACTCTTGAACTGCTTTTCAGTATATAAGATATATCCTCTACACAAAATCTATAGCATAATATGATATAGCATCTGATTTTATACAAAAAACTCCTTTCGCCTTCATTCCTTCTCTTCGTCCTTCGGTAAAATATGCAACACAAAAATCTAAATTTTTTTAAAATCTTATTTATAAATTTCAAATGTTACCAAAATTAACCCCAATAACTTGCATATTGTCCTTCAACTCATAATTATTGCTTTTAGATTTTACTTCAACCTTTTGCTTTCCGGTATCACATATTTACTTTTTCCGGAAGACTTTCGTAAGCAAATCCTATTACTCTTTACGCCCAAAGAGAGTAGAATTCAACAAAATTTTTAAGGTGCAACGTAACAAGTTAAGGCTCATCGTACACGAAAGGTGTTATGAAAGTTATTCAGCTCATGAGGAAAGTCATGTACTGTTAATTTGATATTATACTTTGAAGCATTAATATTTTCTAAAGCATACTTCTAGGTGGCATATATACAACAAGACAGAAATTATGGAATTTATAAGAAAAACAATAGAAACCAAAAAAAAAGAAGAGAAATAAAAAATAGAATAGAATAATTTAGGAAAATAACATAAAGGCCTCTAATAAATTAATAACGGAGACAAACAGTAGAATTATAATATTAAATACGATTGGCTTCCAGCTGGCTTACAATGAAAACAAATCAAAACTTTTTGTTATAACAAAAATATGTAAAAATGTGCTAAATGCGACGTGTAAGTTTGTATTTACATCTTTCTAACGAATTTCATAATTGGCTTGTATTTACTTCAGTATAAGTAAGAGTTTTCCCTATTTTCACATATTCGCATGCATATATGAATACATTTTAATAAATAGAGAAATGGAGATACAAATATAGTTATGTTATGATCTTTAATGAAAAGTTTAAAATCATAATGGAATATATAAAAAGTGGGCACAAGTGGAAGAGGGCAAATACCTGCTTACAAATGTCACTTAAGAACGCCGGGTAAATGTATTTCCTACTAATTGGAACGTTACAGCAAAGTGAGTTTAAGGAGCGATAAGATTTTCCATTGTTTTTCCTATGCCATAGATGGGTAATTGACGCGATATTCTCGAGAAACAGTATTATATTGACCTCCTTGCCATTCCAAACGAATGTGTAAGGAATTTAATAAAAAAGCCAATTATCGCTTCTCTATTCAACTTATTTTTGACCTTGTAAAAATGCTACACTGCTAGTTAATCGCCTTTAAGTCAAGTTTTAATTGGACGAAAAAAATATTCAATGAAACAAAATTTTCCCAAGGTTTTGGTTGAGGGGAAAGTGGTAAATTACCTCTATTATATTATTGCAAAAATGTATTTTATCATAAAAATATGTCGCTGGCCTTTAAAGCTTATTTTGTTCTATAATAAAAAGTAAACGGATAAAAAAAAACCAGCACTGATGCCAGCAAATAAGTTTGGAAAATGTGAGCTGTTTTATTTATTTCTTGCTTTTGTTTTAAGCATCAAAAAAGTGTCAAAGTTACGGAGAGTAATAATTTTTCCTTAAACCTTGTCCAACATTTATAAATGTTACATTATTCTCATGAAAACAAAAACAGGAGAGAAAAAATATAAATGTTGTCACTTACTTTTCATTTTGCATTCATACCTTTTTTATGACAAACGAAACATTTTTTGTAAAAAACATTGCCATTATTCAGGATCTGAGGATGTTATAGAAATTCGGTTTACATTTCTAGAAAAGCAAGAATATCTAAAATTTTCCAGCAGAAATTTTAAAATAGAAATTTAGAGACTTAAATGGTTGAATATAATTAAAAATCCGAGCAAATGAATAGCAAAGTTGAAGCCAGCCAAAGAAGCTTACAAGTAAGAGGTTAATTTCCATATATAATAAAAGGTATACAAAAAAAAAAAATATTGCGAAATAGTAAGAATCATAAGATATATGTATATAAACACAAAGGCCGATTACCAATTTATATTAGACAAAATTTAATAAATAAAACTGAAATTAGTGTTGCCAATATGTGATCCTTCATTTCAACTGTTCTGAGCACATGTAAGAGTATGTATAAGAGGATGAATTTCTACATATAAATTACATCACTTTTCAACAAGCCTACGAAATATTAAAATTCCAATAGAAATATATATGATCGGTATAAGCATACTAATTCGCCTGCATTAAGGAATCAAATTGTGTTGTTGCAAGCACGATTTCTAGTTAAAACATTTCAAATTACTTAAGAAATGGGCAACATTTTAAAATATGAGTACCACTTTAGCATTTTTATTAAAGTTATCGATTTTAATCTCAAATGCCTACAAAATATTCCACTATACATAATGTAAAAATATAAATTTACAACCAAACGGTATTGCTCCATTTGTAGTCAGCACTTAATCTTCGTCTAAAGCTCTGTTATATGAAACATGAAATTTTAATGTTGTAAATAAAAAGGAGGGTAATAAATTAAGTTTGGCTGATTCATTAGCTACGCCATGCACATGCTAAGGTTTTGCGGTTACGTCACCAATCGCCTAAATAAAATCTTATAACGCAACCAGGCAAAGAAAGTGTTTTGATCTGTTGTTATACGATATGATTGATAAATAATCCTTTACTTGAGAGTATATAGCCCAAAAGATTATCTGTCTAAAAGCAATTAAATTATTATATATAGCATTTGATTATTTGGTTTTAATTCCAATTTTCATGGATCTCGTTTAAAGGAATAACAAATTTGTAGGCTGCAGCATAGTTGGCTACGGCAAAGTTCTTGCATTGTTTTCATATACAATAAGACCAGTATTTTAAATGGGTATCACACAAATGCAATAAAGACACGGTTCCTTACAGTAACATTCAGAATTCAATTTTATGAGTTCTTGTCAAAGGCAGCAACATTGTCTGAAGCGTCACACAGTTGCTCCACAAGGATCACTAGTACGTACTACCGCCACACTCGACAGTCATACAAATTTACTGTTACAAAACCATTCAAATCTTAATCGAGATTACAGAAGTAAAAGTGAAAACCAAAACGCGGAAAACGTAACATTCAGAATAAGGTAAAGTTCAGAATATATACATATATTAGGAATAAATTTACTATTTATTTGTGAATAAATTGTAAAATGCCAAGCGTTTCCTACTGTGGAAAATTAATGTTTTATAAACGTGGAAAAAATATTATAGACGTTTAATACTGAATACTTTTTTACGCTTTTAAATCGCTTTATAAAAATGACACAAAAATATTACATTTTTTACGTCGAACTTTTAGCTCAGTTGTTTATGATAATTTACGAAAAAAAAAATAATTCTTAATATTAAAAATTCTTCAGATGCTTAAGGGTTCCTCATCTATTTGAATCATTGGTAGGAACGCCCATAAGTCATTTAGAATTAAGAAAAAAAACATTAAAAGAATATTATTTAAACATGGTATTATACTTCGAATGCTCCATAACAATAAAATATAAAATTTATTACGTTATTAGCTTTCACCAAACCCCCCGTCCCCCCCCCCCCTCTTTTCTCTTACTACTAATTTTCTGACAATTGAATGTCAAGCAGAGGTGTCAAGTGTAATTTACAGTGTCTCAAAAGGTTAAATATTTAACCAAACACACTTTCAAACAAGTTATGCACAATAATTTATTATGCTTTTTTTTGCAATAAAATATAAAAATTATATTTTTTATCCATCTAACCAAATTTTTGTATTACAACTAGAAATAACACAAAACATTTTACCTCAACGTTTTCTATTGACAAGTTACTCAATCCTAAAGCTGGCCACTGGCATGATGTGTTTTGCTTTTCCTCAGAGTTAAATCATTTCAGATTCCTTCATCCTTTGCACATTTTCATTACACAAGTCCTTCTCGCCAACGACAAATCCTGTTGTAATAACTGCTTCTGATTATTAGTATTGACATACCAAAGCAATGTATTTTTAAAGTAAATACATTTTTCCTCGAGTAATATAATTACTTTTTCTATTAAGGAATAACCAATAATTCATTATTCTACAGGAAGCTTTTAATTAATATTAGAAAAAATAATAATTAAAAAGGAGGATGTTATTACGCCAAATAATAATTTTTGCTAAGCTTTCTTTTCACATAATTTATAGCGTTACTATTTACTTATTTCGGACAAGTAATGTATATAGTTTTTACTAGTTTTATTTCTCGCCACTTTCGTTGTTGAAGCGACTAAGTAGCACTTAATTATTTGGAAAACATGAAACTTTCTTTGCTTTTTATTTATGACTATTTGTGTTTCTTTTCTCAATTTATGTTTGGTAATCTGGTTTGTTGCATGAATGAAGTTCCTGTTATCGTGTCTCTCAGTCATTTATCATCTTTATTTTTTCCAATTTCTTGCTGTTGTGTCCAACAGAAGGAATCTCCGCTTTTGTGTTGTCTGCTCTTCCAGCATAAAATGTTGCTTTTCACTTTTGCAACAACAAAACTAAGAAAAGCTTTTGAAACAAGTACATGTAATTGTGATATTTTGCCAGTCTTTGCTCAGCAAAGGAAGTATTTTTACTTAATAATTTATGAACAATTTGAAAGAATTATCAGAACCTTTAGAGTCATTGGTTACATGTGTACAAACAAGTGTTTGAAAGTCCATAAAAATATTAAATGTTTTCTTCATAAACATGCTCCAACTGCGAAATTCTCTAATTGAACGGTTTGCATTTAAATCTGTGATCCTTTTCAAGAAGAAAAATTACTTGAAAACGTTGTCAATTTTTTTTTGTAGTCGAAAGAAAAAATATGTAATTGAAAGGAAAAATAGAATGATAAAGAAAAAAAAATTAAAAAAAAGCTACAGATCTGAATTTCTTTTGTCGCATTCTTTCGACAAGGATAATAAGATTTCAGTTTAAAGCAAATCCATCGGACAGTTTGCTATCTGTAATGACTTTATCACTTATACTTCTGGAAAAGTGGGATTTACAAGACTACGAGTATTAGAGGCGAAAAAATATATGCTACTTGCAATATTTATTTTCTGTTCTTTCCTTAAACCAAATCGGTTCTTATTGCATTAAATATTAAATATTTAATAAAATTAAATACTTGGTTTCAAGTCTTCCTCTCCTGAGGCACGTGGTTTTCTTTACAAACAGAATTCTTTATACTTGCAAAGGTTCTCTTTGCCATACACTTTACTTTTTCTTCTACAAAGTCTTAGACTTCCAATATCAAATTCTATAATATTACATTCTAGGTTGAAAATTGGAAACGCACACGAGTGCGTTTAATGGAATAACTAAAGTTATTTAGAGCTTTTATTGCATTTACAATTAAGTAGTACATAATATAATATGAAGTAACAGAAATTAAATTAATTTTTAAACAAAACTCGAATCCAATTATCAAAATTTGTGGATTCTTGTACTAATATTTTAAAATATTAATTTAGTTTTTTCTTCAATTTCATGAAGTTTAATATCTTTTTATAAAAAGATTTTAACTTGGCAATGTTCAGTAAAATTATTTTCTTTAGCAAGATTTTAGTTTTACAGTGCTTACGATCTACTAGTTCATAGTATTCAGAGAAAACCACGAACTAAAATCTATTAAAGTATTAAAAATTATAGAAGATCGTGTTATTGCTATTGAAGAAAAACCATAAAAGAATTTTACTTTCTGCTAATTCTGAAGGACGATTTACAACAATATATTCACATCAAAATAGTTCTTATAGAGGTTGCAATATTCAAAAAAGCGATCTATAGAGGCACATTGATGACTTCTCTCCCCAAAAACCTACCGTAACGGATTGCTAAAGCACGTCTAAAAAAGTGTAGTGTGTTACCAAGCTAGGCTGACGACCCCAGACATGGGCTAATTTAAACTCTTGATCCTTTCTACGACTTTGTTCTGGTCCTTTTCGAAATAATTCAAAAAACATTACCGGCAAGGGTAGCTCAGAAAAAAGGAGGACGAAGTATTTTACAGTGGAAACCACTCAATGCAGTTAATGACAATCACTGCAAGACCGAATATCGCCCAAAAAAAATATATAATTACATCCATATTCCTTATTCTCCATATAGTGCTAAGTACCATTACAAAAGTCTCATGAATAGTGTGTCGCCTTTCATGTTTCATGACTTTGTTTTTAATTTAAATATTTGAAAAATTATTATATTATGAAAAAATATGCTACCAAAGTCTTACAAATAGACGACTCTTATATTTCGCTTTTAAATTATGTTATTTTCTCAGTAATACACATTTTGTGGAAATTTAATTTACCAGCATGTTTCGCATTACTGTTTCTGTCAATTCATGCTGAGCGAGCACTAAACTTGATAATCATTAATTTCAATTTGAAAGAAGAAATAATAAGAAAATAAGTAAATAAAAAAACTTGTATAACTAAAGTTATGGCATATTTTTATTACAACCATTTTTCTTTTTTCTTTTTAAACATTTAAATTTTTAGCAATAAAATCATAAATTTCGCTACTTTATATAATATAATCATCTTTTTATAATCTTTTTTAAATTTATTAAGTTTTATATTTATTGCGTTTAATATAAACTAATACAATACAGCCATTTAAGCTCTGGGGCTAAATCACTGAATTCAATATCGAGTACTATTCATATAGAGTAAAATTTTCGTTAGTTAAAATTTTTTGTGTGACGCCATTCGATCGTAATTTAAATGCCTACTACTGTATTTCACATTCGCCTAAACCTGTGAGAAGAAGAAACAAAAAAAAATAGAAAAATGGTGAAAAATTCAATAATTGAAAATTATTATTATTATTTTGTGTTCCCCATCTCCGGAACGAGAGGATGAAGCGAATATTGCTACAATAAGAAGAAATATTCGCAAGAAAAGCAATCCTTTTTCACTGCCTGAGATTGAGTAAGCAATATCTTTTAAAGTAAATAGTAAAAGCTAAAATTTTTACTATAAAGCGTTTAAATACTGGCCACATTGACTCTCTTGGGTAGTGCCGGAAATTGCACTATTACAAAGCACTATGGGCAAGGTTGAGAAAAACATACCCTCTGAAATAAAAAGCAATTTACATTCCAAAATGAAACAATTTTTGCCAAATCGATCTGAGGAAAGCATGAAATATTTCATGGATAATTTTAAAATCCCTGAAGGTATTTACAATAAAACATATGTATGTATAAAAACACCCATATATATGAATAAAAGCTATTTTCAGTGATCGGATGTGTAGAAGGCATACATGTTGGTTTCCAAGCACTGACCTTGAAATGGCTTTTCCTAAAAACAAAGTTATATTATCTTGATACAGAAAAATTTCCAAAAAATGTTTCGCACCCCGAAATGAGTGTTTGTTTGTTTACGATAGTAAATTAGCAATCGAGTGCAACTTTGAGTAATTGCGTTTCGATAACAAATACAGTGATTTACATTAACTATATTTCGATCGAAAACTACTCGATATCGAATTCAGTGTTTTGGCCCTTAAAGGGTTACTATGTATTTCGCTTCAATAGCTGAAAATTACGAATTCGCATTTTTCCTACCATCTAACTCGCATCCGTAAATACATTCTTTTTACTTGATCCGAGAGTGTTACATGGTAAGAGTTTTAATTCAGATCGAAAACCACTTTCGAGCTGTTCATACTATCGAAATGAAATACATAGTAACCCCCTGATATGAAAATAATTATTAAGACGGGGCGTATACGTGATATTGATTTTTATTTTGAATTTATATTACGTATACGCCACGGTGACATGGTACTGCAACAAGTAATGCTATTGCTAAATAAGCAAGCGTTTTGGAAAACTAAAACAACATAAACACATTATGAAATTTATTTAATATTATTACTTTCACAGCATTAAATCTGCTACGCAATGCTTATAAATAAAAAAACAAATTTTTCTATTAAAGACATGTTTCAAAAGCTTTCAAATTACCATTATAAATCAATAACTTTAATATTAATTTTTGTCCATTCTTTTCTTGGGCATAAAAATAAACGATATATTCATTTTGTTAGAGTTTATTACACTTTAAGTATCAGCACAGCCTTTTTGGATACGCGAAGTTATTTAATAACTTCTTCGTATGATGTGACACATGCCCATCAGTGGCTGAATGCTTGTCATTTTCGTTCAAATAAAAATGATATATTAACATTGAAAGCAGACGTTTGAAATATTATTTAGTAAGAAAAGCATAACTATTACAAAAAGAAAATCTGTTATTGACAAAACTATTAAGATATAAAAAGTCTATGACTTTTTTCAAATCACAATCTATCTAATATATCAATTTAATAGACAATTGCCATTTTTAGCGAAGGAAAAGCAATAATTTGCTTTGAACACCGAACAAACTGTTTCTTTTTAATATATATTTGATTGTTTTAAATTTAACCGAATTTTATATATATCAAGTCAGTAAATAAATTTTTTTTTTTGAGAAATGTGTACAGAAATTATAAAAAAAAAATACTAAAATATTTTACGAATTGGTCTTATTAAATATGTATATTCTAATTTGTATTCTTGTAATTTTTGATTATCAAAATGTCTGTTTTTTTAATTTTTGTATTTTGAGAAATATATCTGTGCTTTAATAATTTATTTAAATTATTATTTATTATTATTTTTTAAATAATTTTTTATCATATAAAAATTTTTTAAATTCTCAATAAATTAAAATTGAAAATAAATTAGATATCTCTGCTAGAAACATCACTTCTAATGTAGAATTATTTAGGCATATTTCTAACAGATATTTTCTAGCATTTATATTGAATCAGACATCTATTACACGTATATATGTATTTCGGAATTGATCGAAATATTTTTTAGTATTTAAAGTGAGGCGTACTAATGATATTAGAATTTTTATATAACAAAAGCAAGTTTAAAAATTAAGTTAAATCAAGAAAATATTCTCTTTCCACTTTTATATAGCCCAGCACAACATACATGAGCAATTTTTATTAAAATAAAACAAATAAATTTTAAATAATTTTTTAAATAAATGTTTCTACTTTTTTATTAGCATTTTATATAAATAAATATCTTATGATTGCTTTCCAGTTTAGCAAAGCATTGCCAATGCTTTAAAAGATAACCATTTTAAGAAATTTTCTGTATCTTATATTAACCTTTGCTAATTAAAATATGCTGTCCTTAATCCTTGCAGTATAAAATAAGAATTGCTAAACCGGCTAAGAGTTAGTTTTAAGTTTCACTATATTTTAAGGTAGCGTACGTAGGAGAAGAAAAAAGTTCACCCAGTAACACTGCACTAATCCATCTTGCAAAAATCAGTATTATTATAGAAGACCATCTTAAGTCGAAATTCACTACAGTCTTCTACTATATAAATTCCTTTAATAGCAAATAACATATTAATATTTTTATATAATTTATATTTAAAATAAAATAAATTCATAGAAAAACAAATCAAACAGTAAATAATACTAAATATAAGTATGTACTACATATGAATAATCAAATAAAATATTAAACAATACATGAATAAAAAATAAATTCATAAATAAATAAATTGCAAATACTCGTACAACCAGTAAAGAATTATACGAACTTTAACTCTAAAGAGTATTGGAAATATTTTAAATAAACCTTTTATGTTTTAAACTAAAATGTTTTATAAAAATACAAACAAAAATAAGAAACCACTTAAATTTAAAAGCACTTTAATACAATTAGGAATTAGCACTGTAGCAAACGATAAACATTATTTAGTCTTACAAAAGAGTTTACAGGAAAGCACTTCGACACCTTTACAAAAATAAACAAAAAAAAATTAAAAATTAAATTGAAGTTTTTTTATAGAAAACTTCTGCTTTTATTATACTACTTTTGAAGCTAAAAAAAGGAAAAATGAGATAGTGTTGACTGCTCATGAGCTTTTTCATTTTTATATGGGAATTCAGCTGGAAAACCTAAATATAATAACCCCACATAAAATGGTTCCATCCTATAGGCTTATTGTTAAAAAAATAAAGAAATACTTTCTCGTGTAAATAAAAAGTGGAAACGGAAATAGTTTGTCATTCATTTCTAACCATACATAAATACAATCTTCATCTGTTTGTATAAAAATCCCAGCAAGCATTGAAGAGCGAGAACATTTGTGAAGAACGATTAGAAATTCGGCGCTTCGGAATAACTTTATGAAATATTTATTATGCTTCATAAATAAATCTGGCCCCGTAGTATTGATAAAACGTTACTGTCTGGGATTCTCAAGGATGTAATGGCTCAGATATCACAGATTTCAACATTCTTTATAATTTATATTTACAAGGATCCATTTAGGGGTCTTGTTTTTAAACATAAAACAAAAATCAACTTTTCATGCTTTTTAATACATGAATGCAAAAAATTGTTCATGATTATCTTCAATAACAGGCGCCGATACCGTTTGATTGGCATATAAAACCAATATAATTTTTTTTTTTTGATTTTACATAAGTTGTCGGCCAATCAAAGTCCATCTAGTGTAGAGAAATGGTTTATCGTATCAACTTATAAAAGATTGAATAAATTTTTTTTTAGTTTCTTATAGCGCACTTCATTGGTTTTTGGAATATGAAAAATATTTCAAAATTTATTAAAGTTTTCATTTAAACGATGAAAAGTGTCATTATTAGCATTATCAAAAATTCGATTGGTTTTCTTTGATAGACTTAAGTTTGGGAGTAGTCCGACTACGGATATTGAAACTGAGGTCACCAAGAGAGTACCTGACATCTACATCACCCATTAATTTACTTTTCATCTTTAAATTTAGTTAGTAACTTTATAAAACCGATTCTATACAGTCTATTAATAATAGTAATCAAGAGATCTGGAAGTGATTTGCAGCGATTCCTTGTATGAAGGAAAAGGATTCCAAACCAGGCATCCGCATTCAAGAAGTAGAACAATAAAAGTACGAATTATAAAAATAGGTTAATATGTAGTACTGATTTGAAAATTCTTTGACCAAGAAAACCATTTGCTTTGTAAACACTTAAATGTATGATGAAGAGAGTTTCCCCCACCGGCAGGGATATAGAGCAATTAAACACATAAAATGTTTTTCTTGCCAGTGATATAATTTTGTATGGAAAAGAATTGTGACCATGAAAAAAGGTGCCAGGCTTTTTCTTCAATTATAATATCTCCAAAGACCATAGTCGTACTACTCGAAACTTCAGTAAACACAAAAAAAAAACTATTGAATTTTTGGTATTACTAGCTTGCCATCTAACAAAATACCTTATATGGGCCCACAAATAGTAGAGTATTTTTAATTATTTCTCACGATAGAAATTATATTAAATTATTATTATATTGTATTCTTAAATTTGGACTTCAGAACTGGACTTGCTGATCTGAGTTACTAATAGTTTTGAATTTTTTGACCTCATCCGTATATATTAAAACTTTATTTTTTTTCAGACTGGAAAACATTTAATAAAGCAAATAGTTTTAACAGGCAAACCAATAATTAAAATCTGAATTTGTTATATAAAATAAGTATTATACTTAATTTAAAGAGGGATTTATGGAATGGGTTTAGCGTGAATTTAATTCAGTTACTGTTTACTACAGTAGTTACAGCGTATATATATATATATATATATATATATATATATATATATATATGTATATTTTTTTTTAATCGGCTTGAATAGTTAATTGGTTTCATTTTAGCTTCAATCTGGGCATTTATTTAAAATTTATTTACCTTTAAAATACAAAAATAAAATCATCTCTTTTTTGGTTTTTTGGTAAAACTAAAAGAAAATAAAATTCCTTTTGTCAGCACTTTATTTTATTGCGCATGCGTGTATGAATAAATAAATAAACTGCATCCTAAAATGTGATTTAAGGGCAATACAAGACAAGCTGTTTCTGTTTCTAATGTTAAGAACAGATTTTATTCACGTCTATGACAATAGTATGAACATCAATTCGAAAAGTAATATACATACTCCTACACCGAAAGAATATATGGAAGGAATGCATGGCCAACCTGCATGAAGCTTCTGCAAACTAGACAGACTTATAAGAATTTAAACTAATTTATTTTTTTTTTCATATTTTACACCAAATTTTATGTATAAAAATGTTTATTGCAGCATAAATATTTAAAGTTTTTAAAGCTATTTTGCATAATTTCGCTTTAGGTTATTTATTATGCTTAATAATCACGAAGAGCAATTACCAGGTATATTAAAATTATAAACCAATAATTTATTTAACGAATTAATATACGTTTAATCATTTTGAAATTATATAAAAATTTGTTTTTTTTTTTGTGGAAAATTTCATTACGATAAAAATAACTGATTATGTAAAAGCTTAATTTATGTAAATTTAATCAGAGCTTTTTTCCAATAATTATTCAGTACCAGAATTTTAATTTTTTTTTTTTTTTTGTTAAATTTATGTATGCAATTGTATTTTTTTTTATTCTATTCAACTAAAAAAGATATTTATTTTGGAATATAAAAACAATAAAAAGGATGGCAAACTGAAATTTTAGTTCTCCCTTATCAATATTGATACTTCAGTCGGTGGAAACAGAACAATTTAAATCAATACGGGTTGAGGTAATACCTCAACATACAAACGTCCAGGACCTCGGAATAAATATCGACCGATGCTTAACTTGGAAATGTCACATTGGCAGAAAATGAACTCAAATGGTATTAAAAGCAGTTCAATTAAAATGGTTGATGGGCAGGAATTCCACTCTTGGCTTAGGTTGCCAGCTTTTGCTCTATAAATCCATTCTAAACCCTACCTGGTGCTATGGAATTCAAAAATGGTGCACTGCCTCTGTGTCAAATGGAGACGAAATTCAAAGACAACTGAACAGAATTTTATGAATAAGTACAGCAGGGCCCCGATATATTAAAAACTCAAATATACACAAAGATTTCGCTGTGCCATTGGTGAAAACTGAGGTAAAAAACCACGCTGTAAGATACCTAAAAAGGTTAGAGAGGCCCCCAATATATAACCCCGTAATATCCTAAACTATAAGGGCTATACACGTTTGATTAGGAGGGACCTGCTTGCCGTTAGCCAAAACTAAATAAGCAAAAAAAAGGAAAAAAAAAAAGAGGGGTTATCAGTCCATTGGATTACATCACATTTCGTCTAGCATTGGCTGGACCTAATGCATATTCATTTTATTTTAAAATTAAGATTTGAATAATTATTGTCAATTCAATTCAATATTTTGAAGATACAATAAATAAGTATTGAAAAAAAAACTGGCATGGATATATTTGCCAAGAGTTTCATTGTAACTTCAGAGATCATTGTAGGACCAATATTCGACTATAGAAAACGTATGCTGCACTAACAGAATTCTTAAAAAAAAAAGTATATGTTATATTGTCCATCATCCCAAGATGAGAAGTCTTTTTCTATATTTCATTTGGCATTTCTCAATTTCAGACTAAATCAATTTGAAACATTGAAAGATACACAGTCGAGCAACGCATTAAATTTATTCATGCTTAATATAAAAATGGGAGTTCATATAAAAATGCATATCAAAGAAAATCATATTCAGGGACGAGGCACATTTTCACGTCAGTTAATTCGTCAATAAGCAGAATTTACGCATTGGGGGGATGAGAATCCTAAAGTGATTGTCGAAAAATCAAAGCGGCCACGAAGAGTGAGTGTTTTTGGTGCTGAGTAAGATTTTTGATAAGAAAAGGCCACTCAGTCTGGTACTGTGAATGGTGTTCGCTATGGTGGAAAATATGGATGTGGAGGATATGTGGTTTCTACAGGACGATGCCACTTGCATACAGCTAACGAAAGAATAGCTCCTTTCTATGACAAATTCAATGATCGAGTTAGCTCACATCGTGGCAACAGAAATTGGCCGCCAAGAATAAACGATTTGACATCGTTAAACATGATCCTTTGGAGTCATTTGAAAGAAAAAGTGCACATGGATAAGCCAGCAATAATTCAACAGCTAAAGGATGAGATAATGCGAAACATTAACACCAAATTACCTCAATTATGTCTCATCATCATCGAACCCTTTGTCACTAACCCATATTTTGTTACGTATATACTTTTCTTGGTATATTCGAAATCAACATCAGCCCCTACAACTGAACCATCCTTTATTTCGTATATTTTAGGCAAAAAAACTGACTAGCAAAAGTTTATGCAGACTCTTAACTCTCCTAACTTCATTTCGGTTGCCAATAATATTTTATTTTCTAATAAACTTTGGCTACATGTTTTAAATATTTTATTTAGGCGTTATAAATTAAAGGCAGGATATTTATTTCGACAGAAAAACTGTGTGCGCAAAACAAAATGTAAGCAGTGTGTGGCATTACCATTCATATTCATTTGATATCATAGAACTGGTTGTGGTTTGTCAAATTATATGATATTTTTGCATTCAGCATTAAAAATTATCCTACTCATAAAAAAAAAAAATTATTTAGAAAAATAGTAGAGAAACGGCCTTCAGCTATACCACACGGAAGATAGAAAATCAAGCTTTCCATTTGGTGGCATCTTCCTTAGGCAGTGTGATTGCCCACAAAGCTGTTCTGAATTAATGTTACGAACTCAGCTCGGCAATTTGGCTTATTCTGTTGAATTATTTGATTATTTCTAGTATTGGAATGGTTGCTAAATTAACTTCCTCTTTATTATAAACAATAAATTTTCTACAGACAATTTAGAGGGGGGTTTATTACCTTGTTCGGCTTATATGGAGTTACAAACAACAATTTTGAAATGGCATGAGCTTAAATATGTATGTGAGAGATAGAGATTGAAACGCATAACAACAAGTTACACCTGATCTGTTCCGTTCAGGAAAAGCTGATAAACTCACAATTGAAAAATCCTTTTGCAAAAAAAAAAAAGTCTTTTCCTTCTTTAACTTTTATTCGCAGTTACTACAAATACATTAACGCTTACAAATTCGTAACAGCGTTTCAACAACATTTAAAAAAATAAAATGACAACTTTACACTTTCCGTTTGTGTAATTTTTTCGACGCCGCTTTTCTTATTTCCTTTCTTTCTTATTTAAAAATACAGTGTAATCTTGGAAAAGAAACACAAAGTAACAGCTTGAGTTTGTTAAAGGATACTTAGAAACTGTTAAAGAGTCACAAAAAGAAAAGCATAAAACATAAAAAAAAATAATAACGTTTTAAATAATTTATAAAAAGCACTTAACAGACAACGTACTTTGTGCTTTTTCTTCAGCAAGCTTTTTTTTCCCCGCCCCAAGAGTCCTTGCAGTTAACTCTCGTAGAGCGGAATCACATGATTCCTTCAGTATTCTTGTGAGGGAAGCAGTTTCTAGAACCATAAATGAAGAAAATTTGTCGCTCGAATATACAGAAAGTAGGAAAGTGAATGACTGATAGTTTTGTCTTCGTAACGTTTTGTTATTTTAATTGCAGTTTTGTTTCTGGTTTTAATGCGTTTTGTTTCAAGCTGTAGTAATAACGGCATACATTTAGGAGGATACAAGGACAAAGGAGAAGAGGTTAATAATTAAAAGGCAACAAAATCTGTTACATTTTCTCTTTTCTCTGATAAAAGTTACAACTAAATATTTTGCTTTTTTTCCTTTTTTTTTTTTTGTTAGTTTATTTCAGTCTTGACTTGCTTTGCTTGCCTTGTTTTTTATGATTCCTTGGCTTCTGTTTTCTTTCTAATTTTTTTAAAATTTTTTTTACACTTTTGATAGAAATTATAGTCCTTTTAGTTCATTTCGCTGATTTTGTTGAAATGATCAAAAAAAAGGGCGGATTATCTGTTCTCAGCTTAATTTGTTAAATTTTATAAATTTAGCATCGAATCCTCGTGTTAAGCAATTGGAATTTCACTAGAGATTATACGAGCACACGATCCAATCTCAATATTTTACTCTCTCGAAATGAAAATGAAATTTAATTTAAAATCATTTAAGAAATTAAAAAAAAAATAATTTAAAAACTGATTTAAAAGTCGAAGTTTCTAATGCATGTAAATACTTCGCCTGAGAATATAACTGAATCAAAAGAGGGAGTTCCCCTCAAACTAAATGAATTTATATATAGCCACGTATGGTTTTATTCGAAATGAGAACACATTTCTGAATTACTATTTTTTCCAAAAAAAAAATTAAATTATTCAATGCCAGATGACAATCGTCACGAAATCCCACAGAATGTAAATAAGTTGTTTAACTAAATTAAACACAGTAATTTTCTATGCCGAATCCATATTGGTTTGAATTTGAAATAAATTGATTATCTTTTTTATACACTGACTAGAAATTCTTATCGGGACGAGTTCTATGTCGAATCACCTAGATTTTCAGTGCATCCATATCTTTAAATATATGTAGTACTTTCTATTCGAAAGTAGTTTCGGAATTTTTAATAAATCTTAAGTATTAATATAGATATAGACCTTTGCAAAAAAAAATTATTATCTTTTTTATATGCTGTCTAGAAATTCTTATCAGGACGAGTTCTATGCCGAATCCATATTGGTTGCAGTCCGAAATAAAACAGATTTAGAAAATAAATTATTTAAGTAAATGTATCAGAACACTAAGCTTTCAATTCCAAAGTAACTTCTTAATATTTAATGGGTCTCAAGTATTAATATATGGATTAAAAATTTGAAATAAATTGATTATCTTTTTTATACACTGACTAGAAATTCTTATTGGGACGAGTTCTGTGTCGAATCACCTAGATTTTCAGTGCATCCATATCTTTAAATATATGTAGTACTTTCTATTCGAAAGTAGTTTCGGAATTTTTAATAAATCTTAAGTATTAATATAGATATAGACCTTTGGAAAAAAAAAATTATTATCTTTTTTATACGCTGTCTAGAAATTCTTATCAGGACGAGTTCTATGTCAAATACCCTAGATATTCAATGCATCCTTATCTTTACTTATATGTAGTATACTCGTATTGATTGCGTTTAAAGAATTCATTCCTTTACAACTCTTTCCTTCACGGCCAAATTGGTAAAGCCATATTGGTTGCATGTCGAAACACAATACATTCCACATACGTTTTGAAATGTGATTATTTTAACAGAAACATTATAATTATTAAACTAAAGGACAGCAGTGGAAAAAGCTCGCTAAAATGAGAAAAAATTACGCAACGCTAATTTAAATTAAATACTGCTTACATGCTCACACGCACATGTACGTTGGAGCAAATAAATATGTCAACGCCCTTTTTCACAAAGCCAATACGGTTGGCTTAATTTTCCTGATGGTGAGGCAGTCATCACTTAATAAAAATTAAAAGTGATAAATTGTGAAAATATAAATAAGATAATAATTAATATTTATTAACACATAAAATGATTTTTTATAGCAAAGCAATGCAGAGCAAAAAAAAACCAAAAACAAAAGCAAAAACACTTAAGTCTCCATTATTCATATGAGTTAAAATATATATATCAATTAATTTTCATTTTAAATTCTGGTTGCTGATATTTGGCAGCAAAATCGAATAGGAAAACTCATCACATTTAAAGTGGTTCTATATAATTTAATACTTTAAATTTATTTTTTATTGGTTTTATACAATTTTCATATAGAATATAAAAAAAAATAATTATTAATACAATGAAAAATGTTTGGAATGAAAAATGAAGAAAACTAGTCTCTTACTCACATGCTCGTAAGCATATTTTAATTCGAAAAGAATTTCTTTAGAAAAATTCAAAAAGTTGCATATAAAGAAAAACCGCTCAAACGATTTTTGATTGTTAAATCGCGTGCTGATGCAAACGGAGCAACCGAAAATTTAACGCAAATTTACATTTTTGTAGGCTTTCAACATGTAATCCTACCTTGAATAACAATTCTTATAAACTGTTTTCCATGCTGTGGGCTGTGCTTCATGCCACACATATAACAAGGCTTTGGTGGAAATTATTTAAATGAAGGATGAACACTCACCTGCAAGTAAAAAAAGAAAAATTTAATTAGAATTTCAACTTCATTTTTTCGTTTTGCTTATTTGAGTTAACGAGTTTGAAGACAGGCAAGAGGGGAAGGCATGATTAATATAGATTTAAATAAGGTTTTCCTAGAATAGAAAACATTATTTTTTAAACACACAACTTTTAATAATAAAAACATAAAAGAAACAATAATTACAGAGTTGAAAAGCCAACTTCTGCGAATATTTTTCTTAAATAATTTAGTTTCAATTTGATTGCATTTTTGCCACAGAAATATTTTTTAAAAATATGCAATTAAAAAAAATATGGCAGAAAATAAATAAAAGTTTTAATAAAGAAATCAACAAAAAAACCTTAAAGTCTTTAATTAATAAAATTATTTTAAGTAAATTCAAAACAAGAAAAAAAATTTGCCAAGTTTTCAGTTTACATTTGCAAAAAAAAAAAAATTAATTCCATGAAAAATATAAATTTTATTTTTCCTTTGATATATCCTTTAATTTATAAGATATGAGCTTAAATTTAGAGCACAAGAACAAAATTCTTCAATGAAAGCTCTCTCCAGATGTAACTTGCAAGGATAATAAATTTATTAGGAAATTAAATCAAACAGAAGAGAAATAAAACTTATTATAAATAGTTCTTAGAATTTTACACTCCTTTACGATAAAAAAAAAAAACTTTAAATGCCAAGGAATGGCACATGAAAAAATCATAAATAAAATGACTTGACGGACTGACTGACAAGGAAAACAATGGCTAAAACAAAGGGAAGAAAAGCAGAAGATGCATTAAGCAGCCAGCCATATGACTTCCTTGTATTGTATTGCTTCAAGTTTTTGGCATTTCTTAACTCATTATGAATTTTTCCTCCGCCAGTTTCAATTCCTTGGAAGGTTAACTCTAATAACACTTAAGTTAAGAATTTATCGCCATGACAGTTGTAAGAAGTAACCCTTTTCACCGTATCATCTCAAAGAGTTTTCCCTGTGTGCTTTTGTTTTCTTTAATTCTCTGCTGAGTTTCTCATAAAATTAAAAAAAAAAAAAGAACTGAAATGATGGGACGGCTTTATGTTGTCAGGGAATAATAACATGATGCCTTAAATGAATATTAAATGACAAGGCGAGATCTTTTTAAAATATAAAATATAAAAAAAAATTAATTTTCAAACAATTGAATTGGGCAGACCGAGAATAGTCAAGTTTAAATAAAACTTAGCAAATGTTTTCAGACTGTTTATAAAATAAAGGGCATTATGCTTAATATTATTTTAAGAGGGCCTCTTAAGAAAGAAAAATATTTTTATATATATATATACATCTTAAGGATTTAAGGTTGCCATGTAGAAAGAAATATTTTTGGTTTCATTAAATTTAAAAAGGGGCCAAAGCGCAATTATTTTAAATGTTTTTTGTTCCCTGTTTTAAATTTAGAATTGGTTAAGAGACTTGAATTGATTTTAATAATATTTTTCTTAAAGAGGTTACCTTGCAATTGAAATATCAAGAAGAAATAGAAAATATTAGAAGAGTCTAAAATTAATAGTATTTAATTAGAATGAAGTCTTAGCAGATCAATCATTGTTTGAAAAAAGCTTGAAAAATGTAACTATATAATTTCAAATTGATTTCTCGCTCAGATAAGAACTTTCGAAACAGACACATCTCTTTCGAGTAGAATTGCAGTAATTCTCAGACATTTGCAGAATAGAAATCACCTTATTGTAAAATATATATATATATAAAAATCTCACTAAAGCAAATAGTCATTTTTACAAAGTTGTCTGCTACCAAAAAAAAAATTTATTTGCCTCAAAAACTCATTGGCTCTGCTTGCTAAATTTAGATCTTCTGGTAACCTTTAGCGAAACCATAACTGGAGATTTAAGCAACTTCTGCTTAGAATTAATCGGGAAATTTAGTAAATCAAAGTTGTAACAAGAAACAGGACACTGTAAGCCTTATATTTTCCATTTCCATTAATAATTTTTATTACTTTGACTGGCTTTTGATACACGATTGGATTTATTTTTAATATTCCATTTACTTCTTTCACATAACTTAACATTTAATAATTCATTTACAGTAACGGAAATATCGGTGAAAAAAAATATAGTTTTATTGCAAAATATTAAAAAAACAGCTGACTAAGCCAAATCAGCTGTTTATAACTTTGCATCAGTAAAACCAGGTTTTAGCAAAAAACTTTAAGAATCCCAATTCTAATGTAGCATAGGTTCGAGTAGAATATCGTGCTGGGATACAGTTGCCAGTAGTGTGAAAAGTTCTTAGAACCCAAGATTGTGTCGCTATTAATTCTGTAAAGCAGCAGTTAGGGCGGGGCTTCAACACAGTTTCACAATGCATAGTCGGTTAGCTCTGCTGATGCATCTATTTTTAATATAAAATATAGACCAAGTAGGTCTATACTAGTGCATTTCTCATTCAGTTACACTTATATTGCAGGCATGTATTATATAGTGTAATCTCAGCAGTCAGTCTGACTTGCATAAAATAGCACAACCCAACAAACATAATTGCCAGAATTATATGCATTAAAATCATTTATACTAGTGGCGGTCATTTGACACCTTAAATATAATATTTGAAAAGGCAAAATACAACTTTTGTGCCAGACAATCGTTGTTGTGTTTTGGTGCTCTATTTTAAATATCAGATACATATTCACATACAGGCCAAGCCTGATGCACTTGTCGAGTATATTTCAAATGCAGCTTTACATATGTTAGGCATTCCAAATTTGTTTACAAAGTCTGTTTGGAATCATATTTAATAATTCTTTCTCTTGTTCACGAATATTATATAATGTTTACCAAACAACCACGAATTCATTTAATCCCACAGAATTCTCGTTCATTGGGGAAATCCTCGTATAAATCCTTTAAGTTATTTGGATTGACTATAGGAAGTCAGTCAACTTTAGACGTAGGAAATTATTCTCATAAGTAGTTTAAAAGCAGTACGAAACTCTTATGTAATCGAGAATTTGAGCAGACAAGTGCTACTCAGGCATATCCTTTGAGCAGACGGGAGCTGCTCAGGGAAAATAAATATTCATAAATAATATTTTTGTAATGGCTAACATTTCATATTTTTTTTTTTTTTTTTTTTTTTTTGATGAACTGCTTTAGGTCATTCTTCACTTTAAGCCCCAATTTTGTAAGTATTTCCGCCAACAAGTTTTCATTTATAATACTACTAGTGAAACTGTCATTTATAGAAACTAACATTGCTAAAGGCCTTGCTTCAGCATGCCATGTCAAATTTGTTATGTATTATGAAAAAGTATTATAGTGTAACCTAAAACTATTATTTGTATATTTTCATAAAATGATTAGATTTCGTCTGATCAGGGTTGTTTCTCTTCAAGCATTCTTTTTTTTATTTTTTATTATATTTTATGTATATACTAAAAGTTGCAATATGTTAATTATTTTATCTTTCGAAATACACATTTTTAATTCATCTTTTTTTACGGCACCAAAGAGGTAAAAGGACTTTGTTTGTATGTAACAAACATACATATGTTTTCATAATACATTTAAAATATGGTGTACCACCAAATACGCCATTTTTATAAGGCTATGACTTGATTTCACTTTTGTGTGAATGAGCCGTTAGACGGTGTGGCGTAGTGAAACAAGGCCTTAAAGAAAACGGTAACGCAGTGCAGTTGGCCAAACATTGTTATATTAAAAAATCCTGTCATAAGCTTCGTGGGAGAAGGCCATTTTCATAAGGCTATGACTTGATATCACTTTCGTGTAAATGAGTTGTTAGACGGTTTGGCATAGTGAAACAAAGCCTTCAAGAAAACGGTAACGCAGTGTAGTTGGCCAAATATTGTTATATTAAAATATCCTGTCATAAGCTTCGTGGGAGAGGCTATACTTCTCTCCTACAGAGATCCTGCACTACGACGAAATGGATTTGTAATATTTTTCTGCGATAAATATTATCATTTTAATTGGATTTTAAAATTAAAATTATTTTATTTAATGAATTAATTTATTTAATGAATATTTTTAATAATAAAGAAATCCCCAGGATTTCTGCAACTGCCCAGAAGTTCAATGATGAAACTTTGCTGTTTTATGATTGTTATTATATTGTTTATTATTCCGCATTACTCGCTAAAATACAAAAATCGCCATGAAAAGTTTTTCTCGTTCCGAAAACTTTATTTCAATTTAATGATTTTCCTTAACATCCTTTGCAGCTCACAAATGCTCACAATGCAATTAACATTAATTTCGTTAAAGCAAAGAAAAAGTTTCGCTGAATATTTTCGAATTAGATTTTGCAGTTCCATCGGAAAATAGTAACATTTCTTATATAATTCTTGTCGTTCCTTTTTACGTTTTAAAGCTCATAGTGTTTTGCATAAATAGCATAATATATTGTATCCTTTAAACCCTTCAAAGCAATATTTTGAAAAGAGCTAAAGACTTTTAAAAAGCGAAATGAATAGCAAACAAAAATCAGTACAATGAAATTTTAAATGAAAATTGAAAAACAAACTGCAGTAGATAATCCAAACTATAGAAGATAGAAATAAACAAATCACGTAAATTCAACTTGATTTACTGGAAATAGTGGAGCACAAGCAAGTAACAATGTAGCAAGGATAAGGAGAACGTAATAAGAAATTAGGATTAAGAAACAAACTCTACACACACCAAAAAAGGAAAATAACAAATGTATTGAACGAAAACTCCTGCTAAAGAAGCAATAAAAACTAGACACGTTAAAAAAGTATAAACACTTGAAAAAATTTCAAACAAAGTTTTGACTTCTTGCAAAACTTCCCGGATAGAAAAAAACAAGGATTTGCATGCAAAAAAAATTAATAAAAAAAGTACACAAGTAAGAAGGTGATAACAACCAAAAAAAAAAAAAAAAAAGTATAAGTTTTCCAAACTGCACAGTAGTTTCATCGTCTAATTAATCAGATTCATGCATAAGCAGGATATTATTCATAAAAGGATTCGGCAGGAGCTTTCACAAGCCCAAACTTCTAACCATTTTTTTCTTCTATATCTTTTAGCTAAAGTAAGATTTTTTCTATTTCCGCTGTTAAATCAGTGGCTAACTGTGACACTAGAATTTTTTATAGTGCCAGTAAAACAACAAGGCGATTATCTGGAGTCGAAATTTTTTGTAGTATTTTCAGGATACGGCTGGTACCACATTAAAAAAGTTGTGACAAATCAAGTATTTTTACTGAAATTAAAAGAAAAATATTTTAAGAACAATAGTTGAAAACTTATGCAATTGCTTACAAGCTTTTAAATGCAACACTGCATTTTCCGATCAATTAATTATATTTTATAAATTAATTAATTTTATATTACATGAACTTTCATAAATTAGAATAAGAATATTCTTTAAAAAAAAGTAGATTCAGCTTCTTAAAATTAGTAGCCAAAATCCGATATGTAATGAATTGGAAATCGATTGTTATTCAACTAACTGAAGATTTCGATAACACGAATTTGTAGATTTTATTATAACCGATAGTTGCTTTTCTACCTCCTTCATTATACGCCAAATAGTGTGGCATTTGTAAGGCGATATTCCAGAAAAGTTCTCCGTCATATGTGGCTAAACAAAAACATCATTGCAATCGATCCCGCTGGGGGGTTTCTGGCTTTATCATATATATCAGCGTGGTAATCGGTTTGGCATTATATATTCATTTCAAAGTAGAATGTGAAAAATAATGTAAAATAATTTTCGGTTAAACTATTTCAAGGCATGTAGAAAAAAATAAATAAAAGGACTTATAATACAAAATAATTGTAATTACTTTATCCGGGAAGAATTCGCACATCTTCACTTATAAAATTAAAAAGCAATAACAAACATTCCAAATTCTTCTTCTGATACGAAATTTAACATAAACTCGACTTTAGTTAAATTCAATATTTTTAAAAGTTAAGATTTAAAAATATTAAAGAATTTTAATGATTGTCAAAACTGCACTGTAAATAAGTCCGTTAAATAATTTTAATTTAATTTTATAATGATTATAAGTTTGTTAAACGCTTTAATTAACTTTAGTAAATTAAATTAAAGGAAAAATTGTTATGACGCTTCAATAGGAGACTTCTTGGCAAATTTCTCAAATGCCATTTTACAATTAAAACACTTCAAATGTGGAAGAAATGGCTAAAGAATTTCTGTGGTATTTCCAGGCACTACACATATTTGACTTGTTGAAAGATTATGTAAAAAGGAACGATGATGCCTTCTACAAGAAACGCATATTAAGATATTTTTCGCCTTTAATAAAATATATAATAAATTAGAATTGAAAAAGGCTTGTTTCGAACTTTCCAAATTCCTAATTTTCTTTCTACAGAATTTTTTGCTAATCATCTTAGAATAAAATCCTTACACATATCCTTATAAACAAAACATACAAACGTTCCCAGATGTGTGTGTACGCACTCTTAAGAACGTGTTTGCAATGTTACGAATGGAATAATTTAAAAGGTTGCTTACAATAAACACATCTTCTGTTTCAACAAAATAATATTCGGGTTTCAACGTACACATATTGAAATGTGCAAAGAATCCTTAATAAAGGACCTCAATAGAAATAAAATCTATAAAATATATTAAATAAAATATATTTGACGTTTTGTTAGTAAAATTGTGCCAGTAAAAAAGCTGCAATTCTTGATATCTGTAGAATTTTAAACCAATCAAGTAATTTTTCATTGTACAACCCGAAATATTTACACAAAACGTTTTGAATTTCATTAGCTATGCGAAATGATATTATACAGACAGCTAACAAAAACTCTTTCTATAGATTACATTTTACATTATAATAAATAGCAATCGAACGAAGTAAATGAGAATTAGAAAAATAGTTAGCTTTTACTTTCAGTAATGCAAGTGAAATATTTTTTAGATTTTATTGATACCAGAGGCATAGTAATTCCTTTACTGTTGTATATTGGACTTGGTATATCGTATTTGAAGGTGTTTAAAAGCTGAGAGAAATATTCTTTATACTTACTTGGCATATGGAGTATTTTCGCTGATCTCAAGACTTTACTGAACTAAAATTCCTTTATAATGAATTTAATACACATACAAAAAGATTAGAAACTATTCAAATATGTTCTCTGAATTCAATTCAGCGAGTCCTTTCGAAGTTCTTTTACTTCAAGCTTTCCCCTCTCTCAAACAAATTATGCTAATACCGATCCAATCACAAGAATATGCAAACAGTTTAATTAAATATGCATTTACATACTCGTTCATTAACCGTTTTATATTAATATCATTATATTAATATGTTATTAAACTCTATAGTATCCTTTTCTTAAATTCTCAAAATGGTTGTAAACAAAATTCGTTATTTAATTTGTTTTGTATATTTCCACTCAGGAGACTGTAAGGATATTTATTTATCTGTAGAAAAAATTTAATTAAATAACTTAATTAAATTTATGCTGAAAATTGATTTAATTAATTAAATATTTCACATTTTCCTGGCGTTACAGAGCTTTTTTTCCAAAAAGGAAGAAAAACAATTTTGTAATATTTTAAACCATTTTGAAAGGCTCGATTGAACTGCCGGCCGTTTACTTATTCCAATTCCTACAATTTAGCTAATATTTTGTTACAAACTGGCGATAATTTTTTAAAGAATATTTTTGAAATTCTCTTATCAAAATTATTGCAAGTCCTTTTTTAGTTCATTAGAAGGAAAGTTCCCCTTTTTCTGGTTGTTGTTTATAGTTCTTGCATTTTTATCGTCCAGTTTACTATTATATTTCTATAGCAAACATAAGAGAGTCTCTCAAATGATAAAAATTACAAAGATGAAATGATGATTAAATCAATACCGAGAATTGGGCAAACAAGGCATTATATTTATGGCTAAATATGACCCAAATGTCCAAACATAATAACTATAAAACCAGGAAGTTGCTACAAACAACTACATCTATAGAATGTTGACTTTAGTTAAATATATTAAAAAATTTATTGTCTATAAAGAAATAAATAAACATATAGGGAAAATGAAAAACTAAATGCTTTACAGAACAAAGGAAAAAGGAATCCTGTGGCCATACATATATTTACCACAATGTGCAAACCAGCAACATGACATAAACCAACTTGAGAACGATAAAAATTCAAATGTCGAGTACGAACAAGGACTGTAATGAACACACTTTTGGTAGTGGTAGAACTACGAGTATAATAAAAATGTCTCAAAACAGTAAATACATATACGAGTTTGTATGGAAAGCTTGAAAGTGTGCATGTGTGTGAATTCAGTCTTCTTTATCTGCCCGTCAAAGCTACAGTCGAACAAGTTTTATATGATACAGCTGAAACTCTTACTAACTAATTAAAGCATAAATCGATGAATAAACGAAAAGTTTCAAAAAAAATAATATTTAAAAATTTAATATCTATTTAAAGCTTTAATTTTTATTTTATTTCTAATTTTTTTTTTTTTTTTTTATTTTCAAGTTGTGTTTTTTTTGCAAATATATCAGGTTATATCATGTGCAGTTTTTAATTGACATTACCTGCTGTGAACTAAAATAGTTTCCTATTTTCAATTAACTAGTGACCGCTACAGTGGGAAGTAACTTAAAATTTCCAACTAACACGATAGTTAACCACTGTGGCTTCGATACCACAACAGCAATTATTATTGACACAGAATTTACAATTGACTTTAATTGACTTGCTTTCAAGCTGAGCAAGAGAAAGTTGTATTTAAACATTCAATACAATAAAAAATTAAAAAAAAATATATATAAATATATTTTATAAAATTTTTTAAATTCCTTATTAATAAAAAAATATTAAAAAAAAATTTCTATTCGCTGAAAAAGTTACACAAATTGTAACGAAATATCGAGAGGAGAAAAATAAAGTTAAAAGTACATCTAAATCTTAACCAAATATAAAATTAAAAAAAGCTCTACATTAATACCAGTCTTCCATGGATCTATCAATCTCAAGTTCACAAAATTTATTACAAATTAAAATTTATTATAATTCAAGCACTTATTAAAAATAGTAAACAAGTCTATAGATTAACAATAAACCGAATTAAAAATGCTTAAGCTGCGCCTTAACACTTTCTTTAGAGCTTTTCCTTTCTTATCAAAATATAAAAAAGTTTACTACAGAAATTTAAAAGAGATTTCAATTAATATTAAAATATTATCTATTCAATATTATCGATAACATGTATGGTTTAATTAGGTTTTTAGAGCCGCAGGCCATATTGGACTGGAGGTAAAAGTTTATGAAAGAGTTTGCTATAAATGAAATACAACTAATGAAAAATAAAACGGTTTTTAATAATTAAATTAGTTAATTAATAAATAATTAATTTAATAAGTAATTAAATATTTTTTTTTTTAATAATTTTTTTTGTTTGTTGTTGAAAAAGTATAATTTTCTAATATTTTATTGGTATGGAGTATCGATGGAGTAAATGACAGTTTTAATAATTAAGGCATGATGGCCTTCTTTTCCAAATTTTCCAGCAGTTATTCAGAAGAATGCAGCAAAGCGCAGGTGGATTGTTCTATGATGAACAAAGAGAACGAAATACAGCTTTCTGCATTAATATGTAAGATCTCTTGGGGATTTTTCTAAAAGCTGTTGTTGCATAATTTGCGACACCAAAAAAAAAAATACAAAGCTTAAAGACTTCCGGTAAACTTTTAAAAATCATGCTTCAAAAGTGAGTAATCGTTGTTCTGAACAATAAACGATTTACGGGGCATGTATGAATACTAATCGACCAATATTGTATTCATGTTTACTTGTAAAGTTTATTCAATTTGAATTAACAGCCTGACCTTTGACACTACAATATATATAAAATGAAACTGAGTAGAAAAGATATAACAAGTCCAACAAGTTATTGCAGAATACAAAGCCCTTTTGCCCGACCTGCCTGGTTTGAAAGAAAAATACAGACGAAACGTTTATAAACTTTATTTTGATTAAAAGAAGGTATATTCCTGGAATTGAATGTAAATGTTTGTGCTTTAAGTTTTACTTGTAATTGCAAGCTTTAAGCACTCACTTCATTTTCAACATGCTTGCAGTATAACAGACTATTCCAGCAAATATTAACAAGGAAATATTAATGTGAAGAGGGCTACTCAGTAACTTATTTTAATAAATTAAACTTAGTTAAAAGAAATAAATATTAAATATTAATGTTTCAGGTATTGGCATAAAATCAGCTGTTTGCAGATTAATTTTTAAGCTTTACAGTTGTTGAGCGAGTAAATGTTTTTGCATGTTAAAAGTGCAAGCTCTGTGGCTCTAAGCAATATATAAATATATATAAAAAAATATTGTATTTTTATTATTTATTAAATAAATAAGATATGGTGAAAAATATTTTTATATGATTAGGGTTTTTCTCGTTGCTTTTCAGCACCCTAAACAGCAAAATTGTTGTATGACTTTAAATGCAATTAAAAGAAGACAAGAGATGTTAGTGTCGAGCAAATGAATTAGCTTATCAAAAGAGTTGCTGAATATCGCTAATATATATATCATTTCACAAGTAATTATCTTGCCGTTCTTCAAATGTAGAAAATCATTTCAAATCCTTTGGAGTAGAGAAAATGCAGAAATTTGAGCAAATAAATAGGCACTTTGTTAATAAGTATTCGTAAAAGCTTTGTTTCACTGCCGTAGATTCATTTATACGAAAATCCGCTAGGTATTATTTCATATTTTAAAAAATTGCTTCAAAATAGTGCTGCTGAAGTGCTATCATACAAAAATAATGCAAACAATATTTCTTTGCTGATTGAAGTAAATGCAACCCTGATCGCATGAAAATTGTCATTTCAGAAACTTTTGCTTGTCATAAAACTCTGACATTTTTAGGTCAGAGATGATATTATTTGACAAATCGCACGACTGTCTAGGATAGTGAAGCAAGTTCTGAACTTGATGACATCAAATCAAAAGAATGTAGTCAAATTATGCTACCTTTTGTATCACCATCAGCTGATAATTAGGTTTGAGTATTTAGAGATCTTATAATTGTTAGGAATTTAAACTTTTTTTTATTGTGAAAATTTAGATAATCTATTTAGCGAAATATTAAAAAATCAAAGAAAATATTAATATTACTGGTACATTGCATACTTCCCCGAAATTTTTCTTCCTTGTTGATGACGTCAAAATAGACAAAATGTTAGGTATATCAGAAAACCTTCTTTCTTTAGCTTTTATACTATAGATGTACACATCTAACGATGCACACTGGAACGGAGTTTATGTGTTAGAATTATTCAAAAGCAATTAATTCATAATCTATAAAACTAGAGACCCACAGAACTGGAGAATTTTATCTATGACAATACAGTTTTATCATGAGACAATACAGTTTTTTTCCAATTGGGAAACACAAGTTTCATATACTGCGACGACATTAGAAATGTTTTAGGAATTGAAATTTGTAGTTAAGTAAATTTCTGTTTAAATAAATAATTGTCTCATTGTCGTTTAGACTAGAACTTGGGTCAGCTGTAATTGCATGTAACTCGACATATAAATTTGTACGATTAATTTTGATATTTTACATGTATGTATGTACATGTATTCTTCCTTCTATATTTACAACCATGTATAGTAAAAGTAAACGCCAATTAAACATATTTTGTTTACGAGAAGATTCCAAGAATTATTTAATCCTTTTTCTTTTTTTTTTTTGTTGGTTTTTTGTGTATTGCCCAGAACAATTCGTAGCATTCGAATTAAGTGCTTAGAAAGGACAAAATTTGTTGCAGGAAGGGTCCTTAAGAAACTTAAGCTCACAAAATATTTGCATAATTTTAACAAATATTTACATTCTTTACGACCAGTTTGTAGTTCAGACAAAATATTTATATTACAGCCAACCACAAGTTGGCTTAGAATATTTATTTTGGATTTCTATAAGTAAAAATTAGAAGCTCATTTTAATTATATGGCAGGCAAAGGGAGTTGGGAACAATATTGCTAAGAAATGGTAGTAGATGGTCTTGTTAATCAAATATTTTAATGAAAGTTTGAAATGTCTATATAAAAAGAGATCATTTAAAAGACATTCTTTGGTTAATTGCACACATTAAGAAACAGAGAAATAGCAATCTAAGTAAATTGTATTTTGTGACTGCTATTTCTATGTTAAATTCTTTTATCAGTTACGAGTGTGTCGGCATAGAATATTTTAAACTGCATGGCAACTTTGGATACCGAGCAGTGAATATGAAATGCTGCTCATTAGGACTTGGCAAGTCCTCGTGAGCTCTTTAAAATAAACAACAAAGCCAACAAATTGTGGAAATTTGTAGAAATGAATTATCAGCCTTGTGGTTCAAATGCTATAAAATTTTACCAAAATTTCACCAAACTTTCGTAACTCTTTATAACTGTATTTAAAGTCTTTTCTTTTAACACCTCTTAAATTCACCCACGTTTGCTAAAATTACACCAAGTTCTTCTTCTTCTTCTTCTCTTGTTACTTTTTATGAATTTTAATTTACTGAAATTGCTAGAAATGTTATAAAGGATGTTTTTATACTGATTATCCGAAGGACTTTATTACTTTCATTTTTCTTGTGACTTAAAAAGCTACAGATCACCATTCTTATACAATAAATTACAATTTAAATACTGAATCTCTTGTCCTTTAAGTAACGAATGGTATAAAATATTACAACAACAAATTAAGCAGCAAAGAAGAAAGCTGAAACAATGACATCAGATAGTATATTGGGAAGATATTCAGGGGGAGTTAGCGAACAACTAATTTTACTTCTTTATTTACAGAATACGGCTGGTCAATAATCCTAACGCTTAATGTTCAAGGCACAGCAGAACCAACTTGGAGATGAATGAAAAGTTCATGTGCGCAACAAAAGCTTTTTTTTAAACTTCAATAAGTTTAATGGTCTAGGAGAAGATGACTTTGGCATATCAAATTTAAAAATTAAATCACAAAAGCATTTTTTAATAATTTCACACAGTTTTATTTTCATTCTGTCAATCTACAACCACATACAATTAAACCATAAAAATACGTTTTCAATTCCCATTTACAGCACACCCTATTGTTTAAAAGAAAGAAATTTAATTTTCAACTGAAATTACCAGGTTTTAAAAAATCATAAAGCGTGGTAAATAAAGCGCAAACTTTTTCAGCTTCAAAACCAGGACACAATGAAACGGCCGTAATATTTCCAAGCGAAAATAAAACACGAATAAAAGCTATATAATTAAGTTCATCAACAATACATATGCCAGCGAAACAAGTTTATAAAATAATTACAATCACATGCTGCCACACTACATTTCACCTCAATAATACATTATTTTATATTTTATTTTTATACATTTCTTTAAAATAAAAAGTTTAAGTCAAACAAAAAGTTCTTTAGTTACTGCCACCTGTCCGCAAAAAATATATTAACCGCACACTTAAAATTTCACTGGCCATGTACAAACGCAGCTGGTATTTACGATTATTGGTCAGACATGCCATTCTCTTTTCGAGCAATTCTCTTTTCGAAAAGCTCGTGTGTAATCAAAGTAATTTTGAGTTTAAAATACTCCTATCCATATAAAATGAGGGTGTAGCAGGTGTTTTTTTAGAGGTTAGCAAATTTTAAGTAGGCAATACTGTTTTAAATACTGTTCTGACGACTTATTTAACAGCTGATAATCGCTTTTTGTTTAGTTTGGTTTGACATTTCATTATGGAGAGACTTTCACCACGGCTGTTACTCTCATTTACGATGCGAAAGCGTTTGCTATGCGTAAGTAAGATGAAGTTATAAACTAATTTGGTACTCTATGACATGAACGTTAGGCTTTGCGCAAATCATATTGAAAAAGTGTCAATACTGACATCATAAAATTAAATATGGCAACACTGTGGCTTTACCAAATGTCAAAATACATATAAGAAAGCCGGCAAGAACTTTTGTCAGCAGTTGGCATTAATGATTCCAGCAATGATCAAAGAACTATAGCGAGGCCAAATAAGAAATGAAATAAAAAATAATTTCTTTTTGAGATCATACAATTTAGGTTAATATTTTTAATGGTTAAATAAATATTTTTTTATAAAAACATAAAAATAAATTTTTTTCCATTTTGTCGGCATAATAAAACTTAAACTTAATATAAAATATATTTTATAATATTTTATAAAAATATTTTTAATATTTAATAATTTTAATTTTTTTTTTAATTATTTTTTTAATATTTTATAGAAAACTTAAAAAAAATATAAAATATATATGAAATATATATGTAAAATATGTATATGAAAACTTAAATAAAATATATATGTAATATAGAAATATACATATATCTTTTAAAAATACTTTGTAGTAAAAAGAAAGGGTGTTCACTATAATCCGCGTTTTGTATAAAATAAATAAATAAATATCACGTGCCCCATATAGGATTTAAAAGATTTTCTTAAGTTGCGTTAATGCTACAGTTTTGACAAGCGCTTTCGCAAACCAGAGCACGGTGATACCAGACTTGCGCAAATGAGATGTTTTAAGGCACATGCGCAAACGCAAACAAGAGTGTCAAATATTTGGTTTTGTGAATATTTTCTAAAACATCACAAATGAGACTAACACCCAGAGCAAAGCTTGTGAAAGGGTTAAAGGACAAATTAGTATTAAAAGTGAATTCCCATTCAAAATGTTATTCTCTAATGAAGCATATTACGTGTCACTCTACGAAGCTTTGGATTGAACATAACATACACTCTGTTTGGTTGGCTTTATGCTAGTCGATATCTTCCAAAACAATGATGGCTAGAGACTTGCCATCAATTGCGAATTGGCAGCTTGCTAACATGAATAGATGATGTATAGTTATAAAAACAGCTGACATTTATCATGTTGACATTATACTGATAACTTTTAGTGGACTTCTAATGTCAATACAATAATATTCAACTAATTGGCCATCACGATTACATACTCTAATCTCACTCAATGGTTTTCTTGTAGTTGTGTAAATCCAATCAACTACGTCGACAACGCGAGACAGTTGAGCCTTATTTAATATACGGAGAGTTATTGGCCAAGTGCGTCATAAATTATGTGGCCTTTGGAGCAGCCTAAACAAAATGATATTTAATCATTAGTTTCACAAAATTATCTATGCAATAAAATATATTTCATTGGTATTAAAAATATATTGCTTGCTTTTGATATGATTTCAGCATGTGAGCCTCCAAAGAAATACAGATTACTCTGTACACACCCTGAAATAAGTACAGGGGTGAATGAACAGGCTTAATGCGAAGGAACTACATTTTGTCTGATATTATAAATTATGGTCATGATTTTTCTACTTGAGAATGTACTTTAAAATAGTGAATTCAATCACTGGATTAATCAGGACTATGGCAAATTTAAAATTTTTACAACTTCTCGCATTGATGTCAGAAAGTATAAATATAAAATATGTAACCGAAATATGCTCGAAATAAAAATATTTGAATAGGAAAATTTTTCCTTTGATAACTATTTTTCAATATTTCCTTTTTTAGATTATAAGAAATTTCCAATATTAATTGCTTTTAGTTTTATTTCGAACCACTTTCACTTCAACTGGCAAGCATTGAAAGTGAGTCCTTGAAAGTAAGTACAGATATTGTAATAAGATACCGTTCCAGTTCTCTCGGAGTGCGAGAGATTTTAGACAGTTCAAGTTTCTTCCACTACAATTTTTGTTAATTTACGAAACTAAATGCTCATCATTACTGGGCAATTTATATTAAATGCAGAACTCGTATCATTTTTCACTAATGAAAAAATAACAAAAATAAATAAAAAAAAACAATAAAACAAACAATAAAATAAGAAAATAAAAAACAATAATTTATAAATAATATGAAAACATAATTAATAGTATTAAACATGATATTTTACCTCTAAGGCCAAAAGTTAATATAAATAGCGAAAAAGTATTTGTATCCAAAGAGGATATTACACCGTTGTACTTGGCAGGACTTAATTGGTATAGAGAATGAGAGAAAGGGAGAGAGAGAGAGAATTTAGTCTTACAGAATCATACAGAGTAGATCAGTCATACCTCATTAATTTCATTCTACTCTCATGTGTAGGAGCAGGGAAAATTAAATATATATACGAAATCAAAATTTGATGATATTTGCCCAAAAATGCAAAGAGTACCAAAAATCGAAAATTTTCCCAAAAATTGAAAATTTTTTTTTGTCTTTATTTTTAGCAAATATATATTTTTAACATTTAAAAACATAAAATAAACATACAAGAGCAATAAAAACGCCAATTTTGCATTCAAATATACACAAACGGACGATTTTAAAGTGGGTCTGTTTTTGCCCAAAAATGCAAAGTGTACCCCCTTATCTAAAAATTGAATATCGTTCGAAAAATCTAAAAAATTTTTTGTCCTTTATTTTTGGAAAAAATATATTTTAAACATTTGAAAACATAAAGTAAACATACAAGAGCAATAAAAACGCCAATTTTTCATTCAAAAATACACAAACGGACGATTTTAAAGTGGGTCTGTTTTTGCCCAAAAATGCAAAAAAATCTAAAAATTGAATATCGTTCGAAAAATCGAAAAAATTTTTTGTCCTTTATTTTTGGAAAAAATATATTTTAAACATTTGAAAACATAAAATAAACATACAAGAGCAATAAAAACGCCAATTTTTCATTCAAAAATACACGAACGGACGATTTTAAAGTGAGTCTGTTTTTGCCCAAAAATGCAAAGGGTACCCCCTTATCTAAAAATTGAATATTTTTCCAAAAATTGAAAAAATTTTTTGTCCTTTATTTTCAGCAAATATATATTTTAAACATTTAAAAACATAAAATAAACATACAGGAGCAATAAAAACGCCATTTTTCATTCAAAAATACACGAATGAACGATTTTAAAGTGTGACTGTTTTTGCCCAGAAATGCAAAGTGTACCCCCTTATCTAAAAATTGAATATTTTTCCAAAAATGGAAAAAAATTTTTGTCCTTTATTTTTGGAAAAAATATGTTTTAAACATTTGAAAACATAAAATAAACATATAATAGCAATAAAAAGGCCAATTCTTCATTCAAAAATACACGAACGAACGATTTTAAAGTGTGACTGTTTTTGCCCAAAAATGCAAAGGGTACCTACCCCCTTATCTAAAAATTGAATATTTTTCGAAAAATCGAAAAAATTTTTTGTCCTTTATTTTTAGCAAAAATATTTTTTAAACATTTGAAAACATAAAATAAACATACAAGTGCAAAAAAACTCAACTTTTTCATTAAAAAAATACCGAAACGGACGTTTTCAAAGAATGACGATTTTTTCACAAAAATATATAATATATAAATATATATATATTGAATAAATTCAATTGCGACTTGCTTTACACAAGCTTCCCCCTTCATACTCGTGTACATTTATTATGGTAAATATCATCACCTCTTATCTGCCATATTATAAGCAGACTTTCCACATTTTCTTAAAAATCCCCTTTCCTACGAATACTTAAATGAAATTTATATGACTAAAACGAGTATTGCAGGAACGTTCTGAAATTTCCAATCTTTACCGATAAATTATGGTGCAACATTTATTTTGATCTCTCATATTTTTGATATTGAGCTTTTTATGAATTATAGGGTTTCGCATATACGAGGTGTGGTATGAAAAAAATTTCTGATGTATTTATTTTTTTTAGGTGGCAGCCACTAAGCTTAGGTGCCTTTAAATTATCACTTGTTTTGATAAATGAAAAATCGCTAATACAAAATATTCCACAGATCGCTGTCACAGTTAAAGTAAATAACGTATACAGTACAAACTTTTCTCATACTTGAGAAAAGGAAAGGACTTTGGTAGACGGAAAATTTTATAATTGTTGTGTAAATACCTGAAAATACCTCGTTTATGTGAAACAATATGGTTAATATAGATTTCAATATGAATAAAGAAGGCAGGAGCTGGAAAAAATAACTTGGAACTTCAGAACGTTCTTACAATAACGTTTGCGGAAAGCAGGCAATTACTGATCTGTATTAATATTTTTTTTTACTGTAAATTGTAAAGTGAAACGGTTTGAAGGTTGAGAAAACATGAACTCACCTTATGGCTTCATCGTACTAATATTAATAAGATTTTTCAAATTTTCTCACTTAGTGATTAAACGATTTTGAAAATAGTGCTGAATTAACGTTAAAATCTGTATTGCAAATCAATGCATTCTTTTAGTTGCCTGCAAACAGTTTCTCATTAATTTTGCTTTACATTGTAAGACAAGCATTATTTATTATTGACTGTGAAGCGTAGAGCGCAGTGTACGAGTACATAAAAGGATGTAGTAGACATGTAAATGTAGTATTCCAAATGCAGATTATCTTTATGGTATTTGCAATGTTCGGCATTCTTTTCCCATGAAAGCTTTTGTGGTTACTTTTTAGTGTTTAGTTTTCCAACTTTTAATATTTAATGAAAAATGGAATGCTTTTGATAGTGAAGTTACTCGAAATTCGAAAGCTCAATAATTACATTAATTTAAGCAGAGGTGTGAAAGGACACTTTTTTAAAATGTCTATTCGCAAATATTCTTTAAAAATAATAATCATAAAAGCGGTATGATTGCATATCTCACCATCAATATATTATTATTCCATTAAATTATTATTTGAAAGAAAGCACAAATACGATAAATGGAAAATAAGAATATGATGTAGTGGTTGGCAAAAATTCCTTCAAAGGATATGTTTAAAATTATTTCATCTTATTTTGAGCGATATTATTTTCCTGAGTTATTCCGCAAAAGTTGTTAATTGTCTTCGCTTTTACATAATTCCAATATAATTTATCGAATTTGCGATTGGTTTTAAGTTAACAAGAAAATCGTAATGTGTCAAGGACAGAACACTGATGCAAATTGTTTATGCTTGCCTTCGAGTAGAAGTTGTAATTAACTATTATTAGTTTTTTTTTACCCCGTTAGCTTTTGTTAAAATTTGCCATGTTTGTGTATTCCATAAAATTCAATTTCGTTGCTTTGAAAAATGTTTAGCGTTCATTGCGAGCAATTTAATAGATTGGAAAAATAATGAAACCATTATCAATAAACCGCATTCAGTCATACTTGAAAATATTTCAAATTGTTGAGAGAAATTCAAAGAAATATTTACATCGTATGTATGTGTGTGTGTGTGTGTGTGTGATTGTATAAAACTGTTTAAGAATTCCTTTTTATTCTTCTTCTCTGCTTTTGTCGGGAAAATACTTAAAATACTTGTATCCTTGTAGACATCCAGCAAAGTTCTGCGTTTACCATCATCACAACTAACAAACATTGTCATCGTTATATCTTCATCATTACTATGGTATTTAACATTATCATCGCTATTATTGTGTCTATTAATTTGGCACAGAATATTGTGAAGAGGTCATCGCTTTTAGTTCTAAAAATCCTTATTGTAGTCATGCCGTCATTTATTATTGCCTTTTGCAAATATTTTTCCCAAAGAAATAAACTTGAATATAGAATTCAGAACATCACTTTTTTCACATTGTTTGGCAAATTTCTTCCTTCGAAAGTGAGTGTCGTATCATATTTAAGAATTTCTATTAAGAATAAATTAATGCCTGACACTAAATGAAATACGAAAAATATAGGTTTCTGGTAAATGGTTTCATTATAAATGGTTTAAAATCGTCCGTTCGTGTAGCATAAATTGATTGTTTGACTGGTGTGGCTTTTAAGCTTAGGAAAGAGTAGGGGAACTTTCAGCAATTACCACATGACTACCGCCTACTACTACAAGAGTATGTTCTTCAAGACTTTATATATTTACAAAATCACAAGAACGAAAGTAGTGGAGAAATTACAAAACCAAATTTAATTTAGCAAATGATGCATCATCATTTAAAGATTTGGTTTGGTAGCCGATGGCCTCAGCAGTCTCTGCTTCTATCCATATTATAATTATATTTAAATTAAGCTATCAAGACGGAATGGCTGCTTACAAAACTTTTAGAATAAAGAAAAAACTCGCTAAGAAATAGGAGCAAAATCGTTCTTTGCCACAATGGATTCGCTTGCGTACCGTCAACACAATCCGATATAATATAAAAAGACGTCACGTCAAACTCGCTAAGATATTGGAGCCAAATCGTTCTTTGCCACAACGGATTCGCTTGCGTACCGTCAACACAATCCGATATACTATAAAAAGACGTCACGTCGAACTCGTTAAAATATTGGAGCAAAATCGTTCTTTGCCACAACGGATTCGCTTGCGTACCGTCAACACAATCCGATATAATATAAAAAGACGTCACGTAAAACTCACTAAGATATTGGAGCCAAATCGTTCTTTGCCACAACGGATTCACTTGAGTAAAGGTAACACCAGCCGATATAATACAAAAAGACGTCACGTCAAACTCGCTAAGATATTGGAGCCAAATCGTTCTTTGCCACAACGGATTCGCTTGCGTACCGTCAACACAATCCGATATACTATAAAAAGACGTCACGCCAAACTCGTTAAAATATTGGAGCAAAATCGTTCTTTGCCACAACGGATTCGCTTGCGTACCGTCAACACAATCCGATATAATATAAAAAGACGTCACGTCGAACTCGCTAAGATATTGGAGCAAAATCGTTCTTTGCCACAACGGATTCGCTTGCGTACCGTCAACACAATCCGATATAATACAAAAAGGCGTCACTGGAGACACACCAAGTGGTAGTTATAAATTACAAAGTAATTATAATTTAATCATATTCATATAATTATAATGTTAAGTAAATAAATACAAAAATGAAGAAACATTTAGTCGACACTGTTAATATGTTAGACGTTTTAAAGTTAAAAATGAAAATAAAACAAATTTTAGAAAGTGACTTAAAATGTCTCCGATGATGCAAACGAGCGCTTTTTCAGCTAAACGTTCGTAAAATGCATTCTGATCACCAAAAAATTAAAATAATTAAAAGACTTGATTTGATAAAAATTTGGAATTTTTTTTTTTTTCTTAAATAAACACACCAACTAATAATAATTGGATACTATTGATAGCACTTCTTGTGCCTAATTGGTCCCTTCGCGAATCTGATGGAAAGAAATATTTTCACCAATTAAAATAAATTGCATGCATGCTTTTCATATACTAGTGATTATGTGTCTTCGGAATTTTCATGGAAGAAGTTCTTACACGGTGACTGTGATTTTATTTTTTTATGGACTTTTAAAGATTTTCCAAGAGATTAATATTTTCCTTTACATTACTTCGTAATCGGGTATCACGACAAAATTACTTGTAATAAGAAATGTTGCCTCGTATTCTTTTGTTATTTAATAATTTTAATAAAAATAATAATTCTATAATATTTTTAGCATTATTAGGCAACACTTGCAAAGCAAATAATTTTTTTTTTTTTAGGTAATAAAGCTTTAGTGGAAAGTTTATTAACAACTAAGCATTAGTACCGGCAGCATAAAATATTTATAATTATTTTCTGTAATGTTTAAATGGTCTGAGTCATATTATTTTTATTCTCTAGTCCCATTAAGTTGAACAATCGACCATGTGTCGTTACAAAATAGCTAAGAGACGAGTGCGAAACGGCAGAGTATGAGATGCAACAGCAGTTGTTGATGTGAATGTTGGCAGGATTATTTTTGCCGTTACAGTGCATGCGAATTTGGCTAAAGCAATCGACACAGTAAGCATTTTACAAATTATTGTAGATAATATTTCATGTCAGCAGCTTTAAATGGCCTTATACAGACTTGCCTTTACAGTACAAGTACAAAATATGCACAACAATATTGTGTTAGTAAATGTCGACGAACACTAAAAGGCAATACACAATGAGTAATTGGTTTAATTTTTAACAAATTTCAAGTTTGTTTATTACGCCACCAAAAATAAAAGTATTTCAAAGATTTAAAGCGCAGCTAAACAAATAGAATGTCGAATTGTAATCTGTGTGTAAGTAAACAATGACTGTGTAAAAGAAGAGCAGAGAGAAATTTGTTACTTCTTCGTTTGTACTTGGATTGAAGAAACTCTGACCTGAAGTCACTTAAGATTATACAGCAAGTTATTCCTATCGAACTCTCAGCTGGCGCAAACTAGGCCCAAAGTCCAGAAATATCTAATTAATTTTGTAATTTTATACCACAGTGCATTTTAAGAATTGTCGTTTTAGAGGCCCCCTGTAAAAGCCACATCAGTTATAAACACGGCAAATGGAAACATATAGAGAATAGTGTATATAGTGGATATAGTGGATAAATTTTAAGAAAAAAATCGCATGCAAACTTTTTGGTAGAAATAATGAATTGCTTTGATTAAATTGTTTTAAATAAAAATTCACATTTAAATACTACGTGTAAGAATTTCTCCCACTACAGTGCATGGAAAAATTCTACATACATTCATGTAAAATTCGCACGTTCTTCAGACGTGGTAATGGTTTCATTAAGTTTAGAGTCTTCTTTAATAAACAATTAATTGTGTTAATAATTAAAAGAAATATCTCTCTTACCTTTAATATAATATTTTAAAATGAAAATTAACTTGATTTTGCCATTTTATTTTATATATAACTTTATAACTTTAAGTCTATTATTTTATTTTTATATATTTTTTTATCACTATATATATTTTTTTATTATTTTATTTTATTTTAATTTTTTTCCTTTTTTTTTGCCAACGAAATTGAACATGTCTAAACAAGATTAAATTTATGAACACTGTTAAACGGTATATTGTCTTTGGAATGATCAACAATTTTAATGCCGCTATTTGAAATTCCAGACCATTTCTTGTGCGTGCGCTTAATACAATATTTCAGGTTTTTTATTTACATTCATGAAGAGTCTGCCAACAAACCATCAAAAACATAATGAAGATAAAATAGGGTGAAGGTGCTCATACAAAATTTTTTATGCCCCTGTAGGAAATTGCATAGATTTGGGATATATACTGGGTTTCATCGATGCAAGTAGAAATGAAAAAAAAAACACTTAAAATTCCTTCGATTATCGGCAAGCAGGAAATTTCTTTTAAAAATAAATTAATATAATATTTTTTCATAATTTTTAAATCATGTCTGAATGTGGATTCAAGTTTCATTTACGAGTATACTACTTATACAGCAGATACAGTGGGTTTCAAATAGCCGCAAGGGCAGTACCTTTGACAGGCATGAAGGTAGAAACTCGGCGAAATTTTCTTGCCTATTAAAGAGTTAATTCTTATGTATTCTTTAAAAAAAAAAAAAATAATAATGTATTATTTCTCATTTAACATCGCTTTATTAAGAACAATACATATATTTTTCTACTGGGTATTACTAAACCACAAAAATACATATTTATACACACACACGAGTGTATAATGAGGTATGTTTAATTTTTAATTCTATGACATTTTCTTTCTTTTCATCTACCATTTTTAAACGAAGCATACTCTTAGGCGGGACTATAAATTATCTACAACAATGTTCATTGTGGCATCAATATAAATAGGAATAGCTGCAAATGTTGCCCAATGTGACAAATTCTTTGGCAAAAATTCCGAAGAATACAATACATTATAATCATTATATTCTAATGAAAGTTAGTTTTTGGTTTCAGTGTAATTTTTCAGAAATCCGATTAAATGCATATTATTATCTTAAAAAGTTGTGAATGAATTTTTTTATAAACTTCAAGTTTTTCGTGTTAATTATTTGATTTGACGATTATGTCTGAACGTGAACATTTCAAAATTTTTGCTTTACTGGACAAGTTGTACCTTCACGAATATAATCAGTCGATCAGTGATGTAATAATGTGTGTTAAGACTGGCGGGGTTATGTAATTTAATCCAAATATAATTTTTTTTTTTAATTTTTTTGTAATTTACAATCCATTTTTAAAATAATAAGTAAATTATTATAGTTAAGAAAGAAAAAAGAGAAAGAAACCTAACGTAGGCTATTAAGCTTCAGCAAGCTATATTGTTTGAATAAATATTAAGTTCTAATATTGATTTAAAAAAAATTAATAAATTTAAATGAAATATTTAAAATTTATAAGACTGACACACAATGAACAGTTTATACATAATAAATTTTTTTTTTCATAAAAAAGGATGTTATTGTTTATACAATTATTTGTATAAATATTGATTTAAAATATATCGAATTAGCATTTCTATACAAAAAAATTTTACTTTTATCCAATATAACGTAATAAGAAAATAATTCTACAATAGATAACTGAGTTCCGCAAATGGGAAATTAAATTAATTTAAATCATCTAATTGGACAAACTTTTCCTTTACGCCATAAAATTCTCTCTATAAATATAAAGAAATCTTTATAATATGAAGCCAATGAGGACAAAAGTGTTTATTCATATTCATGTCAGAGTCTAAAAGCTATATTTTTTTATACTAAGATATTAGCAAAGATTGTATTTATTAAAACATAAACATAAAATTGACTATAAAAAATTTTTGGTGACGTAATCAGAAGAATATCCGTAATGCAATTCATGTGCTTATGAGGACAGTAAAATGGAATACTTTCTCTATAAAATGCGGGGGGGAAAATTTTTAGCAAATCCTTAGTGTAGTAAACAATGTGTTGTATATTTGATTATTAAATTTCTTATCTCTTATATATATAAATAATATATAAATAACGTTAAAGAAAAAATAATTATTTTGTTAACATGCAATATTTCTTGACCCTTTCAAACTCAAATGAAAGTATTACTAATTTCCCAACCTCTTCTTTCCTTATAAAAGATTTTGCTCGAGTAAGAAAAAATTAACAACAAATTGACCACAAGTTTGCCATGGAAATAAATTTTACCAGAGATAATATCTTAAAATTTTACTACAAAATATTCAGCTGCAAAATATTAAATTAATAAATATATTTCTATAAAATTTTATGAAACTACGAAATTATTTTCTGTAGAAATGCTTTGGAAGTATGGAATTAAAAAAAATTCTAGAATTCTAATAATTCCTTTATACCTGCAACTTTGTAAGAAAATATTTCCAAAACATTTTAAAATTTAATCCTTCTTGTATTTTGTAGAATATAATTCCAAACTGATAAACTTAACTTTTGTGTCTAAGAATTAGAAAAATATTTTTATTTGTTATTATTAATAAAAATGTCCACAAGTGTTCTTAAAATGTAATAAAGTTTTAAAAGAGAAAATGATGAAAGCAAATAGAAGAGAAAAGTTCTTACAGCTGAATGCGAATACATAGTGTAGTAAATTTTGTGGCAAAAAAGAAATATCTTATGACATTTTATTATAAAACAATAAAATTTTTTTTTTATTCTCTATTTAAGACATCTCCTGGTATTAATAGAGTCATAGAAGACATAGAAACTATACGTACACATTCGTCAGATACTTGTTAGCACACTTATTGATGGCAACAATCTTATAAATACATTTCAACGTTTGAACATACATATTTCATATTTCCAATTTTGTCTTTGTTTTCCTTGGCAAAATAAAGCAAACGGGCAAACACTTGGAGATGAAATTGCATATTAGAAGTAAAAGAATGTGCAGAAGTATAACGACTTTTTTTACATAATTACTGCATATTATAAAGTTCTATATATTTTATATATAATAGCCAATCTATTTTTCTTCTCTTGTTAACGGCCAAAATATTTGTTAATGATCCGAATAAAGGGAAATTTAACTTCCCATGGGACATTGTTAAGGTCACTTGATGCGTAAGGAAGTTGTGCTTGTGTCCTGTTGGGCATGCAGTGAAAAAAATAACATCTCACTTATTAGAATTTAAATAAATACATCTAGTGGAGATGGCATATTTAATTTTAGCTTTAAAACATTCTTGCAGAATGTCTAATTTTTTATCAGTTAAATTTGTTGAAATTCCTATTGATTTTCTGGTAAACAGCTTGAGAACATGAATAGGAACTGAACTTTGCACTGCCACATTTTTAGAATATAAAATTTTACCTGAAAACATGCGGCAACGAAAACTATTTAATATATATATTTTAACAATAAAGGTATCCACCTGTATTGCGGCATGTGCATGTGCACGATACATCCCCTCGCACAATATAGAAGACATAAAAACTTTTTACGCAGCATAAAATGCTTGCACGAGTACATGGCTGTATTTCTCTATACAGTGTATTCGTATATAAAATAAAGTATAAAAGAGAAATAAATTGTAACAAAATCTCTATGACAGATCGTGTTATGTGGCTCAGTTAAGTAAGTTTTAAACTGCCAGAAAGTTTTATAACCCCAAATTCGAATGCATTAGTATATATAAAAATGTATATAAATTTATAGCCATATATGTATGTATGTAAATACAAGTCTACTTTTCAATATGCCGAACAGCCCACATTCAGCATGTCTTCAAAAATCTTAAAAAAAATTCATAATAAATCATGAACGATAAAATGAATACACTGAAATACTGTTTATATATATTAAGCAATACCGATATCATACACATTAAAAAATATAAAGTAGATAATTTTAAGTAATTTTAAGCTTTTTATTAAATTCTTATTAAGTTATTTTTATTATGTTTTATTGGAAATTTTTAATTTTTAAATGTGATTCTGATTAAACGATATTTTGCTTTCTTTGTAAGAAACCATAATAGTCCATCTTACTGCTGTTAAGCACAAGTTTCTATATAAATAATTTATAGCTGATCAATAACGTCGTTATTAATGGCGTTTTCTTTCATAAAAATGTTGCCCTGTCTTGCCCTGAGCATTTTTATATTATTTTGCCCACCCTGTAAAAACTTTATTTTATATTTGAAGTGAAAAGAACGCAAATTAAAAATATGTGTGTTGCCCTGTTTTTAAGGGTATAGAAACATTAATTGTTCAACCTGTGATAAAACAATATGCGTAAGTTTTATATTAAAAAAATAATGAAAAAAATGAATGAAGAAAGTTCAACTTGTTCAAAAACTACTTAATATAAGTGGAATTATGGTGGCCAATTTACTTACATATAGGCTAACAGTGCAAGCTAAAGTCTATTTCTCTTGGTTGATATGCAAACCAAAATGTTCCTTGGCCGGGTTGCTAATTCATCTTATTCCCTTTTGTTGTTGGTTTGTTTTATACAATACACGATATAAAACTAATTATTAAAATATAATTTTCTCACTTTTCCGACTGAAAAGATTCTTCTGGAACATTGTCTAATAACACTGTGTACGGTGCAAAAAGTGCAAAGTTTAGAAAAGAACACATCACCATTTGTGGGGTCAAAACATTTTTGATAAAAGAACACTAGTTTACCATTTTCTGGAAAATTTTGCCTTTTTTTGTAGAAAAGCAAACACCATAAGATATTTGTTTGCAAAATATTTGCTTCCGAATACAAAAATGCACAAGAAAATATTACATTAAATATATTATCGCCATTTTTTTTAGAATTTACTGAACGTCTCACTTTTATTTCTCTTTTAAAGTTTTAAATTTAATTTCACTTCATTAAAAAATTTTAAATTACTTTCAGATGTAACATTGTATTATTTCAATAAAATATTGTACAAGTTTTTATTTTTGCAAATTATAATTTGTGTATCATTTATTTCTTTTGAAACGAAACAATAGAAAGCAATCAAGCAAATAACTTCAGGAGAAAACAAACAACTAAAAAGATAGTAAATGTCAAAATGTGTCTTTCTTTCTTCTATAGTTTATATCAAATAAACATCATAATTTTATTGCAATAGAAGGTTGAAATATTTGAAAGATTTTTTTTGCCATAGAACACAAAATTATAACAATATTGATTAATGTAATTGATAATATGTGAAAAATTATTTGAAATTATTTCCTAAGGGAAAATTGTTCAAATACCGAGCCAACCGAAAGTACATGTAGACGTGCCTACATGTGTATTGCGAACCAGCATTCAAATAGGAAAGCATTACGTAGCTGTCTCTATATACATATGTGCGAGATATATACCGTCACATCTATAAACAAATTATCACTGCAAAAAGTACTTTTTTCATGCACAACATAATATTCAGAGGCAGCAATACGGGAGCAGCTACAATTTTAAAAGATACGCCCGACGAATTTTAAGGTGAAAATTTGTGCCATTTTTGTGTTCGGTCATGCTTGAAAGAGAAAAGGAACGGCATGAGGATTTATAATGATGTCAGAGAGTTCTTCGTTGATAAAGACATTATAAATAAAATAAGGCCAAGTGGCATCATGCACTGAATGAACTTGTTACTTGTGGCAACGCTGATCTTGGACTGCGACAACCCCGGTCGTTGACATTAAAATATGTGCGGGTGGCAGCTACGCACAGCTGAGTGAGGGATAGAAAACCAAAGAAGAATAATTGAATTACAATTGCTGTGTAAAAATAAATAAATAAATAAATCACTATAAAATATATCTTAAGCGTACTTTGTCTTTAAATCCAAGTTATTACATTACTCATAGTGAAGTAATGATAGGGCTAGTCATGAAAACAATATTGCCTGCCTCGTAACTATCGCACTAGAGCCTTATTTGAGCATATTTGGTAGTTATTCTTAGTGAAACATCAGATGGAAATTTTGCATTCTAAACGACTTAAATAGGATTTCTCAAAGCCTAGGGCTTTTATCACAATAAAGAGATGGATACCCACCATACAAAATTCGAAATATTTTTTTTTTTTACTTTACTAGCAAATATATAATAAATATATTCTTAAACATATAACAAAAACGAGAAAGTAATAAAAAAGCAAGTATAGCATTCAAAAAGATATAAATAGGCTTTTTCCAAAGGCCTAAAGCTGTATTACCAAAAGGGATGAATATCCACCTCAGAAAAATCTAAATTTTTTTGCTTTCCTACTGACAAATATATAACAAATATATTTTAAACATAAAATAAACCATAAAATGTAATAACATTGCAAGTTTGCCATTCCAAAATATGTATATAAATGGCCTTATTCAAAGTTGGACGGTTGTGTCACCAAATCAATATTTAACTAGCAAATATATAACATATATTATATATTCTAAAATATAAAATCAACGGGGAAATATAATAAAAATGCTAGTTTTGCATTCAAGAAGATATAAAGGGGCGTTTCCAAGGTTTGACGTTGTATTATTAAAAGGGATGGATTCCCATTGAAAAAAAATCTTTTTCGATAATTTCTTTTAAATATGTTCGAAAACATAAAATAAAAGGAAAAATATTTTCGCTCACTAATAATATAAATATTGTTATGTATGGTATATGCGTGGAGGCCAAACGAAGTATCTAATATAAGCATTGTGTAATGAACTCATGCATTCAGTTCTTTTTTGAGTAATAGTTATTAAAGCAAATTCTAACAATTTGTGTTAATACAGTTTAATTTACTTAGCAGCAAGACCTCTAGCCAAACCACACTTATATATACTAAGTCGACGTTAAGTTTTCATTTCTGTTTTTCATTTTCTTTTTTTCTATTAAGTAAAAAATTGGTTTTAAGAAGAGGAAGGAATATTAGCTGAAGGAACCATTTCAATTTGCAATCGTTTTAATAAAGAAAATTTCAATAAAACTATATTTTATTTCTATTGTAGGCCACACAATACGAGTATAAGCATAATTACGTAAAATGTTAGCGTACAGACCAAACGCAAAATCTATAAAGTTTTTGTATAATTTTTGTTTAAAATTGTTGAAAAGCAATAATTATATACATGCCTGAAAATACAAAATAGAAGTAAAAATAAACATGAGAAGGCTGTGAAACTCAGTGGTGCCACTTGAGTTATATCAGTTTTCAAATTGGCGGTATTTTTTCCGCCCTTTATTTGTGTTTTTTTTATGAGCCTTTTAAATAAAGGAATTTTTTATGGCATTTTTCGTGTTATTTTTTATGTATTTAATGTTTTGTTTGATTTTAAAACTATTGACAATTTAAGGATGATTTGAGGGTATGATTTGGCTGAAGGGAAGTCGTGAGTTTGATATCTTACTGCGGCAGTTATCAAAAAATATAAATTTCTTCTATATTTCTGAAAGTGTTTCAAAGTTTCAGGTGTTGTTTGTCATTGGAATGTTTTAGTGATGAAAGCATTACTTAATATATACCAATTAACTACTGATTCTTCTCTGCTTCTTCTGTAGAAGTATTTCATGTAAAATAATATAAAATAAATTAATAAAAAAATGCTACCAAAGAACAGTTTATAACAACATTATAAGCGCCTTTTTCTAACACTATTCCTTTCTCATAATTCTTATAATTGCTTTTCATGGGGGCTAATCCTTAATCTTATAAAACCGTATGTATTCGTATCTGAATATGTTTCTGTAGTTAAAATAGACAATATCTTAGTAAAGCTTCTCAAGATGTCCTGGAAAGATTTTTTGTATTTAATCACATTTAATAAATTTAAAAAATGTTCTTCAATCAAAAAATCTAAATATATATTATTAAAGTCAAGCTGCTAATATGGGCTAACATTCAAAGGAGATTTGACTCGAATCGCCAAATTTGTTACGCGATGGTTAGAGTGGCATAGCTGGTCCCGAAGACAAAATAGCTATTTTCAAAAGAAACAGGTTAAAGGCATATACATTGTTGTTGTGCCACTTCTTTCTCAAACCAGATGGCTAGCTGCTTCCATGCCTTAAGGCAGAGCAATAATCTTATGTTCAAGTAGCAGTTATGTTAAGCCAATAGGATATATTTCTGCCCTCCCTTTTATTTCCCCTCCATACAGTTTTCTGCTCCTGCAGATTGGCTTTTCTAAAGTCTATCATTCCCAAAGAATATTTAACTCTTTACACCTTCATGTACGCTACTGCTAGATACATATATACGAGTATAATCCATCAAACCAATACAGCGGCTTAAACAAATTTAAAATTCAAAAAAGTAGAATAGAGTATCTCATTAGAACTTTCCCCTCCTTTTAAGAAGTATTACGGCATTTCTATAGAAAAGTTATAACGACTCTTAATTATAGTTGTTAATATATACATATATATGCAAATATGTAGGTATATATATATACATATTTTTTGATCACACCTCGGTATAGGTTCCATCACATTCATTATTACATGTCTCCACAATAAAAATAGAAAATGAGTTAATAAATAATAATAATATAAAACAAATTAGTTTTTTAATTGGTTTTCGGGGAAAAACCGTTTACAGGAGGAAAAATTTAAGTCTTGTTAGCAACATTGTTTGAATTAAAATCCACTATAGTTTGTGCATGGCATTTTCTATGGCATAATCGTTTATAAATACAATAAGAAATCTTTATGGCTCTGTAGACAAGGCTGAGATTTTATGAAAGTCTAAGATTTTAAACCATAAAGCGCAAAAATGTATAAAATAATATGAAAATGTATATTTTAGTGATGACCTAAAAAAATTTATTGTTTAATAAAATATTCGTAAAAGCAAATAATTTTTGATACTTAAAGCCCATAAACTGCCAATTTTATATATTTGCCAAATTTAAAGGTTTCAACATTATATTTTATATGTGCATATAAAAACATCTACCAATTTGTTCTTTGCTACGCAATTTGGAAAAAAAAAAAATCTTTACAAAGTTTTTCAAAATGATATAAAATGGAAATAAAGTATTCGCTTTTAATGGCCACAACAAAATGAACTGCAGAATCGAATATATTTTTTATTCATGTTTATAAATTTCTTCATTGGATTTTGTCATATATTTTTTAATGTTTTACATTTTACAAGTATTTTTAAAATAATAATATTTCGGCTGCAATTCAAATATAACGCATTAATGAGAAATAAAACAAAAATTTTTAAAAATTTCTCATTTGTTTGTGTGTGAAAAAGCAATATTCCATGAACAAAATAAATTACCTTTTTTATTTAATTTTTTTTTACAATAACAAAAAGTGAAAAGAGGTAAAATTAAACTATTTTCTTAATAGTAAATCATTTTGACGGTACACTAAAAAAAAATTTATACTATTCCTACACAAGAAAAAAGTCATTCTTGTATAAAAAGTTGCTCCTTCTTGAATAACACAAAATTTTATCTTAAATTAATCGATTAATTAACCGATTAACCAGTCGATTACTGGCCGTATTTACTGGCCACATTACCTCGGCCTTATGAGTATGAAGCGACAATCCGTGGATGGCAGATGTCCAAAAGGTATTGGTTACTCTTGAGTTGAAGGATTCTCTTTTGTGCAGACCAATTTAAATTGATTAGGTTTTATTTATATTAAATTTTATACCGATATCTTGTATAATGGCAGAATTTAAGTAAATATATAACGAACTTAAGATTAAATCGTTTTATAAAATCATTTATAGAAAGAAAATTATTCTTGCAATAAATTTAAAGATCGCATAAGGAACGCTTGTCATTTTTTTCAATCGGCTTAGAGTGAAATGTGTCATGTTGCTATCTAGAAATATATTTCTAATCATATAGCCACATGTTAGAGGAGCTTTTAAGGTCATTTCCAATGGAAAACCTAAAATATAAACAACTTCGTTAGATGTAGTTTGATAAGCTATAATTTTTTTTAAGAATTATATAAAAAGAAGAATCATTAGCCGATATCCCAGTTACATATACTGCGAAAAGTTGAATGAGGATGGGGAACACACGTCCTTCAACTGCGTTTAGAATAGGCAAAGAAGCGATCTCAGTAGTCACCTTGGTGGCTTCCCTCGCGAAGACTTTTTTACCAAAATGCTGGAGAGTGAAAGCTACTGTAAAACCCGTGTAGAGTAAAAAAAGCAGACCTCGATACAATATAAGGAGATGCTGCTTTAACCGGGTATGATTAGGGGCCAGCCGTAAGCTGATTAAAGCTTATGATCCTTTATAGAGCGATATTCGCCTCGTCTTCTCGAAGTAACACAGAAAGCAGTCCATAGAAGGGGGTTCCCACAAAAAAGAGCACGAAGTGTTTTAGGACAGAAATCACTCAACACAGTAGATGACTATCACTGTATTACTACTTCCCCGGTAGAAAAAAAATCTTTCGCTAATGGAAGGATATTCATATATTTATAATATTAATTAAATAAATAAATAAATAAAAAGAATCACAACATTTTACAAAAAACGGTACGTGGCATTTAACAGAAATAGAACACCGGCGACTTTATTCCACCTCAATGCACTTCTCTTCATTTGTATGTGTATATCTGCAATATATTGCCCAAATGGATGAAGTTTATGTAACCATGGTTTTAGAAGCAACCACACAAATGTCGTTTGTTAAGTTTACATGACGATAAATTTAAAAAATACAAATAAAAATAAAAGAGAAAACATGTATGCAAAATTTAACATAAAAAATAAAAAATTAATATAGAATGTACCATTTAACTAAAAATAAGCTTTTAAACAATTTTGTTTTTTTTTTGTGTGCTTTGTTTTTTGTAAATAAATTTTCCTGTCTACACAATAAATAACAATTGCAGTGAAAAATGTATGAACAAGAAATTATTACGGCCCACTGCATAAGAAAATATTAGCAAAAGGTAAATAACTGCAAAAGGGGTGAATATTTAATATTATTTTTAGCTTTGTATTTGCATACAACTGAAACAAATATAATGAAATATTTAATAGTAAATTATAAAATAACATTAAATTTATTGTTTTAATGAAATTTTTTGTTTATATATTTATCAGCCAAAGGAAAAAAATTATTTAAAGGAATAACTATTGAACTGTAAGCACTCATTTGATAAGTATTTTTAAATAAATGTTCAAGGCTTAAGAATAAATTTCTTCTATGGAAATGAAAGAAAAGCTTTTTATAAAAGCACTTAATAAAAGCCGATAAGAAGGGAGCATATCATTGCCAATGTTACTTCTATAGGCGGTCGAAGGTTTCATATTCTTCAACTGAGGACTCATATGGTTTCCTGTTGAACCGACCTGCCGGCCATTGTGTTTGCTTTTTATATCAAAAAGGTAAAATTAAATTTCTAAAAAAAAAGCTATACTTTATTTTAAATGACTTTGGTGGGACAATTTAGTTTAACCAATTTTTTTTTCTTTTTTTTTATATGAGGCTAATAAAACTAGCCTCACACGAGTTAATACATTAAGAACAAATGATCATAAGATAATTACAACTAGACAATAGTCTAGACATATAAATTAAAGAAATAAGACACTACACTAATAATAGAGATCATTAATATTAATCTCTAACTAAACCAATAACAGGTAAAACCAAGAGATCACCTTTAAACCATCTGGTATACATATGATATAATTACTCAAACTAGAGATAAGACCACAACATTATTTATATGATCCTCACACAGAATATTTTTAGTATTAATAGATAATAAATAATACTAATTAAATAGTCTTAAGAATATATCAAATAAAGAAGCACATACTTCAGTGTAGCTAAATAATAAAATTAATTTTTGATTCATTCGTTTACAGAACAATTAACTCACGCAAGCAAACCAAGTAGAGTAACTTTTGTTGAAAACAAATTTTAAAAGTTCTTCCAGCAATGCCAAAAGTTACGATAAAATTTTAAGAAAATCTTACTTACATCTCCTGTTTTTCAAAGCAGCTAATAATATTACATAACATAGAAGAAGTCTTCCTTGAGCATGGAAAAATATTTCGCAACAATAATAATTGAAATGGTTTCCAACTTTAACCTGAAATTCTCTTTTCCTAAATTAATTCCATAACTACAGAAACCATTTTTGAGTCGTGTAATTTTACAGTTTTTATGTTTTTGAAGCAACACATTCGGCAGCGGGCTGCATAAAGTAACTTTCCTGTAGTTCCTTTCAATTGTGAGTGAAGAATTTAAATTAAATAAATTATTTCAGTTAGAATGTTTTTCGGCAAACCGATTCATAATTTAAGAAAAATATATTCATGTTTATGCAAGGACTGGCAAACTTTTCTATAAAAGTCTTGCCAGCCATTTCAACTTTATTTATTTTCTTAAAATCTACATATCATAATATTCAGTACCAAATTCATGCCCACAATGAATAATATTTTTAGTAAAAGCGGTCTAGCAAAAAAAGTTAAAGACCAGCAAAGACTACATAAAAAACATAAACACCACATAGAGAAATCCAGTAGATTCTTGTTAACAAAAAAATGTTTAAATATTTAAAATAATTAAACTAATTAACTTAAATATAATATATTCAAAAGTATGCTTATTATTATTATTTTAATTTTTCTTTTATTGGCACTCCTCCCTTGAAAAAGTAAACAAAACGTCTGTAAAACGTCGGGGCAAAAATAATAAAAATATGAAATTTTTATTTATAAAATGTTTAGCTAAATTAGATTAAAACAAAATTAAATTTTTCAAACTTTTTATGATCATGTTAGACTCTGTCAAAGCATACTGTTGATATTCCTAAGACTTTAGCATTTCTATTCATTACACTGTTAGGCAATTTTTCTATATTTTTCTATAAGTATTATAGTACATGCTAAGCCAAATAGATTCTCCTGTAAGATGGATGGAAACTGAAGATTATCAAATGATCATCTCAATCAACTTTAAAGAGATCGATCAAGTCCAACCTCGGCTTGGACTTGATCCAAAAAAAAAAAGTACTTTAAGTACTTTTTTTTTACTGACTCTATTTGAAAAAAGCTCTAGTAATTTTACAATAGCCATCGTGGTAGATACTAATAAATTTTACAAAAACAATCGTGATGACTATTAAAGAAAAGAAATGCTTGATTGGATTAAGCAAACAGTTACTTGTGGAAGTTAAATTGCATAAAAGAAACTTTAAACGGTACCTGTAATAAACTTTATTTATTTATAAAATTCTTAAAAAGTTTCCTTCAGAAACATAACAAAACTTCTCTTGATAAAACAAAATTTTCAACTTAGTCAATTTATACTAAACAATAAGTTTTAGTGTTATTTTTTTCGCCAGCAAGTATTTTGCTGCATGCAAACTCCCACATCCAATAATGTATTCTTTTTTATGATTATGATAGAAACGTTAACATTTTTATTAACAAGATCTATTGGTTTATATGTCTTTATAAGACAAGACGTGCAAAAAAAAAGCTCATAAATAACAAATATTTATAGCCATGCAGTTGAAAAATTTTATTGCCTTCAAGCACTTAACACATATTTATGTTCATAAATGCCAAATATACCACATACATCAATTCGGTTTAAAACGAAGTTATTTGTAGCAATAAAACATAAAACAAAAAAAAGGAAAACAGGAAACGAAAAATATTTGCAGAAGCATCATGTTGTTTTAGGAAATGGCAGTTATCGATATAATTTGATTTAAGAACTCCATGAAGAGATTGATAGCTGGTATGAGCCCTATACGCAAATCACTATTTTATAAAATATGTATATCTGCCCCACACACGCCTTTAGAATATGGTGGCATCATAAAAATTTGCAACATTTACATGGAGTTGATGTTAAAATATGACTTTAAATGAATGCTGGCTACGGGGCATGTGCTCAGTTGAACATATAAAAAAAAGTAAATGTGATTTTTAATGCGCAAAAAATTTTTATTTCAAATAAATAAATTAGAACACCAGCGGTAACACTTATTCACTATTTGATTAAAGTGTGCCCAAACCACTTAAGCCAAACTTGAGCTTGAGTCAAGCCATAGCCAATAGCCGTCTATAGCCCCATCAGAGTTAAGAAAGGGGTGCTATTGTTTGAATTGTTAATTAATTTCATAAGATAAATATGTATCATTTGAACTATGCAAGTATATTCCCTGTTACTGTAAAAACTAGATGAGCAATTATATTTTCAAGAGCTTTCCAAATAATTTAAAATATGGAATGTGCATATTAAACTTCGGTTCAAAAATATTTTTGCAAAAAATATTGTTATAATATAATAAAAGATAATTATTATATGATTTAGATAAGGATTGCCCTTAATTTTGTATCTGTTGAGAGAGTGAGCTTTTGAAATCGTACTTTTTATGTAAAATGTTACCCTCTGTAAAGATATCCGAAAACATAAAACGATGCCTTGAAAAAGAGAAAATATAAAAAAATAAACTTGAAGCAACAGAGTTTCAAAATGAATAAAAATTAAATTAAATCAAAAAAATTGCCAAGCATTAACTTACAACATCTTTATTGTTTTACTTAAATGAAAACCAAAACTGTTCGAATTCTCCACTGATGATGTACTACGTCGTGTATAAATTTTGGTTTCTCAACTGCACGAACTCTTCTTTACTACGACTGCAACATTTCATATGTTAAGTAGCGGAAATATTAACAACAGGTTGTGTTTTGGCAGTGTGATACTTCGACTGCCGTTTTCTAAACTCAGCTGCACACCACTACACCTGGTGGCGTATGATTAATATTGTGGGACGAAATCTCTGCAAAAATGTTACTCATACGCACACGTCCCTGCATTGTATACTAGCGACTACACTTTACAGTAGATCTGAACACTGAACAAGATGTAAAAACATTGCTTACATTTTCAACACTTCCTTTACTTCTGAGTAAACCCACAAACTGGAACAATTTGTTAAAATGTACTGCCTTTGAGTGTATGTAAGTACATATCAAACACAAACGTGTACATACACATCTTTTGGAAAAAACAAGGTTTATTTTTTTAAGGACATTCTAAAGTAACAAAGATTTTCCGATTTTACAACATATTATGTAAAGTAATGCAACTGGATAAGATACTATGTATAACGGAAAGCTTAAGGATACAGCAGAAAACAGATAAAACAATTACAAAAAACACGATACCGACAATTTAAAAGCCGTCTATATTATAAATTTTTTAGTACAGTACACTAGTAAAATAATCATCCTACAATAAATTTAAAGCCACCACGAAAAAATTTTTTATTTTTATCTTTTTGTTATTTACTTTATACAGAAAAATATTTAATATTTTTATATTTCTTATTAAAACGGGTTATTTATTTCGTGGTTTCAAAAGTATAGGACTGGAATTCGACATCTGTCAAACTAAGTTGTTAAACCAATTTTTTTTCTTTTCAGTTGAAAGTCTGGCATTGACGAAAAAGGATCGCTTAATACATAAAACGGTGATTCTGCTACAGCCACAAATCGTGCTATAAGAGGAGATTATGGTTTACATTCAACTACGCATGCAATTGGCAAAACTGTGTAAGAAATTTGAAGAGACTGGAGAGGTTACAAATATTGTAAGGCTTCATCGTTTCGTTCGTTCTGCTGAAAATATCGCTGCTGCAAGTGAAAGTGTTGCCGAAGACCGCAATGTGCCAATTCCTCGATGTTGTCAGGAATTAGAACTGCCTTACGGCACATTATGGTGCATTTTGCATTTAGATCTACACCTACATCAATATAAAGTCTAGCTCACACAACAACTGAAGTCACCTCAGCATTTACTCTGTCGTGGAATGGTTACTTGAACAAGAGGCGGTGGACGGCGGTTTTTCGAACAAAATTTTCTTCAGCGATGAAGCACATTTCTCACTCGCTGGATATGTAAATAATCAAAATTCTTGCTATTGGGGTTCTGAGAATCCTCTAGTAATTGAAGAGAGTCCATTACATCCAGAAAAAGTCACTGTTTGATGCGCTCTTTGGCCCGTACATGTGATTGGATCCTAGTTCTTCGAAAACGACTATGGAACGACTAACACCGTCAATTCAGAGCGTTATGGTCCTATGACTTTTTTTTTGCTTGCTATTGAAGAATATGACTTGGAGAATATGCAAGACAGTGACAAGACAAGACAGTGCCACATTCCACACAACTCGAGCGAATATAGCTTTATTGCCAGAGACATGTCCCGACCGCTTAATTTGTAGTATTGGCGATACCAACTGGCCATGAAGATCATGCGATTTGACACCATTATCTACACACTATCTTTTGGTGGGGCTACGCGAAAGACCGTATTTATGCAGATAAGCCTTTAACTCCTGAGCTTTTAAAACCAACTTTTGTCAAATTGTGGCTGAGATACCGTTCAATATGTGTCAAAAAGTGGTCGAAAATTATCTCAAGATAATCAATGCTTGCAACATCTCGCCTGGTGCACATTTAAATGACGCAGTGTTTCACAGGTCATGTCAACGTTCAAACTTTATAACAAAAAAGAAATATCATGAAAAAAAAATATTTTTTATGTGTTTTATTTAAGTTTTACTTAGACCGCAAAATAGATAACACGTTCTTTGTACATGTGTACGCAAATGATATATGATATATATTTATTACAAATCTGGTTTTACGTATATAAATTCATACATGCTAACATAGAATGCATCTGTATAAGAATTTTTAAAAATGTTTACATTTTTTTCTTCTGCAAAAATTATAATAAAATATGCGAATACTCTGCTGAAGTGAATATAAAATTAAATTTATCAATGCCAAATTCCAGTACGAGTATATCTCAGCTTTCCCATGTTTAGAATATCTAAACAGAATAACAGATAATTAGTATTAATTCTTTTTAATACAATTAACTGCAAAAGGAATTTTTATCTTCATTATATATAGAATGTAATTAAACATAATTGCAAAATATAAAAGAAAAAATAAAATAAAAAATTTAAATATTAAAATACATGATTGATCGAATTTCATTAAATACTTTATTTTGTAAGTGCATGTTGAACAGTATTTAATTTAAAAACAAATAGATCCACATACATTTATGTTCTTGTGCATGTAATTTCTCACTATCGGAATTCATTAAATTAACCGCAATTTGTTACAAGACCATATTTGAATGTAGTACGCAATGAATTGTGGTAAATTTACATTGTAAAATTACTATCAAATAATTTTTGTATTTTGTTAAAAACGAAAACATATTTAAAAATCATTATGTTAATATTATTCTGTTATTATATTATAAAATAATTAGAGGTAAATGGAAATTAAAATATATTTAGATTATTTGCATAAATTTAATCAAATTATTCAATCATATTATTATTGGCCGCAATATTAATACTTGTTGATTGAAAGTTTATTATTTGCACAATTTTCTATACGTAGCCAAGTATTAATTTATTAGAAAGACTATTTGCATTTGTTATTTCCAAGCAGCAATTATAACAAATACGAGTATATATTTAAGCCATTCAGAGTACGAGTGTAACCGATAAAATATTGAGAAAATAATGCAAATAAAGTTTTCATTAGCAGGAGCCAAGCGTTTATTGCAGTATCATCTTGTGAAGTAACAAGAAACTCGATTAAGGTTTTAAAATGTATCCCCTTAAAAATTGTGCTACTAAGAAAGTAGAGAAGGATCATGTTCAGAGCAGCTTGTTGGCTGTACTTAAAAAAACTTCCACTTTGGCATTATCGCAGGATATATTCTGCTAACTAGGCAGCGAGATGTTAATAATAAATTGCAATGAGAGTTTTTTTGGTCCTTCTGCAAAAGGGCTAATTTTACTAGCATAACTTCCATGCATTACATTTTCCTTATTCATTGCATCCTATTTCTATAGTTTCTGCTTTTGCATTCCTTTATATATTATTTTCCTAAGAATATCAGATTCTTAGTAAATGGTCGCCAAACCCTAAATTGCCACATCTCAGTTAAATGCAGCCCATTTTTCACCTCTCTAAAAGTTAATTCGTTATTCCTTCGAAATAAATTTAGTTTGCTATTAGCTGTCACTTTTTGGAAAGTGTCCTCTGCTGAGACTCTAATCAGCAATTATAGAAACATTTGATCATAATTACACAATTTCCTTTTATAAAGCAATCAAACAAGTGTCAATTCCTGATATTTTCAGCATAAATACATGTATTTAATTTATCATATTCCTGTAGGAATAATAAAAGTTAATATATATTACACTAGGGCCCCGATTTACGTCGTCAACTATGAAGCAGATTGAAATGCTGCAATTTGTATCTCTTCTTTTTGTAAAAATTTATATATTAACGAATAAAATGTTTTTTTTGCTTTAAAAAATCAGATGATTCCATATAATTCTATATTTTTTTCTATTATTATTATTATTACTATTATTATTATCATTATTGATATTATTATTATTAATATTATTATTATTAATATTATTATTAATATTATTATTATTATTATTAATAACAATTTTATTTATTTCTTTTAATTATATTATTATTATTATTATTAATATTATTGTTATTAATATTATTATTAATATTATTATTATTATTATTATTAACAATTTTATTTATTTCTTTTAATTATATTATTATTATTATTATTATTATTATTATTAATATTATTATTATTATTATTATTATTATTATTATTATTATTAATATTATTATTAATATTATTATTATTATTATTAATAACAATTTTATTTATTTCTTTTAATTATATTATTATTATTATTATTATTATTATTATTATTTGTGCTTTCATTGTGAACGGACGTGTTTCCAAGTGCGCGGAGAAAATTTAATTTTTAAATTAAAGATTAAATTAAATATTGATAAAGTATATACAAATATTAAATTAACTAATAAAAAATGAGTAAAAACTGTGGATACCTCTCTGTTAGTGCATGTACGGTATGTGGAAAATCATTACCAGGAACAGGAGATCACATTAAGTGTCACAACTGTGGTCGTAAATACCACTACTCGCCATGCGCGACGCTATCTGAGTCCACCTACACAACCATGACCGCGGAGAAGAAACAGTCATGGAAATGTCATCTGTGTAGAGGGGATAAAGTTAGAAGTAAGTCACCAAACAACATGTACCAAGAATTAGTTCATGTAGAACAGGAAGATCTAGGAGAACAGGCGCATGCACAATGTGTAAATAACCATGTTGTGGTGAATCGAAGGGGTCCCCATTTGGAGGATAGGAATGTGTCGGAAATGAAAGAGGACACAGGCTCAACTAGCTTAGGAGATATAATCGCCAGCATAAGTAAGCTAAACAGTAATATTATAGACACAAACAAATCATTAAGAGAAGAAATGATAACGGCGTTCTCAAATTTAACGGAAACCATTAAAAACCTATCAGCGCAAGTCAATGACCTAAAAAAAGATATTGAAAAAAAAGAGAACCGTATACAATTTTTGGAAGCAAAGGTCGGTGAAATTTTTAATAAGGATAAAGAAAACAATAACAAAATAAGTGAAACGGAAATACGTGTACATAAACTAGAACAAAACGCCCTAAAAAGAAACATTGAAATTACAAACGTACCAAATGATGAAATGAGTGCCAGTGAAATAATAAAAAAAATTTCATCATTACTGGAAATCTCATTAGAGAAGTTTGATATATATAAAGCGTACAAAGTAAAAAAGGGTCATAAAATCATAGTAGAGTTTTCTAATTTAAATAAAAAACTAGAACTAATGGGAAAAATTAAAGGAAAAAAAATTGATTCGAATATGATGACCGTGGTAAAAAAAAACTCATCAACAAATGACAAAAAAAAACACTACATATATGTCAATGATGAGCTTTCTAGTTTCAACCGACAACTATTTTGGAAAGCCAAAAATAAAGCTAGAGAGAATGATTGGAAATTTGTATGGTTTCGAAATGGAAACCTTTATGTACGCAAAAATGAAAACTCAAAAGCTCAAGTTATAAAGAATGATGAAGATATGCAATTACTACAATAATTTTTTAATTAATAAACTTTAAAAATATTTTTTTGCAAAATATGGATGTGGAAAGACAAAAATTAAAAAACTTTAGTGAAATAAACAAAAAAATTTTAAGTTATCCATTAACATTTATTTTCATGAATATAAGATCATTGAGGAAAAATTTTCCAAAATTTTTAGTTGATATACATAAAGTTTTGGAAAGAATAAAAGTTATAATATTAGTTGAAACAAGCATTACTGATGAAGAGATTACGTTATATGAAATAAAAGGCTTTAAATCTATTTTCTTTAATAGAAAAGACAAACATGGCAACCACCAATCAGGAGGTGGAATAGCAATTTATATAAAAGAGAATATAGCTTTTGCTGATATCTCTTCAAGTAATACTAATTTCGAGTCAGCAAAAATAAATATTAATATAGAAGACATAAACGTGACTCTCTTAGCAATATATCGACCCCCTTCTCAAAACGTTAATAATTTTATAGAAGAAATTGATCACACAATAAAAAAAACAAAAAATAAAAAGGAGATGATTATTGTTGGCGACATGAACATTGACATAAATAAGCAAAATATCACAACAACTAAATACATGGAAATGCTCTCATCAAACGGTTTTGAATGCTTAGTTAATGAAAGCACAAGAGAGAATGTCAGTACGCAAACAGGTACGTGTATCGATCATATTTTTATAAGAAGTAATAAAAAACGTCGAGTAGATACCACAGCGTTTATAATAACAACTACAACTTCGGATCACTACTCACTCTTCTGCAGTATAAATAAAGAAATTGATCAGGGAAGGGAAAAAAGTACAAAGCAGTGCGCCAGTAAAATAGTTACCAAAGAAGTAAATAAAAAGATAAGAGAAATAAATTGGAAAGATTTCATACATCAAAATAGTAATGATTTATACAACAAATTAATCGAAACTTTTACCAATATTTATAATAACTCAACTAAAACAATAAAAAATAAGAAAGCAAGATCTAATAACCCATGGATAAGTGAGGAATTAATTGAAAATTGCAATGTAAGGGATAAACTTTTTAAAAAATGGAAACATAATCCAAACAACAAAAACTTTGAAAACCAATATAAACAATATAGAAATTATTTAAATAAGAAAATATATAATGTGAAAAATAATTATTATAGAAATAAGTTTATTGAAAACAGACAGAACATTCGGGTAACGTGGAAACTGGTAAATGAAATTGTAGGCAAAAAGAATAGTAACATAGACAGTGTGATTTTGCAAAACTTTAAAAACGTAAATATAGCAGATATTGTAAAAAATTTCGCTATAAACTTTAAAGAAAATGTCAAGAAAATTATTCATAATTGTAATATAAAAACTCTAAATTGGAATATGGAAACAGTAGAAAACTCAATATACTTATATCCTACTAATGAGGAAGAGATATTCCTTATATTAAGCAGTTTAAACGATAAAAAAGGCCCTGGGTATGATGGAATTAGACCAAAAGACTTAAAGAATAACGCGCTTGTAATGGCACCAGTTATATCCGCTTTGATTAACTTAAGTCTGGAAAGCAGCATTGTGCCGCAACAATTAAAAACATCAATTGTACGCCCAGTATATAAACAAGGAGTAAAATCGGAATATAATAATTATAGACCAATTTCTCTCTTGCCGGCCATTGAAAAAGTCATGGAAGAAGTTGTTGTAAAAAGATTGAAGGAATATATAGAAAAGTACAAAATAATAAATAAAAATCAATTCGGGTTTCAAAAAAGAAAAAATATCAATAAATTGTTAGGAAACTTCGCAAATCACATAAATGAGTCCATAAGCAATAAGTTACATTGTCTAGTGATCTTTATAGACTTTAGAAAAGCATTTGATACATTGTCGCACGAAAAACTAATAGCGGCAATGGAAAGAATAGGTGTCAGAGGCAAATGCATTCAATGGTTCGAAAGTTATTTAAATGTCAGAACATACAGAGTCAAGATAGACAACAGCATTGGTGAAGAAAACACATTAGAGTACGGAGTACCGCAAGGATCAAAACTGGGCCCAATACTGTATATAATGTTTACAAATGACTTATTAAAAATCTTATCAAATTGTCAACCTTTTGCTTATGCAGACGATACTGCGCTTGTAGTCACACACAAAGATTTAAATATGGCAACTCAGATAATGCAAACGCAACTGGATACCGTAGCGAAATGGTGCCACGATAATGGGTTAATCATTAATGCATCTAAGACCAAGATTATGCATATAAAACCACCGCATATAATTCACACAGACATTAAAATTAAATTTCATGACACTGAATGTCTGCACACGAGCAGCCAAGATAGTGAAGATAACTGTAGTACATATATAGAGATGGTGAATACTTACAAATATTTAGGAGTGTATATAGACCATAATTTTAAGTGGAAGTCACAAATAATTGCAGTACAAAAAAAATTACGTAAAACGGCTTATATACTACATCATTTAAGCTACTGTGCTACAACGGAAGTCTTGCGACAAGTGTATTATTCGCTTGCAGAATCGTATATAAGACATGGCATTACAGCATGGGGTGGAGCAACTTCCTGTAAAGATTTGCAAACTAGCCAAAATAGATTACTGAAAAAACTAATGAAAAAGAACCAGAATAACTTGAATAGAACAAATCATATTGGAAATGATACAGATAGTCTTATGAACTTTACAGATCGATACAACCACAATATATACGACACAAACCTGGCTAAATGCCTCAACATATTGAATGTAAGAAGCATTTACGAGACTTCAATAATAGCCGAGTTTATCGATGATAACCGATTTATAAAGCTCATTAATCACAGACACAACACAAGATTAAAAACTTCAAGTAGACTTCAAATAGCAAAATTCAGAAACAACTATGAAAAAAATAAACTCTCGGTCTCACTACCAACAATTTTAAATAAGCTACCAACGTATATAATTAATATGCCCAACACGAGTAAAAGAAAAAAATTAATAAAACAACATTTTATAAGATCACAATAAACAAATAAAAACAATACACAATATATTTAAATTATATTTATATCATTACTCTACAAGCGGATGCAAACAAGTAGAAACAAAAGCCTTACAACCATTACCATACATAATACATATCAACATGAAAGCAACAAATGAAATATTAAAACATATGTTAGATATTTAAATAGATTAAGATTTTGAATAACTTCTGAAATGTATTTATTAATATAAGAAAAACAACAAACAAAAAAAAAAAAAAAAACAAAAAAAAAAAAAAAAAAAAAAAAAAAAAAAAAAAAAAAAAAAAAAAAAAAATGAAAAAAGAAGGAAAGACAAGTACCTTTAAACACATGCAACTTTTATTATAAGTTAGAGTTTAAGGAGAAATGTGTAGTACTATAAGAAAAATATTTAAATATTTGTTAACATTAATATACCTGCAGACAAGCCAATGGGCTTCGCGGGGTTTTTTTATGTTCCCAATTTACAGAATGAATAAATAAAGAATAAAGAATAAAAAAAAAAAAAAAAAAAAAAAAAAAAAAAAAAAAAAAATTATTATTAATATTATTATTATTATTATTATTATTATTATTATTATTATTATTATTATTATTAATATTATTATTAATATTATTATTAATATTATTATTATTATTATTAAAAACAATTTTATTTATTTCTTTTAATTATATCAATGAAATATTTTAAAATTATAATGCCTTAAGTTCACTAACTTTTAATTAAAATATTTATTTAGACACAAATTAAAAATATCCTTTCAATCCAAAGAGGCCGTACGGACACCTTAAGAGGCCCCTAAATCCTCTACAATTTCACAGCTGCACAAATAACCAAATACAGTGACCTTTGTTGTAAGGCAAACCTGTTTCCCTTTGGTAAACCCCTTTGATTCTTTATAAGTTAACTGATGATAATACCTTGTTCTTCAAACTATTTTTTAGACCACGTTAGGCGATCTAATCTTACTTTTTTTATTTGTACTACTCAGAAAAAAAGATCCTAGTAATTTGCCAAAATGGCCCTATTAATTTAATGGGGACTAAATTAGGCCCAAAATCACACAAAAGCAATAGGAATTTATTAGTTTTTGTTCTATAGAAACAATAGATTGGAAACTATTATATATCAATGTGGAAAACTATTCAAGTTATGGGATCACTATATTAAAAATCTGTGAAAACACCATGAAAGAGCAGAAATTAATGTGGTGCCCCTATTAATTTTCAATGCGACATTTAACATTATATCTTCTAGAAGAGATAATATTATTCTAATAGTTTAGGTTTTTTAAATAATTTTTAGCAGCGTTAATTTAATAGTGTAATCCTATCAAGTTTTAATATCAATTTGAAGAACTATTGAAGTAATGTTGCCACCATATACGAAATCCGTTAAAATACAGTTATAAATTAATGCTGCTCCTGCGATGTGTTTAATGCCAGCGCTGACAGGCGCGTATTGACATAACCTATACACATTACAGCAGTAAAGACGAAGCACTTGTGGAGTTAACACGTGTCTACTAATCATCATTAGCCCATAATAGACTTGCATTATTCATGTGCCATATTAAGGATACATTCTGAGTAAAACAGTCATATATAGACCAACTTTTTATTTAACTAAATCAAAGACACATTCTGTTGCACTTCTTGAAATTAAACAAATTATTAAACAAAAATCACAAATAAGTCAATTTAGTGAGCATTACCAGACATACATACATATTACATACACAAATTAATACATGATGTCGAATAATTTGAGGACCCTTCAATTGATTTACACCTTCTAAAAGAGGAAATAAAAAGCTTTCAGGCTAAAAAGAAGTAGAAACCTATAAAATTTATTAACAAACATTGTTTTATATATCAAATGAATTTTTTATATAAGTTAATAAATGTTTTTTGGATTAAATTACTACAATTTTTGAAAATTGCAGATACCAACTGAATGCCGCTCTACAGCATTTAAAATTATATGGGACTACTTCTGAAACAGTACTGGCTGCAATAGTATTTTTCTGAATTTTCGTAGAATTTTCCTAATATTTTTAAAGGATATCCCATTACTTTCTAATGAGTTTAGCCGATTTGCTTCAATACGGTATACTTTAAATATAATAGTACACACTGTTAAGGATTAATTCTGTGTACTATTAATACAAAACTGTAATAGTATTACAATAATAGTAGAAACCGACTATTGATTGAATAGTTTAGATGTTATTAATTTAAAGCGATCTATATCATTGACTAAAAACCATAGTAAAAAACTATTCAAATAATCATTATTAGTATTAATTCGAAAGAATATTTTTCTGAGTGTAGTAAAAGGGATAATTTTATTTTTAATTACCCTCAATGATGTAAGTCCAATGCCACGGCTTTTCATAAAAAATTTAATTCATTACTTTAAATTATTAAATAAAAAATATTAACAATATTTTTATAATTTATTTATATATATCAACAATGTCTCGGTTGCAAATTGATTTGTCAAGCATCCTTCATAAGCCAATAGGCTTCGCTACCGACTTGGCATATTTCAATATGTTGAATTTTAGTATTTTCTTTTATCTGCATGAGCTTTTGGTTTTCCAACCACAGTGTCTCTACAAAATTAAATTTTCATATGCCAATAAGTAACTGTGCTGGGAATAACTTACATAATAGTGAAAATCGAGGCTTTTAATTTTACATGCAGATTAAGAATCTGCTACTACAATTAATACATTCGATTAGATGAAGGCCTGCTGCAATACAGATGCTAAACTGGATATCACATTTGAAAAACGACTCAAAGCAGTTTCCAATATTTTGAACAGCATAGCAAACCCTAAGCGCGGAAACCGGGTATCCAGTGTATGTTTACATGCCCATATTCTTTGATTTCGCTTGATGTATTTAAATGAGATTAACTTTTATTTCTAATACTGCAAAATTTTGTAAACGATTTCGCTAAAAATTAATTAAATTTCATTACCCTCAATCTCAGGCTGACTATTTATTATTTACTATTTTTATTGATTTTAAAAAAAATTGAATGCGCCAACTATTTGTTTAAATAAATGAATCACTGTTTAGCATGTTTCAATTAAAGGATTCTTACAAATCACTTGTTTTGACAGTAAAATTTTAATTTGTGTACAGTCTGGCGTAAAATTCTATTATATTCTGAATATATATATGTATATATAAAGATTGCAATTTCCGTGATATTTATTTTAATTTTCTATATTATTGTTTTTAATTCTGAAAGCAATTAAATTGATATTTAAAACATATTTTTTTAAGTGCAAAAATTATTTTTCAATACAATTTATAAAATAGAATGCGTATGAAACTGCAATAAAAAAATCAAATTATTCCCCTCCACAAAAGCAATAGAAACTGATGAATATTTTAATTCCATTTTAATTCGTTTAGTTTCTTTCTACGCAAATAAATTCATATTTACATTCATTTGTGTATGTTTGTACGATAATAATATTAATAATAACAATGATGAAAATGTGTATTTTATTTGCTCTAATACGTTTGTAGGACAATTAAATTTTATTGGATATTTAATTGTTTATTTTATTTCTGAAATTTTAATTACGTACTATAAAGCACAGTTTGGTAACAATTTGAATATTTAGATTTTGTTTTAAATCCTTTTCTAAATGAATGTATTGAATTTAATGTTTTTATTTCAATTTAAGTGTGTTTATTGGAAAACACAACTAACTAAACAAACTCGTATGCACATATCACTGAATATCAAATAAAAATTTGTGACCATTCATTTAACTGATTGAATATGATTTTCAGCTCATTGCAAGAGACATTTCCTGGCCGCTTCATGTGTCGTCTTGGTGATATCAACTAACCACCAAGATCATGCGATTTGGCCCATTGTGGGTCTACGCGAAATATTTTGTTTATGCAGATAAACCTTCAACTCTTGAGTACTTAAAAACAAAACATTCGTCAAGTTATGGCTAAGATACCGACCAATATGTGTCAAAAAGTGGTCTAAAATTACCTCAAAAGAATCAATGCTTGCAACGTCTCAACTTTGACTTTTGGAACCACAAAAAGGATAACCGGTTATACAGTACAAAAACCAGATTCCCACGCACTTCCAGCTATTTAAGTTTACGACTTGATTCTAAAGAAAAGTATTAGGATTTTGTAAAATCTTATAAAGAATAACGACGACTAATCATTCTTGCCTCAACTGGGGAAAATAAATTTTTCTGCTCTTTAAAAATTTTCTTTAACTAAAAGTTTTCATTCTTTCTTTCTTTTAAAAGTCCTTGTTTAATTCAAACCGACCATAATAAGAATTTCCTTTAACCACAATTTGCGATGGCTTATTGCTAATGCTTATTGGCATTTACTTAACTTTCATATAAATTATTTATACTTGATTACTAATTAACACAAAAACAAATTCTCTTAATATAAAAATCCCTTAAAAATGCGATCGCAAAAGCTTTTCATAAATTTTTTTCATTGCCAGCAGTACGAGTTTTGCAGTTAAAATCAGTTTTATTATTCAGCTGCTTTTTTTTAAGCAAGCAAAATCTTTAAGTGGTCAGATATGATTTCCAGCCAATAATAGCATGTGAGAAAAATTAACAAAGCTGAAAAAACCCTCAAGGACATCAAGGATACGTAGTTGATATTTTATTAACATGCCCATAAAGTTCAGTAGCGGACAGAAAGCTAACTTTTCCTAACAGTATGGATTTATCACCCCGTAACTGGAATATATTCAATAAAATAAAATTTATAACGATTTATAAATAAATAAGTACGAATACAATATTTTCACGTATAAAAATTCTAAGGAAATGAAAAGCTTAATAAAGCACTTTTAAAAGTTTTTTTTGTTTCAGTAAACAATGTTTACATTTACGGTTTAGAATTATTTTCTAAGTATTTCCTTCGTTTTATAATTTATTTTCAGGAAAAGAAAAATCCTTATAGAATTTATGAATTTCCCCCAAACTCTGCCATATAAATATTCATTTTTTATTTGTCAATATGTTTTGATGAATTAAGATTTTGTCACCTAAAAGCCAACTTTTTTCTGTCATTTCATTCATATTTTTATGATGGATATTAAAAACGGAGGGCAAAATAACATAAAAAGCATTTTTATAGCACATTTTTATTGTTACTGTTCCTTATGGGTCTCCATCAACAGCAGCAGGGTCATTCCTGCTACCGCAAACAAAACAACACCAATACAAATGCATTATTGTATTATTTTATTATTGAATAAAGTATTGTATTGTTTTTATATTCTGTTGCCTTTAATTTGAGCGCTTCATTGTCGAGATGAATTTCTATATTTAAAAGTTTAAATCAGTTTAAAACAATAAGAGTCAAAATAAAGTCAAAATTAAAAAAGTTCGACCAGCAGCGAGACGTTAAATTTAACATTTCAAATGCAAATTGAAAAAAGTTCGAACAAAAATTGCTAAAAGAAATTTTATTTAAAAATATTTTAGGAGAAAAATAAACGACAGAGAAATCGAAATGTAATCAAATTGCTTGTATTAAACACGATTTTCTTTTGGCGGTACAATTTTACACGCATATCTGTAAGTCAATACTTTTTAGTAATACAGCTTGTAAACACCATTACGTGCATAGAAATGTAGCTTTACCAGTCACAATTGAATAGCCGTTTAAGCCACAAAGAATTTCTATCGCGAAGTTGACTCTAGTATAACGAAAATATTTTCTGTGCACATTTTACTAATAAAGTCAGCAAATGTATTTAATATGGATTACATCGCTAATGTGATTGAAATCGTTTAATCATTATAAACAAGATTTACTGTATTTGCTGACCTGCCGGATCGATAATAGAATGGCAAAATGAATGTCCGCAAACTGACTGTAAATATTTAATTATATTTTTGGAGTGTCTACAAGTTGTAATATATTGAATGGCTTTTGTGTGAAACTCACAGATGATTAATTTTGTAAAGTTGTATGAGAGCTTCGTTGGTCGATAGCAAAGTCCTTTGGTCCTGTTCCTTCCTACAGCAAAAAATTAAAAATTTATATGTTAATTGTTGCTGCAATATTTAAGTGGAGAAAGCCAAAAATTTACATTGATGATATAAAATACTTTAGCACATTGCCCCTCTTTCCCTTCTTCTATAGCAGTATTTCCTCTTCAATATAACAGCGATTAATAAAAATCCTTATAAGATATTGAAATCGCACTAAAATAGCAAAATTGTTATTCAAAAGAATATTCATTTCTTGCTTAAAAATACATCAAAACAGGTTGTTAAGGGATTTTATATGGCTTTTGAGTTAATCTTTATATTCCTGTTACAAGTTTTTGTTTTACTGAAACAATTTTTGGATAAAAAATTTCGAGTAAACCTTTCTTGATAATGTGCATGAAAATACAGGGAAATGCGATTAGGGAACCTCTGACAATTTCAATGCATTTTTAACTAACCAATTAATATTTATCTGAATTTTATTTCCGAGGAATATGGATTTTTCCGATTTTAATTCGATTTAAATAATCAATAAACGTTGAATGCAATACGAGTACTTAGAACTGAGCATTATCATGTGGTTTTTCTGACAGCTCAATCCATGTTCTCATGCAGTTTTCAATACAAAATTTTCAAAATTTATCTAAAATATTTAATTTTTTTTTTGCCAAAAAAATGGATAAAAAAAATGTTTTATGAATTGATGGGTTTTTTGCTCTACAAACTACATAGTTTTTGAGAAAAAAAATTTAATTTATAAAATTATTAAAAATTAATAAAATTTATATTAATTACATAATGCAATTTATTAACGAATGAATAAAAATCCTGTAAAGCACACTTAAAAGGCGCGTAGAAGACAAATTTCTCTGCTCCACAGTTAATCCTTTCTCACACTTCCGGCACAATGCATTGCGTGAGAGGAGCTGCTGGCCCTTAAAGGAATCCAAAGCAAAATAATTATAAATGACAAGTTACAAGTTACTTTTTTCCTTCTCAACATAAATTTTTAATCATTTTTATATATTTAATAAATATTAAAAAAAAAAAAAAAAAAAAACTCGATCATTTTTAACTGAAAACTGTTTACATATTTTATAAAATAAGCAAATACAAACACTATATTTCAGCTAAAGGTGTAGCCTTTCCCATAGAGCGCCGTAAGCATAATTGACAGGTAAAAATTTATATAAAGTAATTCTTTAATGGATATATTTTTTTTTTGTTTATTTTCATTGTATACAAAAGAGTGAAGTAATAAAAGTTTCAGAACTTTTATTTTCTTTATTTCGCATATTTTATTTATAAGCCAAATATCGATTTTTTCAAAATAAAATTAAAGAAATTTTCCAAAAAAAAATTTTAAGAACTAGTTCATAAGTTGAGCGATTTCACTAGCCCACATATTACCTTTTTAATTAGTGTAGTGTAGGCTGAGTTCATAGTCTATGTAACCTAAACTCATTTGCATGATTCTATAGCCCGTATCCGTTACATCATTTTACACAAGGAAAAGAGTAATTTATCATTACAAACATGGGCAACAGCAAAGTGGACACTTGACACTCTGTGGTTGTGCCACACTGTCCATGTGAGAAATGTGTAAGTTGATAAGAAATTACAAACAGTGCACTGAACGGTGCTAAGCATACAAACGTGTGCTAATAAACATGCCAGACCCATTGGTCCATCAATGCACTTGTAATGCATAGAACTCCAATGTAGCACTGCACATCCAACCGGTTAAATTTAAAGTCGTTTTATTACCACAACCAGACGGTCAAGGCACAGCCATAAACAATTCAATCATATCCCATGATACATTCCGTACTTTTTCATTTATCAATAGGAATGCTGATAAATATATACATACAAGGATACATTTCTAAGAGAAAGGAGTTACCTTTTCCTAGAACAACATTCACCATTATTTCATTTATCAGTAGGAATGCTGATAAATATATACATACAAGGATACATTTTTATGAGAAAGGAGTTACCTTTTCCTAGAACAACATTCACCATTATTTCATTTATCAGTAGGAATGCTGATAAATAAATACATACAAGGATACCTTTTTATAGGAATGGACTTACCTTTTCATAGAACATTATTTTGCTCCCTACCATTAATATTTGTTAAGGATTTAATTGCTTTTGTGTATATTTTCCTAGGCCGGCTTACAAATCAATCAAGAATATATAAAATAATAGAAACTTTATTTTATCGTTATTCGGATTTGTAACACTTAACGTTGGCGAATATTTTTTGTTTACGTTACGGAATATGGAATAATTGCAAATATTCCATATTTAATTCATGTTTTTCGTCTGAAATATTCTTCCTCATGGAGACATAGAAATTTCGCCCGCCGTTCGTTTTATTTAGTTCAATGGCAATTAATTATTTCTAAATCCGACAACCTGTCTTGGAAAATTAATAAGCATTTTTCTTCTTTTACTTGTACTAAAAGCGGAATTAGCCATTGACATGGAATTACTTTTGCCAATATTAAAAATATATTATTTGTATTTATTTTTAGGTGGCACAGCTGCCTGCTGTTTTGCTTATTCTTTTCTCTCACTAACGATAAATCATTATGATTTTTTTTTAAGAATTATCAAAGATGCTTTATTTAATAGCCAAAAAGGAAAAAAAAACAAAAATTGCTATTCAATAGAATATTAATTATTAATATTTTGGCTTGTAGGTGTGTTCTCCAGAAGAATTTTCTTTTAAAGCTGAGGAATGACATCTCAAAGATATCTTCAAAGACTGTATAACAATATCAAAAGTCTATTCCAAAAACAATGGATCCTTCATGCTTTCAGGCAATAAAATCGGCCTACCAAATCTTGTATACTCTACTGGTTTCTTGCACAAAAATCTTGTATTCATGCCCGCACGCATAATCATTTGCCGCCTCCTTTACGTGAGTTACGTTTGTATCTAATTTTATAACATAAAAAAATTGTTATTAGAAACATAATAAGAGTTAAATTTTTGTTTCTAAATCGATAAAATGTGCTTTGAGAATTAATACTGGCATTATAGTAAAACGTTTATTTTTTACCACACACACAGTTTGAACAAACAGAAATTATTTATTGCAAGGATTATATATATGTTTTTGTTTTGTATGTTCAACATTAACCCCAGTGGAGCCTTCTATTCTTCTATTCTTTTGTTTTGATGCTTCTTCCAAAATCCTGAAGCTTACTTTCTAAATTGTTTGATTTCGCAAAATGTAATTATTTTCTGAAACATGTGCTCTGCTCATAAATAATTATAATAAATTAAATTTCTTCAAACAAAACTTTCAACATATTTAAGCACAAAATCAAATACTAATAGAATATTAAAGAAATTATTTTAACAAATTTTAGCAAAATTAGATACTTTTTATAAGGAATCTGAAAAATAAATAAGCTAATAACAAACAAAAGAGAAATACAAATTTCTAGTGGCATTATAAAAATTGTTTATATATTTTCTTTAAAAGAAAATTATATTAAATATTTACTTGAGCATTTCAAAAGGATTTTAAGGATTTAAAAATAATTTTTTTTTTTTTTTAACTAAACAAAAGTTTGTATTGCTTAAATCTTTCCACTATTAACACTTAATTTTAAAATAATATTTTACTTGAAATTCTTGCTGCAGTGTGACAGATATACTGCAATAAATATTTAAGGACATGTGAACAGCATGTCAAAAGTATTTTTATATATTTTTATAAGTATCTAATTTCGCACACATTTGGATATATAAAAATATAAAAAAAAATATATAAAATATTGTACTCTTGGCGGTTCTACTAAATACTGTTATTGAGAATAAACAGCATAAACTGCCTGGTTAGAGGCTTATTTAATGGCCGGCAAAGCTCTGTTATCGATAAGTATCTCCTGCTTGTGCCACTAGGACTCGAAAGACTTCGGTGTATAGCGAACATACTATTCCCAAACCATGAATTTCTTAAATACTAATTTTTCCATGAGATTTAAGAACTTATTAATTTATAATTAAAAAACAAAAAAATACAAAACAATATTATTATTAATTGATTTTTTGTTTTTGTGATCGAGATATATTGCAATATAGTCAATTTCCATACATTAAAATAGACACACATTCACATTTCACGTTTGAACCGCTAGCCAGCCAACTCATATGCATTGACAACCTTTTCCGTAATTTTTTCGCTCCACCAACACACTCAGATTCGATTTTATTTATGGAGAAGCTGTAGATTTGCTTTTCTGCTTCGTTGGAAAGCGTATAGGTGTTTAATATCTCATGACATGTGTGTTATTTTTAGGTCAATGATTTCGCAGCTTATGTGGAAGCATTTGATTAACTTTTGTTTTCGTTTCGTTGGCACAAAAGAAAATATACACAATTTTTGTGATGGAAAATTAATAATCAATATTAAGGACTAACAAGGATGTTATGCGTATAAAAATAAACAATATTTAATGTCCAGGAAATAACAAGCATTGAGTTCATGTTAAATAAATAACTCTTTAAGTTGAAAGTTTGTATATTTCAAATTATATACAAGCTTTAACATTTTTATATGGTTCTATAGGATTAACACAACTTTAATATTCTGCTTAAAGTAATGGGATTTAATTAACAACTTACTACTTCTTAGGAAATACTTCACTAACTCATTTAATAGAAACTTTAAAAACGGAAAAGTTAAAATCAAGTATGGAAAAATTAATTTTTCGATTTGATGTCAGAACCACGACTTTAAAGGACACTTTAAACAGTTTTCTTCGCCTTCTTGAAAAGTTCCCTAGAATTTCCAGAAAATATTGCAACTCTACATTTTTACCTCAAAACCATACTTACAACAATTGCAAAAAAAAAATATCAAGTAAAATAATGATTTTCTGGAAAATAAAATTAAAATATATTGGTAACTTTAATAGAATGAAGAGTGCTAAAAAAATAATAATTAACTATTAAAATACATTTTGTGTAATAATTTATTGATATTATTTACAACAAATTAATTGAACTCATCAATAACCATAGAAATATTTAATTTCAGAAGTCCAAAAAATGGCTCTTAAAAGAGAAATATAATTTCATCTGGACAGGCAGTTCAAATATCCTGAATTAAAGGTATTTTTGTACGAGTCTCATCACAAAAATAAATAAATATTCAAAAAAAAATATATATATTTAAAATCAAATTTAAGAAAAAAAACTTAAAATTATTTAAACCGTAACGATAAATAAAAAAAAAAAATTAGAAAACCCCTAGAAAATCTATTTACTGAAAATACTTCCTCACTTTAGGAAAAGTAAAAAATTTTCATCAGCTCCAGAAATTTGTATGGCAAATATATCTAGTCGTACATTTCATTTCTAGTCTCTTTTTCACCAAAAAAATATTTAAATACACTTTAATTTAATTAAAGATTTTTATTTAAAGTCTGATTAAAAAATTTTTCTCCTGACCAACTTAATTAATGAAACGAAAAAAAGTAGTGGCAAGACTTTGATATTTTATATAAAAACTGTAATTTACAGCTGTTTAAAACAAAAAACAGCACACACAAACACACACACACACACACAAGTAGAAGGTCGCACTAAAAATTACAGGGTTGCAAAGTCAATATTTAAATGGAGATGATTAAAAATGGAATTGTTGAAATATGCTGGAGTTAATGTCGACGTCGTAAACGGCGTATGAACGCTGAAATTGTGATGTTCGACGTTTACTTTCATTTTGCTGTTAATTTCAACGCCGTACACGACGTTTAAATATACACTGCTAATTTGAAAATTTATCTACTGAAATATTTGTAATTAAATACTTATTACTTATTTTTTCCAAATATCTCCTTTAAAAACTGTATTCTTAAAGTTCTTGGAGAATTTGTTATATAAATATTTTTTAATATTTAAATATATTTGTTTTTATAGGGAGATATTACCAAATTTTAATTATTATATATATAAAAAATAAATATTATCCCCCTATAACATCAATATTAATAAATTGAACTGTCAATTTTTATAGTTTAAAATAAAATATTTAAATAAATAAATAATCAATTATTAATAAAGTATAATAAGTAAAATTGGGAACTAAAAATTAAATTATATTAATAATTAAAATTTTGTAATATCTGCCTATAAAAAATAAATATTATCCCCCCTATAATATCAATATTAATAAATTTAACTCTTAATTTTTATAGTTTAAAATAAAATATTTAAATAAATAAATAATCAATTATTAATAAAGTATAATAAGTAAAATTAGGAACTAAAAATTAAATTATATTAATAATTAAAATTTGGTAATATCTCCCTATAAAAAATAAATTTTATACCCCTATAATATAAATTTTATTAATTGAACTCTCAATTTTTATAATTTAAAATAAAATATTTATACATTTTTGGTATAAAAATATACCAAAATTTAATTTGGTAATATCTCCCTATAAAAAATAAATATTATACCCCTATAATATCAATATTAATAAATTGAACTCTCAATTGTTCGTTTTCGCGAACAGCATTTATAATTTTTTCATTTAATGTACTATCCGAGGTTATTTTAATTAAAAAAAAAGAAACAGTTTAAACTAGTACAATAATCAGATAATTATATATGTAAAATTTGTTTGACTTTTCATGGTACGCCGTACAAACGCTGAAAAATTGAAATCGATTGAACTTTTTCAGCGTTTAATGTCAGACGTCGTTGATAATAACAGCTCTCATACAATTTCATAGGTTTCAACTTTTTTTTGACAGTGGACGACGTTCGGACGGCGTTTAAGACGTTGACATTAATTCCAGCATTATGCTTTGTCATGTATAAGAATACCTGAAGGCCAATTGAAATAAAAAAATGCTGAAAGGAAATAAAATAATCTGTAAATCGCAATATATAGATATCTGCAACATAAATTAGAGAGCCGTTTCAGTTTTCCTCTTGCAAGTAAAATGCATGTCTCTTAAGTCCTTCACCTTCCCCCTAAAGCAATTACAATGAAAGACTTAAGACACAAGCCTAAATTTTTGGACATTTTTGAAATTTTAATTTTTTGCCTTCATCTTATGCCACTTATTATATTTTGGCATTTTCTTTTCTACATTAAAAATGTTGCCCTGTGAAAAGGTGCCTTTTTAAAATATTTTGCCCACCCTGTGGAAATCCCTTTTTTTTTATTTAGCGAGAAAATACAAATTAGAAAAAAGTGCATTGCCGTTTTTTTAATAGCTGATAAAATATTTATGTATATTTTATGAAATGTGTAAACAAAAATATTCAGTTGCCAGATTGCTAATTCATCTGCCTAAGAAACTAAATATATCATATTTAAATAATAAATTTAATTAAATTCATATAATTAAGCCGTCGTATTGCCGTCTTTTGTTTGCTTCATACGATACAAAATATAAAAATTATTAATAAAATCTAATTTTTTGACTCTTTCGACTTAAAGGTTTTTTTTACATTGTCTGGTAACGCTGTATAAGAATAAAAGCCACTTGTTTTACAGGGCATTTTCTGACCTGTCGATTTCTTCAGATCAAAAAGTCCAACGCCTTTCGACCTGTGAAAGGGCAAGATTTTTACAAAAAAAAAATCGGTACTCTTTGAGAGGGCAAAATTTTTTTGAGAAAAGAACACAAAATTGCCCTTTTTGAGGGTAATATTGGCTTTTTTTTTTGTAGAAAAGCAATCGCCATAAGCTGTGGTTGCATTTTAAAAAAGCTTTCATAATTCAAATTACAGTGTTTTCGCTTTTCATTTAAAAGTATTTCATTAATTCTATATTGAACTCCATCAATATGACAATTAAATAAATAAAAAAATATATAATGAGTCAACTGTGCTCTAAAGTATCGATATCGCTATTCTTTAACTATTTACTTTATTCTTCTAAAAAGTCCTTTCTAAAGTCTCTCCTTAAAGTTGAAATTTATTTCCTTGAATGTAAAACACCTTTTCATACTGCGTAACGTTCCGTTTATGAGACTAATTAAAACGTTCGTAATAAATGCGCATGAATAAACGGGGCGTATACAAAAATTCGTATTCTGTAATTTTCTTCAAATATTTGAGATGCAACAAGAATATTTTTTGAATTTAAAATGAAGAATACAAACCTTTTAATTATTGCAAATAAAAAAAAACAGAAAGAAAAGTGATAAATTTTTCAAAATGAGTTTGTTGGCAATACACATGAAAGAGTTAAGACCATTCCAAAGCCCAATCATAAGTGGCATTAAAATACAGAATACAGAATATATAATAATAAAAAATGATAAAATGGAAGTTTAAAACTCCAACTGTGGTGTGTAGGTTTCAAAGCAAAATTGTTACATCTATGTGCATTCGCAAGACTTTGAGAGCTTTTGCAGGGCAAAACGATATTTTATTTTCCTTTTAAAAGTTCGAATTACTTGACAGTTGGATTAAAAATTGCATTTTAAGTAAAAACATTAGGGGTGTCTAGTATTGCAATATCGTTCATTTTATTTAATAAAATATGCCCCGACATACGAGGCGTGATCAAAAAAAAAGCTTGTTTTGGTATTCTCTTCTATTTTTCTACTATTGTTTTTTACTAAATTTAGAGCAAAAACAGCATCGCATGGCAGCTGTTGAAATTCACCAACGACGATCCAGATTTGCCCAAAAATGTTAAAACTGCTGACGAATCATGGGTGTATGGCTATGACATTCAAACGAAAGCCCAATCATCCCAATATAAGCATCCAGAGCAAGAAATCTATCTAGAATGTCCTTACATTATAACATAAAAAAATCTCACTTGATTGAAATTTTTTTATGATCCTTATGCTATTTTGTAAATATTTACAAAAAAAAAATATTCTTAGCTTTAAATGTAAGCACAGCAGCAGTTTTACATATTACAGCAGAATTACATAAGTGAACATTTGTAGCACTGCTGCTGCAACAAAAGCAAAGCCAGAACACCCTGTTTAAAGCTTAAATTCAAAAATGCTCTTAGTTACACACCGTCAATCCCATCCACACAAGGAAGAAAGATGAAATGATATTTTGACAAAATGAGCTTAAAAGCGAAAAAAGAACGGTTTTGTGCAAAGAAGCATATACATGCGATACTCAAAGCGAATGAATAAAATAAGAAAAAAATTTAAAAAAAGGAAAAAAACGGCAGCATGACTAATAAATTTCATTACTTGAGACTACATGACGCCCAGTGAAGCTGTGGTTGTGTGTTGAAGACTAAACTTTCAAGAGCATTTATGCATTCATATGAATTCATTTGAAGCCATCTTGCTGTATTTCACTTTTCACAGAATTACCAAAAAGTATCTCTTGCGACACAGTAAGAAGTTTGATGGCAAACGTGGCTTAAAGCTTGCCAAATAAATACATTTTGGTAGAAAATAATTGATTTGTCTTTTAAGAAGTATTTCACAAAGTCTTGTGGTGCATTATATGTTAGTTGTTGAGATTAACATTAATTTATTTACATAAAAGAAATAGGAAGCAACAGCTCAAAGCTCGAATTTAAATCTTCAATAAATTATTAAAATTTTTATCATTCGCATACTTTTTTTAAGTTCATTTATTGATGTAACTTAAGTGGGAAAAAGCTATAAGAATTTTTTCGAAATAAACTAAAATGCTGATGCAAAACTTTGAAATTTAATTTGTTTTTATAAAAATGCTACCATGGAAAACTGCTCAGTAATTCCATATTTCATATAAATTTTGCGAATATTTTCTAATTCGCTGATGGAAACGAAACCAACCATGTTCTCTTAATTTGCTACCAAAAAAAAAAAAAAAAACAAAAAAAAAATTAAAAAAAAAATAAAATAATAAATAAATAAATAAATAATAAATTTAAATAGAATAAATGCTAATAAAAACAATCAAAATCGACTTTATTTATTATGTTTTCTTAGTTCAGTACAAAATTAAAAAAAAAAAATTAAAGAAATAAAAAAAATAAATAATAAAAATTAAAGAAAAATTCAACGCCGATTTTATTTATCATGTTTTCTTAACTCGCTACAAAATTAAATAAATAAATAAAAAAAGTAGAATAATAAAAACAATTAAAAAAATTAATTATGAATTTTATAACTGACTTTATTTATCATGTTTTCTTAATTCGCTACAAAAATAAATAAATAAAAAAAGTAGAATAATAAAAACAATTAAGAAAAAAAAAAATTCAAAACCGACTTTCTTTGCCATGTTCCCTTAATTCGCTACAAAAAAAAAATTAATTACATAATTAATAGATAAAAGAATAAATGGTAATAAAAACAATTAAAAAAAATAATTAAAAACCGATTTTTTTTAACATGTTAACTCAATAGAAAATTAAAAAAAAAATTAGATAAATAAATAAATAAAAAAAGCAGAATAATAAAAACAATGAAAAAAATAATTAAAAACCGATTTTCTTTATCATGTTAACTCGCTATAAAATTAAAAAATTAAATTAAATAAATAAAAAAGTAGAATAATAAAAACAATTAAAAAAATAATTTAAAACCGCCTTTATTTATCATGTTAACTCACTAGAAAATTAAAAAAAAAATTAGATAAATAAATAAATAAAAAAAAACAAAATAATAAAAATAATTCAAATTGTTTTATTATTTAATTAATTCACTACAAAAATAAAAAAAAAATAATCAATTAATTTAAAAAAAAAGTCGAATAAATGGAAAAAACCATTAAAAAAATTAAGTAAGTTTTTTGCAAAATATTTCTTAAGCAATAAAGTAAAGTATCACTTTAATGTTAAGCAATTTAAGTTAAGTAATTTCTGTACGTATTTTTAGTACATTTTTTTTTAAGTGTAGTTACTCAGTCGTCGGACTACGTGGCAAGGATTGATTACAGTGGTATACACAACGAATTACAACGAAAGTTAACTTAAATATTATGCAAAAAGTTTTAGATGATTATTATAAAATAAAACGTTTCTACAATTTTACACATAACTAAAGTGTGTTTAGAAAAATATTGTATTACCAGTGTTTCAACATGCGAAACTCAAAAGAAAATAAATTAAATTAGCCAGCTATCGTACCTCTTTGCATTTCAATTCAATGTAGTAAATATTAATGTATAAATATTAAATATAAATTAAATATAAATTTAATCAGCTTTGTAAAAAAGCCAAATAAAAATTGTTATAGTAAACCATTTTATACATAAAATGTTTGCTGGGTGGAAGAGTTGACATGCCTCACACACGTGTATGCCTCGAAACACTTCTACAGAAGATACGACTACACTAAATAACAAAATAGTTGTATGAAAGGGAAAAGCATAACACCTTTCAATTGTATAGGGTGATTTTTCTAGAGTTGCAAGTATTAATTATAATAAAACAAAGAAATATATTTTTAATAACACTGAAACATTATTTTTGGTTAGAAATTTTTATATATAAATTATGTGGAACAGGAATTTGCTTAATTTTTAGTTCGGTAATAAATCTCGGTATGTTGATTTCCAGATGTTCAATAATATTTCAGTTTATCGAAGATAACAAGTAATATTAGAAAACAAGAAATAACAAGAAATATTAGAAAAGGAAGGGTAAAGAAACTAATGGTTTTAATAGCAGGAAAATGGACGATTACAAGGAATGGTGTGAGAAAATCAGTTGTAGGGTGTAATGCCAGCTAATAGAGGTACGAAAATGTTTCTAATCCCACTTTGCATATGGCTTAGTAGCTCCTTCAACCCACCAATCACTAATTCACTCTAGATGTAATAGTGCTTCGAAAAAAGCTTGTGGATTATCCTCGCATTAAATGTATAATTCTGTTTCATTGCAGGAAAAAGCTTTTGCTGGAAATTCTATATGAAAGGCAATGAAATGACAAGCCAGCAGTTTTCTCAAAGTTATGAACCTCTAAAAAAAACTCCCTGTAAATATAAAATTTCACACGCAAAATGTATGTTGAGAAAATGTAATGGTTAAATATACTTTTATTTTGCCATCTGCTGTAACTCATAAATAAAAGGAATGGTATGCCTTTTCTAAGTTTCGCAACGCATAAAGAAAATAAAATCTTGGCTGTTTCTTTAGATTTTTTTCATATATACATATTTTTTTTCCTAAAAACAAAAAACCTATTTTTTAACACTTAACCCAGTTCAGTAAGCAGCTACTGATAGTAAAGCTGACAAAACCCATAAAAGTTTATACGTACGTGCGCAAAGGACAAAGACTTTCCTAACAAATGTGTGTGTTCATTGAATTTGACAATAACTTTTCAAAGGGAAATGAAAGTGATACTGAGCAGGCAAAAACACATACAACTACATTTACAACTTAAGTGGCATGTTAACTTTTACATACTGAGTGTGCAGATAACTTAATGCACTAATAATATTACAATTTCGGTGTGCTTGTGAGATAGTCAAACAACAGCAAACACGTGCAATCAAAATACAAAACAAACGAATTGTATTTAAATATTAAATTCAGTTTTATAATTGCTTGATTTTTAAATCACAGGTATACAATGTTTGCGTGTCTTTTATAAAATGTTTTTCAGCCTATTCCGTTGGCCTATTCTACAATAAAAGGTTTGTATTAACAAGCTTTTATAGTTGTACGTTAACTTTACCTCTTATTTGGGGGGAAAATTCTTCCACAACACATGTTCCGCTTACACGAATACTTGATTGTTTAAATATTTCCATTTAGGGCATTGTGTTATTATTAATTCACTAAAAATAAGTTGGATGTTCGTGGGAAGTGTGCAACTGGCAGGCTTTTATACACTTACGACCTATTTTTAATCGGGCTCTAGGCAAACGCTTGTTTCCCTAAACGGTTATTAAAAAGTATTTAAATATTTTTTTTGGCCTGCGAAGACGCCTGATACGATTTATTAAAATGTTCATTATATTTTGGGTTTAGTTCTTAGGGATGTCTTATAAGGAAGTTGAAACGATTTAGGTTCCTAATTGTTGGGCCCTGTTTTAATGGGCATGTAAGAAGTGATAAGGGAGTATAGCTGCCGCAAACTAAAGAGACAGACTGATGGCTATTGAAGCCAACATGGTAAACTTGTGAACTTGTCAGTGCGAGTTCCGTTTTTGATATTTTGTATAGGAAATCATATCTACGGAAGTAAAAGAGACATAGAATATTTGTGACACTCCTATCGTTCACAACGTTCCCTTTAGAGCCACAACAGCTTTTTGCATTATAATGGAGGCAACAATTTTTGTAGTTTAAAACTAAACATGTGCAGCATTGAAAAGGAAGTATGTGGAGTATGTTCAGTCTGTTTTTGGCTGCTCGTGCATAATCCCACTACATCCATCAATCAACGAGTTCGAGAAGCTATAAAAATATCATTTAAAAATTTCACTTAATGTCAAAAGTTTCCTAGCAGTATCCAGTAAGGTCAGGTTGAATATGGTGAGCTCAACTGTAAATTACTTTTAAGATGAATGTTTAATCCTGCCTTATCAGATCAAACTTATCGTTACAATTTTTATTCCAAGTTGCTAAGGTTGAATACTTCCCTCAACTCCTTCTCAAATTTTAGAACCTTTTATTTTAACTGGCTTTGTTATCAAGGTAATGTGGAGCACCCACCATAGAATTTAGAATGCCTGCGTAGACTAAAACCTTTTAGATTGAAGTGCTTTGAAGCAGCCTATTATAAAGCATTTAAATCAAGTAAAAGAAACACTCCTTCATGAAAATATGAGCGAAAGTAGTTTAAGGACTAAGAAACCAATTCTGTGCTAAAATGACCCTCGTGCATACCGTACCCCATTGCCTCAAAAAATTGTTGAGGTCTACACTTGCCACTGACTTAAGGTTTTTCATTTTATATGAAGCATATATTAATATGTAAGAACAAATTCTGATTTTGTTTTTTTAATCGCTTTAAAATCTTTTTAAATGTTCACTAGATTTAATAAAATTAAAAATTTTTCACTTTTTAAAATAAGCGAAAACAAAAAATTGTTTTTGCACACAAAATGATTCATTATGTTCTTTTGTTACTTTTAAGCTTTTTTGTTAATAATTTTGGATGGGATCAAAACAAACTGTAAATAAAAAATTTTTTATGATGCTAATTTCTGTGAAAGGATTCCAGACAATACGTGCTTTTTATTATTTTTATATTATTATACTTCTCCATTCAAATAATTGCAGCTTTTACAAAATTTTCTGTTTTTTATTATTTGAATGAAACAGAACCACATTAAATGGCACAGTGGAGCCAAACAGAAGATATTTAGCAGTGATTATATATTTATATTTATTCGCTGTTTTAAATGACAATTAAAAGGATATTGTTGCTGCTAAAATATTTATTATGGTATTGCAGTCCTTTTTTAGATGCGACAACATTTAGAAGGGAAATATTTAGTTCGTTAGGACATTACTGATAAGGAAGAGAACAGGACTTTTGCCGGTCGGCTTAGCTGACATTTACTTTACTCTTTAAGCAATATATAAAACATATAATATTAGCTTTAATGTCATGTCGGCGACAGTAAATCCGTCTATGTGAATGCAAATGAAGAATCAAAGGATAATGTCAGATGTTTCTATATACATTTTTAGCCATCTAAGATCGGATATACAAGCAATTAATTTTATTATTATTTCTTTTTAAATGGCTTGTCCATTTACACATGACGTTTACATAAAAAAATTTAAATCAAAAGTTTATCTTAACATTATTTGATTGGAAAATAGTACAACTTTTGTCCTATAGGTGCCATTTCTTCATATTCTGTTCTTTATATCTCTTCAGGGAAGTATAAGATTCGTTCATAACCAATTTCGCAGTGACGTAGTTGAGTAGGGTATCTTCAGTATTTTTTCTTTTCAATTTAAGAATATTTATTTCGCTCATTTTGAAGTTTCTCAAGATTATTTGTTGTATAAGATTTTTATATCCACCATGAGCCACAGGACTCTAATTATTAGAAGGCAAATTTTCTAAATATTTTTTAAAATTTCGTTTCTTGCCCAAATACATGATTATGTATTCGATTATGTTTTCGTTCAGGATATGAGATATAAGTGAAGTGCAGCAAAGTGGATAAAAAAATATTTTTTTTGTTTGACCAGCTGTAATAAATGACAGCTGAAATGAAATTTTCTGAAAATAATTTTAGTAAAATATCCCGTCACAATATCGAACTGTTCCAAAGTTCAATCATTTGATTTAAAAAGTTTTCGAAACATAAAGAAAATTATCTTGATACCTTATATATATATATATATTTCTTTTTAATTTAAATTTAAAGTGTTTAGGCACTGAATGGAAACCCCCATATATATTGCACAATTTCATACATGAGATCATTGTGGCAAACCGTATAGAAAGCTTTCTCTACATCTATAATCCATATTTTTGCAATACTTCCTAGCCACTAGTATGTATTTTTGTAACCCTTGTTTGCCCACCATCCCACTGTATGTGTTATACTCTGAGTCAAATGAAAGCAACACAAAATCTGAAGCACTGTCTAACTATTTTTTCGATTACTCATTGTCTGCTAAATATAAACTCTTTTTAATTTTTTGTTTTTCCCTTTTTTGTCTGCATTATCCTGAGTGTTTAAATGACAATTATAATGACAAATACTTGCATTTCAATGATAATTTATTAAATCCTTAGCTGATAATGAGCTTTTTAAAAGTCTTGAACTCATTTCGTTTTATTTAATTTTGTAATTTATTTGTCTGGAGCCTTCATTTTCCTTTCGTAAGCCTAAAAGCATTTAATTGAATAAGAAAAAATTATAAATTTATATTTTGTACACTTAAAAGGGCAACAGATGTTGCGGTTAAAGGTGACCTTAATAAGCATTTAAGGTTTATGCATAAAAAAATAATGAATAACACCGAAAAAAAATAAAAAAAAAAGCTTTAAGTCAAATAGTTTTGTTTTGGATTCAAAATGATAATATCAAAATTAAAACACGCACGTAACAGAAACTCCATGAACAAATTATTGTTTCACAAATTCTTTCATTTAATAATATTAAATGAAATTGTTGTTTAACATTTGAAATTACATTTCAGTATACGAGTATGGTAATAAATTTACTTGAAAACAAGAATTACTGTAAAAATATGTTCTAGTCAAAATTACATAACCGGCATTAGACACAGTCATGGTTCGTGAAAACTTTTTAAAAAAAATATAAAGAGAATTATTATGAGAATTATATAAAATTTAAATAAACAGTAAAAACCCTAATCAAGTGCAATACAACTAAAATATATTGGCTTCAGGACAACAGCGTTCAGCTTTAGAAAGTAATCTTGAGATTGATATGGGCATATGGAGGTCAGCTTTGGGATGAAACAAGTAATTCAAGTATCGAAATACAGTATAGTCTCTATAGTCGGGGCAAATAAAAACCAACTGGTGTCCGAACTATCAAAATGTCCGAATGTCCGAAGCAAGAGAAAAATTAAGTTTAGTATCGTTTTGAAGCTTTTTAGTTTTGAAATATTCCTAGCAGAAAGTTCCTGCTGTACGCAATAATTTATACAGGTATTAAAAGCAGATAAGGCTTGAGAATGCATTTTTTTTTAAATATTATCACAATATTCTGCAATAAATGATTCATCTTCTTCACTCTTATCACCATTGCTTTCAACTTCGCCATTCAACCAATCATTTACCTCAGTAGAATAATAAATGTCAGCTGGAAAATCAATCAATTTAATCATTTACCTCAGTAGAATAATAAATGTCAGCTGAAAAATCAACAAGTAAATCAATTATTTCAGCAGAATCGCTGTATGTCAGCTTTGCTAGAGGATCTTCATCGTCTGTATCCCATTCGTCTGCATAAAGAATCTTATTAAAGTACTTTTTTACAATATTTGTCCCAACTTTATCCCAGGCATTGCAAATCAAAAAGGCCACGCTTTTTAATGTAAAAGTTTTAAGAGCTTCTACAAGATTTTCTGAACTTGATGAAATATCTGTCAAAAAACTTTTACGACAATAAATTTTTATTGCAGAAGCGAAGAAATAAGTGCTGTACGAATTATTGATGATGTCCGGATTATAGGGTACTTAATAGCAAAATTAAGGGGCCTGTTCATTTGCATGTGTCCGCAATATCGAGATTATACTGTACTATATAGTTATCAGTCTATCAGCCTTTATGGCTATTAGCTCACGCTTGTCAAACTCTTAAGGACTCTTAAGGACCTTGACAGAAATGAAATCGGGAAACTACAGTTAACTCATGTACTCGACCTCTCGTATAGAAAATAGAAATATTTATAAATAAATTATATTTTTTAATAGTCTGTACTCTGTTGTGTTCATTGCATGATTTTGATAATTGTTAATTCGCTTAAATTATTCTTTTGGTTTTTGTAAAATGAGTTGCAAATAAATGAGCATGAAATAAATAAGGGAAACCTAACAAAATATAAATTAAAGTAAATAGAAGTCCTAAAAAATATTTTCTTTTCTTTTGATTTTAAATATACAAAAATATATATGAAATGGTAATTATTTCTTATTCAATTAAATCTTTTTAATGCTCAAAGGAATTACGGAAATTGCGCAAATGAAAGTCCCAAACTAAATAAAAGAAAATTAATTAAAGACTATTTTATTTGCCAGCAACAGTTTAGTAAGTTTTTCTTCGAGAGCCAGCAAATAAAAAATCATGAATTATCGATGGGGATTATGAAAGTATCATGTAACGTTAATGGGAAATTTTACAGAATATAATCTTCATAAACTGCTGCATAAAATATCCTTGTTTTATTTTGAGCAAGAAGGTTCTTTCTTCTTTACTTTTATCTTCCAATATTACGCCATTTTATCATTATTTTATTTAATTTTATATTGCACAATATTTTTTGTATAAACTCTCAGCGCCAAGGAAGCATTTTTGAGGAAAGTTGGCAAAATAAAACACTCCCTCTAAATACAATTAATATTTGAATTAATAAGATTTCATTTTTAATTGGTTACAGCAGAAGCGTTTCAACTCAGCAAAGCATACACACATATATATAGTCCTTACCTAAGGAGGTAATTTATTATACATACTAGCACCTACATAATCTATAGCTTGCTTGGTGCTTTCCAACCTAAACCATGGTAATTTAAGATTTGATACATGACTTGTATTGTAAATTTGTGGTTTTACATGAGGGGTACTGAGTGCTCAGTAATGCAAAGCTTTATTGCCCTTTTTTTAGAAAATACAACGCCATTAGTGTATATTCCTTAAGCACTGAAATATTCCAATATTAACGTTGAAGTACTTCAGGGAATGTTTTATGTTATGAACAACTTCGCCGAAGTAGTTCAGCTAACAACACCTTCAATGAAAGCATATTTGCTACAAAAAATTCGTCGTCCATTTTTGGTCATGTTTACAATATTACCCAACTAGACCCATTGTGCAGTCACACATATGAATTAATATCAATTTTATAATAAAGTATTAAATTATATATAATTTTAAACTTTGAAATGAAATCATTGGTTATTTAAATTTACTATTGCCTTGCTTATGAATTTTACCAATAAAAGTCTTTAAGCATACACACACACACAAACATGCATAGTCAATACAGAGTTGTTTTTTTCCCTAATAATATAAAATGTATCCTAAAAGGGATACAACAACACACATTACAATAGATTTTTATGTAGAAAATTAAATTAGAATACTGCGTTTAAGAAATCAACAAATAGAAAATTGGAAAAAGAAGGTTTAAACAATTTATATTTTATTCTTTGTTGTTAAGCTAATAAAAATTTGCATGTCTGAAAAGGAAATATCAGGACAAACCGAATAGTAAAAGAGTGATTGGACAAAAACAAATTTTTGGTGTTCCTTAAGCCATTTGAATTTATTATCATAAAGGCACACATATGTATATGTATATATATATATATAGGTAGGTCTGTATGTATATGCCCACCTTAATATGTGAGGTGATATTTTTAGAATAGAGCAAAGGGATATATATTTAATGGCAATGAAACGGATTTAAGTCACAGCGGAATGGAGGGATGTGATGATAAAATTAATAAAGTATTTAAATTTTTATATAAAAAAGATCTCGAGCTAAAAATAAGAAGAATTAGCACCGGAGAGATCAAGTTTCTACGCTGTTTACGCTGTGCCTCCGTAGGCGAATGAATATTAAGAAATAGAAAAATCTTTAAGAAATCTAAATCCAAATAGAAAATCTTAAAGAATCGGGTCATATAAGGTAATATGCCACATTAATCTTCACAAACTTCAATTAACTCTTCGAATGTTGATTTACATATTTACATGTCAAATAACCGTGTTACATTACACGATCTTGTTGATCAATTAATTCGGCCATTCGAATAATTATTTATTCGCCATGAAAAGTTTCTTTGAGTGACTCCATTATTTACAGTAATATTGTGATCGCCATCATTTCTTCATGACCCTGCCAGCAGGTACAATGCACTGAAGAGACATTTTCTGTGTACCGATAATACATTGTTTACAATAGTTTCTTTTATTCCCACTCCCATGTCCCCACTTCACTTCAGTGGAGCAGAAAATTTTTAATGAAAATTCCGTATCCATTCGTAAAAGTTTCTACGCTATTTACGCTGTGCCTCCGCAGGCGAATGCATAACGCACAGCCTACTAAAGCGTAGTTGCGGGTTCGATTTCTGCATAGACCCTGTGTGTGTTCGTGCGGACAAGCCAAAAGCTTTGTGGGTTAATTTAGTTAAAGAAAAAAATTACAATACCAAATCATACCCATCATCATACCAAATCAAAAAAGGAAACCCTTAGCTGTTATATGGCTTGCCGACCCACCGTGCTAACCTTTTAAAAACAGCCTGTATATATTCGGCAGAGAGGGAGTATTTTTATATAAAGCTTATTTTCTGTTTATTAAAGTTTACTAGGAAAAGCAATGGGAAACGCACAACATGTGAGAACAACGTTCTCATATAAATAAAAAATAAATAAAACTTTGGCCAACGTTTTATTACTATTTGGTATGTAAATGTTTGGGTAAATTAAGAGAAACTTTATTTAATTTAAAAAGATTTATTTAAATGCCTACACATGCTAAACAACTTTCGTTGGCAGTTCTATTTAATTTATAAAAAAAAATAATTTGTTTTTTAAGACAGCGAGCATTATGGCAAACACAGCAGGTTCTATTCACGTTTCCATTTTCCATAATCCCTATTTCAGATTCACAACTTTTATTCCATTTTTATTTAATATTAGAGATTGATCCTTCTGAATATAAAACCATGTAAGACTGTGTCGTTTTTCAAAATCTCCTAGAATTGTCCTCTTGTAATTCTTTATTGATTTTTTATTGTCTTTAAGCAGCAAAATTATTTAAGAGACAGAAACTTTTATCAATCGTTGTATTCGCAGTTCAAGCATCAAATGAAATGTCCTTTATATAAATCATCCTACCATACATCGTTCATTATTGTATATTAAAACACAATTTAAAAAATAATTTCTATAAACAAAAACAATATATCTTAAAAGTCATTTTGTTTTGAAAAATTGTCCTTCAAATTCCTTATTTTCATAACAAGGCTTACGAAATAAACAAATATTTCCTGAGATTTTCAAATTTTTCATTTATAAAGTGAATTATTGAGTGTGTAAATGTAACCGCATACATTTTGTTTTAGGATTATCTTTTGCATAATTCAAAATTCTGTAATTATTTTTGCCATCCTTAAGAATCTGTTTTTAACCTTTATATGTTAAACTTTTATTTTTATAAAGTCCTTTCTTTCATTTTACATATCTTGTAACCTTTTTCAGATTAAATTAATCAAATTTGTAAGCACGTCTATACTTTTAGGATTTTAAGATTAACAACGTGTATATCTTTGCTCTCATGTATAAAGGGCCTAACTTCCATTTATTTTTTACAACCGATTTTTTTAGGGATTTCAATATATGAACTAAAGCCAATGATATATCCGTACAAAACTGTTGCAGTTAAACCCAGCCGTAAGCATATCCAAGAAGCAAATAAAAAATTTCCTTATATGACACTCATAAATTAAATCAATGTATTTTTCAACCTTCTAATTATAATCTAAAAACTATTTAAAATAAATTTTCAATCAAAACTTATTTTGTTACATCCGGGTGTTACAGCGTGTGTTTTATCTCATATAAACCTTTGGAATTAAAATATATGAAATATTATTGTCACCGCAGACTCAAGTAGGATTAGCTTTTGGTTATTATTATTGTAACACAAGATTTATTAATTATTATAAATTCAAAAAAGATATCCTGTATTATAATCTTGTATACTTTAGTGAAGCCTCTGAAGCTAAAAAGGAATTCATTAGTTTGACTTGTTAAAACTTCTTTTTATATAATTAATAATAAAAAATTTAAACATACAGTTCAATACTAACAAAGTCTTTTAATTCTAAATTATTCTCGTGCAAATCTGTAAATGGCATTAAAATTGTACAAGTATTTGCATGTTAATGAGTTTTATATTATTGCGATATTGAAAATGTCACCGCTTTGCAATTAATATGAGAATGAAGAGAAAGTGAAATATAAAACATTATGGTTGGAATATAGTAATAATTTATTACAATTTTTTATCTTGCGTATAAGTGAATACATAAAAGTTATATTTAAATGAATTTTTTTTTTAATTATTTTATTCGTGTGGCATCAGCGAAGGGGCCCTTAATCTATAAGTTTTCTTTTTATACATTTTAGCTTGCAAGATTTAAATATATATCAGAGCCACTATTTTTATAAATAATTTATAGTTTCCGCATTTAATTTACATACAATACAACTGACAAATATATAAAGTAAAACTATTTTTCTATCAACTCTACTAGCGGACGTCCTTTCACGGAATATGTTAATGAAATTGGACTACATTGTAGGCACCCTTGAGTTACTTCTGGTAGAGAAGTTTAAGTGGTGAAGCCACATCCGCTGTCACTAAATGGTTGGCAACACACAATTACAGTACAAGCTCGATTTGCGCTACTACGGTTAACTGTAACAGCCCGATTAAGGGATACGACGATTGTCACCTGCAAATATAACTTCAATACTTAAACCTTTCTACAAGAAGTAAACCTAAGGATATGAAATGACAGAAGGACTCTGCCTTTGCTTTATGTGATTTAAAAATTGCTTAACATGAACAAAACACCAGTTGCTCTAATCTAGGATGCACGTAGTTTTTAAAGAAAAGTCTTTCAACATGTGTAATCACAATAATTAAATTTTTCAAAACTTAACACGGCGCATGCGTATTTCTAAACTATAAATGTACGTGATATGGCCTCTAAAGGTATTCTTTTATATAAACCCCTTAACAAATTGTAACCAAATTGATGAAGAACTTAAAAATAACTCTGTAGGGTAAACGTAAATGCAGTAGAAAAACCTGGAGGAGCTTTCACAATCCATGTGCCTGCAAAATGTATAGAGTTGCGGCACACAACGTTTTTGTACTCGTATACCCTTCTCGTATAACTTTGGTGGATAAGAACAGATTTTAATTATAGCTTTTGAAACTATATGTATTTCATTTAAAAAAAAATTTTTTACATTTAACTTTTAAAGGAATATTTTCCTCTATTTTTGTAATTTTTTCTTTCTCTAATTTTACGTTTTATTCTTTTGCTTTTATATTTTTAGAAATATAATTTATAACGATTTCTCTTAATTATTTTAAAAATATAATTTGTAACAATTTCATTCAAAAATATTTGCTCTCTTGTTTTTAGTTCATTACATCTTCTTAATTTTTATTCTTCATTTAAAATATATTTCTATTAAAATTATTTCTTCGTGAAAATGTTTTGCTTGTTAATCCCTGTACTGGCTCCTGATGCGTGTTTCCAGTCATTTTCCTTCAACTATTCACATATAAAAAATTCCAATATCTTTTACAACTGCAAAAAGTTTCTTCACATCGTCTTAAGGCAGGGTTAAAGATATAAAACTATTTATTTCACACAGGATAATATTTCAAAAATTTATTTTTATTCAGTTTATTTAAAACAGATCTCTTTGATGTTGTTGAGTAAAATTTTAGTTTTAAGAATTAAAAATCATATTCCAAAATTTTCATTATAATCTCGTCAACAGTATTAGTTTTCAAAAGGCGTTTGCGTTAATAATCATATGCCTAAATATCATGTATTTCATCCAATAACAATAATGTTTATAGGTCTTGGCTTTATTTTAAAATATTATTATCCTTTTAAGGAATTGAAATACAAGTTAAAATCATTGAAGGAAAAAAGTAATATATCTCCTAGTTCGCAAAACCACGTATCAGAGCAAATCTTTCGAAATGAAAACAAAATAAAATTATTACAAAATTAATAATATAAAGCCAAACAGTCGATATAAAGTATATAAAGTTTAATTAGTTCAACCCTTAAAGGAGCAGTTTTAATTCAATAAATATTTTTTTTAAGGTACATAAAATACTTTATGTTCTAAACTTTTACATATACAGTCTCCAACAAATCTTATGATATCATGGCCAGTTTCAATAAAATCCATTTTACTAAAACTCATCCTTTTAAACTTCTTTTTAATCAAACATAATATAATGTCAGTCAGCATCCTTTAATAGTCGTTCAGTGATCGTTGGGTATAGTCAACTAGTTAACATTAGTATGAACTGTCCTACGCAGTCACATTATTCTTGACCATGAAAAGCTTTCATGATACCTCCCTACTTAAAAAAGGTTGTAACAATATCTTGTTGTAGGTGCCACACTATTATGCAAAAACTTTGCCCTCAACGTTTTGTGTTACTTGCTTGAAGTAAATGCTCGTCTGATCGTGTAAAGTATAGTATGCATTAGCGTTATGAAAATTTTCTTAAAATTTTACAATACCTTTTTATACACGCTTTCATATTTTATCAGCAAAAACGACACATTTGACAAATCGTAGTAAATACTGATTTTTATTTGATAAGGAATAACGTCATGGTGGCGTATACTTATTTTATCAGCATGTAATTATACAATACGTATACGCATGTGGCATATCCACGCAAGTTTTCTTAAATATTAATTATACATAAAACGGTTGATAATACTATGGAAAACTATTGTATACATTTTCGTATACACTAAAATATTCTTTATAGTTCTGACCGCAACAAAAGAAAAAAAATTTATGCAAAAGCATTTTTAATAGCTACTCCTCCAAAGCCCAAGAAATACAATTGAACAGAAGTAATTAAATAGAATAAAAGCATAAATTTGTAAAGCCAAACTGAATAATGGCCTAAAGGTCAGTGGGCCTTAAGCCAAACCATTTGGAAAAAACTATTGGGATAGTATATCCTGCTTCCAATACCACAAAAAAATAATTAAAAAGTTCAAACTCTTCGCAACAAAAATTTTTTTTTTAAAAATCTATTTTATTTTTCTCTATAGTCAGTTTGAAATTAGTCACCCATTACCAAATGGGCTCTTGTAATTACTTCTTGGGATTGTTGTTTTTCAAAATTATTTGCTTCAATGTCTACTGATGACCTTGATTGTAGCAGCGAATAGGGTGATCCATATAAACCAGCAGATTAAACAGGACAACAAATAAATCAACTAACAATGTTGAATTGAGAAATCATCTCAATAATATAAAATAAATTAAAAAAAAATAAATAAATTAAAATAAAATAAAACAAAATATTTAACAAAAAAATATATAAATTACATTTATATAACTTATCATAGTAGACAAAAGTTAACTGCAATTGAAACCCAACAAGTGACAGGCACATTAAAAATTAACCCCAATAAAGTTAACACCTACAAACAATTCAAAACTATAGACCACAACCTGCTAACAAGAAAGCGGCAGATTAAAATAATTAGACAAAGACTAGACTATACTACAAAATCCAATTCTCATGTAATTGATAAAAGGCTACGCAAACAATGTCCTTTTTGTGGATTCAACCCAACAAGCATTGATCGCCTCTTTTCAATCCGTCTCCACATTAAGACAGTCGGAAGCAACAATCTCTGTAGTAACGACTTTTCTCAACTGATCGACTGTACTACAGCCAATGGCAATATTAATTTTTTTTTTAAATTTTTAAAAAATTTTAATCTCTATAATTTTATTTGAAACTAGCTTAGGGACATCGCTGCCATAGCTCTCCTTTCATTATACTAGTAATTTACTTATAACTATAATATGTAAATAATTAATTAAATAAATAACGTATCATACTTCAATATAAAATATTAAAAAATAAATTTATAAAAATAAATGAAAAAAATAATTATTAAACTTATTATATTGGTGAGAATACGCTAATGGTGTGGCATAAGCTGTTATGAATTACCCTACGTAGATATGCCTAATTAATACAGGAGGAAATATTTTTAATAAATTAAAATAAAATATTGTTAAATGAAAGGTAAAGTTAAATCTAAAGTTAAAATTAAAAAAAGCAAAGAAAACCAAATTTAGAAATAGAAAAATACAGAAAATTTAAATTATTATTTAGAAAATAATAATTGAGTTTTCAACTCAATGCATTAATTCAAAGAGTTCAAGGAGTTCATAAAGAAATTAATAATAATTATTTGTTTTATTTAAAATCAATGGCATGAGCATTTGGCAAAAACTATAAATTAAATTTTCCTTTCATATTCCCAGGTAATGCATTCAAAATCCCATAAACTTTGTTTGGCCATTTTAATTGAATTTTTGGAATTTTAATACCAATTTAGAAAACGTTTATTTAATTTTGATTGAAAATCCTGTTAAATCTGCGTTGACATTTTTATAGAATTTTTATTTAAAGCAAAACCAACATCAACCGTTAGAGCAAGAAACCAAAGGAACATCTACATAAAAACATAACTTTCCATTATCCTTTAAAACTAAAAGTTTATACATTTACGAGATGGTTGCACTCACCTTTTAGTTTTCAAATCATCTAGGATCTGTGTATTGGTATTAATGGCCTGGGCTTTGGTTTATAACTAAGTTGTAGTAGTTACTGCGGCTACAGAAGTGTTATTGCTGCTCCTGTTGAACTTAGTTAAGATGCAGCACAGCTCAAGTTAAATTCTCATTGGCAGTAAATAAGAAAATAAAATAAAAATAATGTCCAGAATGGGGGCACCGTTCAACGAAAACATTACGGCCATTATAAGCCATGCATTTTAAATGGAAAGCCAGTCAACGAGCACAAGAATAAATTCTATATTGTAAGGAAGCATGGATTTAATGATGTTGAGACATCTTTGCATATTAAATAAATGTGCACATGGTGCAAAGGAAACTTATCGAGAGTGATGCAGCACTAATACTTGTAGTCTTGCAAATACTTGATAGAAGCAAATAATGCAGGCTTTATCGTTTAGCTTTCTATTTTTATTTCTTGTGGTTTTTATATTAAATAACACTTGCAAGCACTTCCAGATATACTCTCTGCCAGTACGGTATAGTAAATAGGAAATAAAAACACTTCATAACACTTGATGCATATAAATTATACAAAATATTCAGAATGTCTGGTTATTTAGCTTTGTAGCAGACTTCAGTAAAAGTTTTTTATTTGCTTCATTTAAAAAATGTATGTGGCTTTTCAGTTGTTATTTTTTATTTTGTTTTTTAGTAATTTGTAATTTGGTCTGCTTGGGATTTTTATTTGCACTTAACAGCCTTAAAGTATACTTTAATTTTTTACCCAAATTACCATTCAGTTTCACCTAACGAGCGTTATAATATTCTAAAGTCCTGAATAGAAATTAGATATTTCAATTTATTATTTTTGTTGCTTAAGTTACTCTTGTAGTGCTTTAACGTATTTCCGCTGTTGTGCGAAGCCCAAAAGTATCTCTTGAATTTTTCTACAGATAATAATCTCTATTGCCATAAAAGCTTTTTGTTAAAGTTTTTTTCTTCATACTCTTCACTTTTTTATTTTCTTATTATATTGTTTTTATAAAATGCGTGTGATTCTTAAATTTCTTTTGGCTATTTATAAAAAAAAAAAACATTCGCTTATCAAGGAGCTTTTAATGGAAGTGCAGACAATTTAAATGTTGCTTGGAGAATTCTGAAGAAGAAGTTTTTTTTTTATCACTTAACATGGTAATTATTCTTATTTATAATTTTATTATTTTTTTCCTTTTTTCAAGTCCAAATTTGTCTCTAGATTTACCAAATTTAGTAAAATGGTGTGAGTGAAATTGTACATTTAAAATAAATGGCCAGCATTTCGTTTTTTAATTAATATTTCGATGTATTTGTATATTTTTATTTAACACTTAATTCGTTTTTAATTGTAACTTTTATTTTATTGTTATTTTATTTATTATTATTTTAAAACTTTTAAAAATTTTTATTTTTTTTTTAAATTTAAATTTTTTTTATTTTTTTTTTTTTTTTTTTTTGTATTGGAGAATTCAGTTTCAAAATTGTAGTATAAATAATTTTATTTATTATCCTTTAAACACTTGAAAATATGATGCAAAAGCACTCTTTTAATAAAGTTGTTTTTCCTTATACACACACACATAAAAAATTTAAAAAAAAATATTAGTATTCACTTTCAAATATAAGAAAATTGTCTGTGCTGGCAATTAGTGAAATGCCATGCCGCAATTATTATAATATATTTTCCATTTGGCTGCTGGTTTTCTTGAAAACATTTTTCTTATTTTAAACAAATAAGTTTTTTTTTCGCTTTTCGTGTCTGCCAATGCCAAAGTTTAATGTTATTCCACTCACTGCCTAACTGTAGACTATTATTTGCAAATTCTTATGCTTGATATTATAAATGTATTTTTTGTCTGTTTTTTTATTTAAATTTTAGTTTATTTATTGTGTATCTGCAAGATATTTATATTTTCCTTATCAAAACAGTTTTTCTTATTTATCATTTATTTAGTAAGATGAATTTCTTAAACAGAATTCATCGATTAAATCTTAAGAAGAAAACCATTCTTTAAGCTTCAATTTAATTTTATTTTTTAATAATACAAATCAATTTATTGCTGTGTTCTTTGAAGCCCAAAACTCAGTGGCCTGCTATCAGTAGTGCACATATTCATTACATATTCGTTTTGAAGAATAATAACTTTGCTAAACTATAAGGATAAGCCTAGATGAAGAGCAGCAGCAAAAGGGTAATAAAGGCTAATTTAGCAACTACTGAATTGTGGCCGCCATATGGCACCATTTCCAGTACAGAAAGTATTATTCTTTCGCAGCCAATTATTATTAAAAACAATTATATCTTATATTTGAAAAAGAAAAACCAAAACCAAAAACAAAACCAAAACCAAAACCCCTCTTATTGACAATCGGCCTTCCTTCAGTGGTACTTACAAATAAAACAAAATTATCTTTTCTATTTGCTTTTGTAATCGTTATTTATTGCACAGCTGTTGTGCTTATTAAATAAGATTTTTCTTCTTCTTATAACTTTTCTTTGTTACGCTCTATCGTGTTCTGAAAAGTTAAACATATTTCAAGGAACACCGTGTAACAAAATATTTGCAATAACAACAATACACATTTTTAGAGGATTGCTTTAGATTAATTAAACGTACTTCAAAGTTCTGAAAATTAATAACTTTGTACAATAAAAAAAAAAAAAATTTTTTTTTTAATTTGTATTTGTAATTTTCATTTGATTTTATAATTTTTCAAAAATGAAAATATATTTTTTAAAGCTTTTTTTTATAACAATTATTTAAAACTTGTTATGTTAAAATCATACGGAAAACTCCGTGTAAAAAAAGGCTTGAGTGTATTATTAAATATTTGGCTGACTAAGTAATGTAATAGAGCAACAATTATAATCTTCTTCTCGGTGTGGGAAATGCTGGTAAAAATATATTATTTCCACTTGATTTATACAGTAATGAAAAATAATGTATTATGAGAATAGTGGCAACTTTTACTGGTATATCGTTGCCTGGAATAGTGGCCTGCTTCCACTCATTTTTCACAAAGATTTTATGAAATGTATTGTGTTAATTGCTGTCAAAATATTTAATTGGTAATTCTATAGTCAGATTTACAGTCATTTATTGGCAAAAAATTAATAACCATGATAATACACATCGACCGATATTCTGTATCAGACGAGTATCAGACGAGTTGCTGCCCTATCTACATTCACCATGGGTACTTCCCCTCACCTAAGTTTATGTTATCAGCGGTTTAATAAGTTTTCACGATTTACGGAAGACACTCTCCTATTGCTTATAAAAACTAAATGTGCAGCGTTAATAAGAATATATGGCCGTCAGCTGTGGCTCGATTGTAAAAGAATAGAACTACCACCGTATGTATCGTTGTTTACAGAAGACACTCTCCTATTTTTTATAAAAACTAAACGCGCAGCGTTAATAATAATATATGGCCGTCAGCTGTGGCTCGGTTGTAAAACAGTAGAACTACAACCGCATGTATCGCCGCTAACTGTCCATCTATTGCTTATTTCTTGTGCTTTTAAGGAACTTTAGTGGCTAAAACAATGTTAAGTTAAAACGAACGAAAACTTGAAATAAAATAAAAAGTATATTTTTGAAATCAAACGTGATTTTTTTAATTTTTATTTTTTTTTTTTTGTTTAAAATTTTAAGAAAGAAATGGTTTTGCACTCAAAGTATTGCAGCTTTCTTTTATTAGTTGTAAATGTAAATTTTTGCAGCCAAAAGTTTTCAGTAGCCATCTGTGGCTACTAAATAAGTTAGTCTTGATATTAATTAAAACATCGAATTAATTTGGAGTGATGCTGATGCAGAGTTTTTCAGATCTCTCAACAATCAGTTTTAATATCCTGGCAAATAGAAACTTATTATTCTATAATGATAATCTATTATATTTTTAATATCAAGTAATTAAGAGAGTAGAAAAGTTATATGGAGATCATACAACGAACCAGCTGAGCTCTAAATAAAAGTCTAGACTTTTCGTAGGGATTTTTATATTTTCGAAAACTCATATTACAAATTTCATATTGAAAATTAAATTGCTTTTTGTGGTAAAAATATCAATTAAAAGAAAATTTAAATTAATCTTTTTAAAGCAATTACAAATGAAGTTAAAAAGCTGTAGCCGTTGACCGCAATAGATTGAAAAGGAAGACAATTAACAGTTAATGAAAGAGCGATAATTATTAATTTGCAAAGGCGATAAATTTCAAGTTGACCAACTAAAAGAAAAATTGCCAGAATTTCGACTAGAACTAACCGTGTTAGTTTAGAAACCACACCAGGAAAAGCTTTATCTGATAATTAAATCTCACTATATTTTCACATATATTGGGAAAAAAATATTATCTTTAACTATTAATAAATTTTATTTATATTTTATTATTAAATTTTATTACTATTTGAAAAAATCTCCTAACAATAGTTGCATTTCTTAGCTTCGAGACTGTCTTCAGTTTTTTTTTTTTTTAAATTTTTTTTATGAAAAAGGTTTTGTTGTGCTTTAAAAATCTTAAGCGATTCGCTAATTATTAAATAATTTGGAGAAAACCTGGCCTGTTTTAAATCTCCATATACAAAAAGCTTTCTGGGGATTTCAAATTATGAAAGTGAAAAGGGATTTTCAGAATATGATTGCTTAATACTATAATATACAAAATCATACGTGAATATAAATTATAAAATAAATATATAAATATAAATTTATTTCTTAATGGATTTACAAATATTAAAAAAAAAAAAAAAAAAAAAAAAAAAAAACCAAACGAGAATTATAATAACGCTACTGTAAGGTATTAATGCCACTTTTGCGTAAGCATAATCAAGTATTTTGTTGCATGCATGCATCTGTTAGTTAAATATATTTTTTATAAACATTATTTGAAAATTTTCTGGCTTTTCAAACTAATAAATATCAAGTTTCTAAATACGCTGAAGTACACGGCACTAAAAAAATGTTAAATTAAAATCAATTTCCTTGAATAAATTCATTGCGAACAAATGCATATGCCAGATATGAAATGTAAATTTAGCGATTTGAAGTAGATGGTTCACACAATTCAACACAATTCAAAATATTTTTTTCAATTTCTTAAAATCAATTTGTATTTGTACTTCATAACAAGAGGGGTATCAGATAATGCCAGGCGTGGAAGGAAACAAATAAACATTTTCGCACTTTTAGTTAAAGCATAACGTTCTTTATTTCCCCAATATGGCTACCAAAGCCAAAAAGTTATTAACGTAAATAAAGCATTTACGAAGCTTAAGAAGCTTAAGTTTTTTAAGAAGTCTTAAAAACTAATGCTGTCTGTTTGTAAGCGATTATTTATTTTTAGAGCTTAAAGTTGCAAAAAATAATAATTTGAAATAAAACTGCCATCAATTTGGCAAATGTATTTGCTGAGTCCCGATATCTGAAAAGCTTGTGATGTAAAAAATTATTTTTCTTGAAAAATATAATATTTTTAATTGTTATCATTCAGTATAGCAATTCCTTTAAGAAATTTATGAAATCCTATCCTATTTAGCCTTTTCAAGCTGCAACTGCAAATGCAATAGTTATTTTGTTTTTCTTTAGTGCATGTTTGTTACTTCCTTGCCACTATATGTTGACCGAGTTTTGAAACAACACCAACACAAAAATAAAAGAAAAACAGCTTTGAAGGAAAATTTAAGTTAAATAACACCTTTAGCGTTTTGCACGTTTCTTGCATGTCCTTATTTGCAATTAATTTCTAAATTAAATCTTTACATTTATTTCTGTGTGTATGCTTTAATTATATTTTTTTTCATAAATTATCAACATATTTTTTAAGGAATCGTAATAAAAATGTTTTTTCTTTTACTTTATCGTTAAGAGATGTCACAACAAAAATGTTGTTAATCCGTCGCGTTTTTGCTATACATTTTTGCAAACGGCGCGTTTTTGATAGACCGTTAACGTTGATATCCTTAACGAAACTAAACGAGCTCATTTTTGCAAGCAAAACTCGGCCAATTGCTAAAAGCGAATTAATCAACTCTCTTTCAGCATTCATTACAGTCTCGGCCTCTCTAATATTTCGTACAAATAAATTTTGCTTAACCGCTTCTCAGTGCATTCGCGTGCATTATTATGCTTTAACTCTCTGGTGGGGCTCATTCGGCAATCGCTTATTGCCGCTTTTTTTTAACGATGCTTAACGAATTTTGACACTTGTAACCTAGTGAGCGAAATATAAACAAATTAAGTCTCCAATAGTTGCCCAACAAAAAGGGCGTGTAAGTACGCACACTCAGAAGTCGTTCTACAAAATCTCTACACAAGCAGAAACAATATGGTAATGGAACGCCATCAAAATAGTTTAACAATTGAAACCAAAAGTAGTGAGACATTTGCAAAAGCAGAGGCATTGGGCTTTTATTTGGACTGCATTATTTATATATTGTAAGCAAGTTCAAGGTATTTTTTATTAAACCTCATCATCTTTGCCAGTATAAACATGAATCTGCTTTTACAAAACTTTTTTGTTGTTATAATTTCTTGTTTTGTTTTTGTGTTTTGCAATCATGAATGAACAAGTCTTATTGTGTTTTTCATTGCTGCATTTTACGTTTCATTTTCAAACTACTTTGTGTTTGTTTTGTTGTTTTTTCTCTTTCACTTAAAATCAAGCATGAGTTGTATGGCTATAACGACTCTGTGCTAATTGTTGAGTGTGTTTATTTTTGCCGAGTTTCCTCTCGAAACAGCAGCTTTAAAGTTACGCGTCAAATTTTTGTAACCTTTTAATTGACCAAATTTGGGAAGCTGTTGCTTTTCCATACACTATTGGTTCTTCCACAATTTCCTTTTACTTTTATTTTGCATATCTCCAGTAGATCATTCCCGAATTTCGATTCTTTCTTTATTTGTTTCTTAGATCTTTCTTAATATCCTCAATATTGTGGCCAGTTCTTCATAAATAAATCAGCTGGTTCTTATGATTAATCAAACGCAATGAATGAACTTGTTATTTAATGCACCGTAATTGATTTCTACGTAACTTCAGTTTTGGTTATTTTGCTTAATAGGGTTTGAATGCAGCTCGTAACAATCCAGTCTAGATTCTTATCAAATTGCCGACTATAAAAACTAGAAGTACAATGCTACGTATCATATTTCTCTATGGCTTAATACGTGCTGAGGTGGCTTCTAATTTATTGCTGAAAAAAAACTATTTAAATATCCCAACCAGACCCACTCGTAATTTCCAGCTGTTACCTTTGAAATACTCCGGGGGAGTATTGTATGCACCTTGGTGATATTTCGACGTTGGTGATGTGCACTTTGGGGAGACGGTATTCTGCGTTCCTTTGGCAGACAGCGGAAAACTTGTCTGTCACTGCCCAATCCATGAAATAACATGGCAACGGATGTGCTTACAAGTAATTAAAAGGTAAAGGCAATCTATGCTTGTTGCTCTAGGATAGGTCTAGCATAAGCTTATCAACTCAGGGTTAAATGTTGTAGGAGAGTTCTCTCCGAAAGCACCATCAGTTGCTATTTACTGGCACCACGGTTACCGGCAGCCCCACAGTAGATTTCTCTCGCGGAGGTTTAATGGGTGATTTTAACATTGCCCATATCCTGAACTGAACAGTTATCAATGACGCACTTAGTTCTCACTTTACGGAGTTGATAGATTATGCTCGTGGATAAATTTGTATGGCTTCAGAGACTTTGTTCATAGATCAAGTTCGTTCCAACCTAACAGCGTCGAATCAAGTTGTGGCCGGTTAATGGTCAGGTCTCCTTTGGAGTTCATGTGGTGGCTTGTGGTTGATACCAAAAGTTGCTTGGCAGATTTCTCTTTAGTGGCTGGTATCGCATTCATACTAATGCTCGATACGATCCGGTCAAGCGATTAGTTATCTAGGTGCTGTTGCCTTTCAATAGCCGCTAGTAGGCAGTGAGATGGTTCTCCCCTTCTGAGAGCGGCCTCTCTATAATTCTTGGACTGTGTTAATTACAGAAATTGAATAGACATGGTTGGTTTTTCCCGAAGATGGCGGGAGAGTTATTCTTGCGAAGTACCTATTGGTAAGGCTTGCACAGTGCCGAACGTCTTAGCAAGGTGCTTGGTTAAAAGTGAATCTTTTAACCAAGAATTGCAAGCTGTGCTTGCACAGGGGGCTTAGTAAAAGCATTAGCTTACTCAGTGCTAAGCGCAGCGTGAACTTAAGCCACATTGGCAGGTATTCACGTACACTGTAGCACAACTTTTGCATTTGAAATATTATCGCACTAACATGATTCATTTCGATCACTTTGCTTAAATTTTAATAATCTTTATCACTTAATTGATTTATCTGAAAGTCACGATTTTTTAAACTATTTTTAAATCATGAAGCTAATTTATGCCCCCATTTTGCATTACTTTAGTCTGCAAGGAATATTTGTTCTATAATCTTAAATAAATAAATTAAATTAAATCAGCCGGTACTTATCAAGTACGAGGAATAACAGGCGCACACACATATATATATGAAGAATCTGAAGTTGCCGCAAAATCCACAAGCCAAGAGCAGTTTTAATTTCATAGGCCACGTTCTGCTAAAAAGGAGAGCCACTCTTGTTTCCAGCCGACCGCAAATGATGCAGCAGCTTTCTAAATGCTGAGTAAATTTTGCTAGCAGTGGTCGAACTTGCATCACCTAATTTAGATTTAATTTACTACAAAATCTATAAAATAAGTGCGCTAAAACCGAACTAGAACTTTTAAGCTTCAAATCAAGCGATTGCATACTTACTAAGTAATTCACACTGTTCAAGTTAAGTACCAAAACAAGAACCGCTTTCAACCACACCAGTGCTATACCTTAATATACAGTCGTAGTCAAATGTTATTACACACTTTTAAAATATTTACATATTTTAAATATTATATAGTTTATAATGCATTGTGACTACTTTTATAATAAGTAAAAAGTGGTTGAAATTAATTTTTTTTCTAAAATATGTATATCGATAGCTTTCTTGGATCCTCTATTCATTTTTTTTACCAGCTTATGGTATTTATATATTTCAAAATAAATACTAAACGCCATAAACACAAATTTTCTTTCAATTTCATAAACACATTTCACTTCTTGCAATCACTTATGACTTAAAAGAATTTTAAACGCTTAATAGGAATAGAAATCGTTTAGTTGACAACACAGTAATTAAATTCTGGGAAAAAATTTGTATGTAAAAGAGAATCGCATTAAATGCAGTCTTACTAACTTGCATAAATCTTGTTCTAGCCATAAGGTAAAACTATTCATGATTTTCCACAGTAAAAATAGTCACTGCAGTCTGACTTAATAGTAGTATATCGCTTTGGTCAATATTGCCAACACAATATTGTACACAAGTAAAACAATCATATTTCATATAAACACTCTACGAAGCAAAGTGCCCAGTTGACATTTTGTTGTAGTACCGCTGACCACATCTGGTGTCTCTGCCAGGCATGTGTGAAATAACTGGAGAGTATAAACAAACCGTACATACCCAACGATGCACCGAGTAGTGGAATACATATTAACACGAGGTAACCAGAATGTGAGACACATTTGCCCATGAATGCACGTACCATATGTACAATGTGTCACCCTTTAATATACAATCATACACATAAGCCCTAAAATTTAGGCCAGCTTCCTTTTCTCTATTGGAAAAAAGGACAATGTATGAATAGGAAGAAGTAGAACTAATTCTACGAAAGATTCCCCTTTAAATGCAAAAATAGACAATATTTAGAATAATAGAAAGAGCGTGAGGCAGGCAAGTAGTTTTGAACCCCGTCAGTTAATAGTTAACTCTTTTCAGTAATCCTTTTATTCACAGTTTTAATTCGCCAATGAAACAATCCAATAGAGTACCAGTGAAGTGCCATGTATTTTATCAGTTTCATTTTATCAGCACTTGTATGCACAGTGTAGGTATGGCCTTAGTCTTCAGATATAAGATGAAACTTTTATTTTCTTGATAGATGGCATTAGTGTTCGATATCTCGTAAAGTCCCGATCAACAATTTTAAGCCTAGGGTCGTTAACAAGCTGAGTTAAAGGGTGTTGAAAATTCTGTACATTTTACAGTTTTTTTGATAAATTCGAAAATGCAAGCGGACATCTAAAATTGTGAATGGTATTTATGGTGCCGATACGGTAAGATCTAATTAGTATAATTTTGGTTTTGTTGGTTCCATACAGGCAGGTGTATGCCCAAAATGTCTGTAAGATCATGGATATAATCAAAGTTAACTGGAATGTTAGTAGTCGTAGCATTCCCAGGAAAAATAATGCCTCCTAAATTTAAGCCGTTAGCGTTTCACGATTGCAACCTCTGAATAATAGAATGCATGTGTTTACATGAGAATGATTATTTTAACGACAGCATGGCTATACGACTTTCGTCGCAGGTAGCCATAAATTAAACGATTCCTATTTTATGAATAACAGTAGAGAGATTTAATTTTACTTTATTTAAATAATTTTAAATTTTTTATGCTGTCCCTAAAGAGCACAAAGCTACAAATCTCCAATAGTAGCCAGCAGCACGTGAAGTTTTGTTTTCACTTAACTTGTCATGGCGAAGTTGCTTAACACTTTCTTTAATGTGCTTCATATAAAAAGGATGTGAAACCGAAATATTGCCACAACTTGATGGAAAAAAATATATAGTAACTGATAATGAGTAGTAGCACCATCTTGCTAACGCCTCCTTGTGCAAGCTTACAAGGTGTACCAGCTTAAAATCAATTTGTCCTTGCTATTATTTATCAAACACTCATAATGGAGCCAAACCATTGTTGCCCAACATGTTTCACAGTGTTAGAGAATAAAGATTTTGCTTTTAGAACAAAAATTAATGCCAATGCATGACTCAAGGCTAAACAATTTAGGGGAAAAAAAATCAATCAATTAAAAGCTTTCATGAAATGTAAATGTAAATTTTTTAGTAGTACAATCAATTTCAAAATACATTCTCTTTGTTATTTTGATAATAATCTAATTCCAGTCCTTCTGCTTTTTTTTGTTTTTGTAATTTCCAAAATTTATAAAAACATGTATGCTGTATTGTTTTTTAAAATAACGGGTTATCCATTTTGTGGTTTCAAAAGTAAATTTAAATAAAACACATATAAAACATAAATCCTCATGATTTTGCTTTTTTATTATAAAGTTTGAACGTTGACGTGATCTAGGAAACACTACATCATTTAAATGAGCACCAGGCGAGATGGAAGCATTGATTATCTTGACATAATTTTCGACCACTTTTTGACACATATTGAACGGTATCTCAGCCATAATTTGACAAACGTTGGTTTTAAAAGCTCAGGAGTTAAAGGCTTATCTGCATAAATAGGGTCTTTCGCGTAGCCCCTCCAAAAGATAGTGTCTAATAGTGTCAAATCGCATGAACTTGGTGAGCAAATTTTCAAATTAAGAGGCCAGGAAATGTCTCTGGCAATAAAGCCATATTCGCTCGAGTTGTGTGGCATGTGGCACCGTCTTGTTGAAACCAGTTATTCTTTAAGTCGTATTCTTCAATAGCAGGGAAAAAAAGTCGGTTATCACATGATCATAATGCTCCGTATTTTGTTCGTTTTCAAAGAACAAAAGTCCAATCAGACCTTTGGACCCAAGAGCTCACCAAACAGTGACTTTTTCTGGATGTAATGGACTCTCTTCAATTACTTGAGGATTCTCAGAACCCCAATAGCAAGAATTTTGATTATTTACATATCCAGCGAGTGAGAAATGTGCTTCATCGCTGAAGAAAATTTTGTTCGAAAAACCGCCGTCCACCGCCTCTTGTTCAAGTAACCATTCCACGACAGGATAAATGCTGAGCTGACTTCAGTTGTTGTGTGGGCTAGACTTTATATCGATGTAGGTGTAGATCTAAGTGCAAAATGCACCATAATGTGCCGTAAGGCAGTTCTAATTCCTGAGAACATCGAGGAATTGGCACATTGCGGTCTTCGGCAACACTTTCACTTACAGCAGCGATATTTTCAGCGGAACGAGCGAACCGATGAAGCCTTACAATATTTGTAACCCCTCCAGTCTCTTCAAATTTCTTACACAGTTTTGCCAATTGCTTGCGTAGTTGAATGATAATATAAACCATAATCTCCTCTTAAATGTGGCGATATGTGGCTGTGGCAGAATCACCATTTTTGTGGTATGGTTTGATAATTTTTATGCGTTGTGTGATAGTAAAGCGATCCATTTTCGTCAATGCCAAACTTTCAACTTAGTTTGGACAGATGTCGTGTTCCAGTCCTATACCTTTGCAACCACGAAATGGATAACCCGTTATAATATTGAATATTTCATCATAACAATAATCAATAAATTCCTACAAAAAACTTTCAACTCAGTTTGACAGATGTCGTGTTCCAGTCCTATACCTTTGCAACCACGAAATGGATAACCCGTTATAATATTGAATATTTCATCATAACAATAATCAATAAATTCCTACAAAAAACTTTCAACTCAGTTTGACAGATGTCGTGTTCCAGTCCTGTACCTTTGCAACCACGAAATGGATAACCCGTTATAATATTGAATATTTCATCATAACAATAATCAATAAATTCCTACAAAAAACTTTCAACTCAGTTTGACAGATGTCGTGTTCCAGTCCTATACCTTTGCAACCACGAAATGGATAACCCGTTATAATATTGAATATTTCATCATAACAATAATCAATAAATTCCTACAAATTCTTTTAAAAAGAAAAGTATTTTTTCTTAAAGCGCCAACACCCACAGAAATTCTTACGATATTGAAACGGTTCTCTTTTTATTGTTATGTATCACAATATAAACTTACTAATTATTAGCTCGAATGTTAAAGGTGTATAAGTAACAACTGTTACACTCTATTGTTAACAAGTATTTTTCCTATTTTTCCTGAGTAATTTATGATTACATGTGTTTATAGTAAATTGTATATACCATAAGCTCAAAGCAAGGAAAATATTAAAAACAAACTACATAGTTTGTGCAAAATAATTCTTTCACTTTTGTTATTTTCTTAGGGGTTAACAATAAAAGAGCATTATGGGGAAAAATATAATGTTGAAATACATTTCTGTGGAAAATGTTATCCTGAACAACATTCTGTGTGAAATATGGAAAGAAAACTGCATCTAGAACAAAACTGCAACTTATACTACATAATAAAATTATTTTATAATTCTCCGCTTAATACCCAGAGAAAATCTTTATTTTCTAATGCTTTTGTTTGCACTACATGTGCACATACACTTGCAAAAATGCAAGCAAAGAATTCGTATACCAGCAAACATAAAAGTGTAATCACGCAAAGAAGAGAATCAGAGAAAATGGATTAACGTTTTCAATGGTAGCACTCGATGGTTTAACATACTTCATCATTGTAATTATTAAGCAAACTCATTTACACTGCGAGAAATTTTGAAATTTATTGAAGCAATCACTTCATGGTACTCTTTAAGCTAACATATATGTTATGGGTTCCACAGTATTTCTTTCAAATTAAATTAGCTTTTCCTATACCTGCCTCGGAAAGCTCATTTAACCACACATTATATTGCAGAAGACCTCATATTGGCAAACATATTGAAAAAAGAGCAGTTTTTGTTGCTCTAGGAAATATTTATTAGAACGTTTAACGTACCAAATTACAAAAGGATGTCTATATAAAATTAAATAGCTAGAATTAAATAAAGAACAGTCAAAAGCTTGCCATTTAGTACATTTGGAGCCTTTATGTCATTTTAAAAAATTTATTACAATAAAGTAAACAAATTCGAATTCAGGCTGATAAACTTTCAAATCACATAATGTATTTATAGATATAATAAAGATAAAATATTGTAAATTAATTAATTTTAATTTCTTCTGCAACATTTCACAAAATATTGCAAACTTTTTCTCTAAGATTTTCGCGGTTTTTACATCTAAAGCAACTGCAGAGTCTAAAAATACTTTTTTATTGTCGCCATACAAGGAATCAGCTGATGTAGCATTCTTTTCACTTTTCTCAACAAGCAGTCAAAAGTTCTTGAAAATTATTGTGCAATATTTTTTATTACGTATTTATTAGTTATAAAATAATAACGTTTTTAAATTGTAACTCTAAAAAAATGCCAATAAATCGTTAAAATTTAATAAGATATTTCAGGAGCTTAGCTTAAATTTTAATAGTTCATTTAAAAGACACTTAAATTTTAATGCCAAAATTTTAGTCAGCAGCCATAAAAGTGTTCTATAATGTATTTTTCAGCACGTTTACTTTTAATGTTACGAAAAATCGTTATTTATTAATATTTAAATTATTTAATTTAATTATACATATACAGAAAAAAAAATTTAGTTGTTACCATAATTTGAAAATGTTAATTATGCTTGAGAGGAATAACTATTAATTATTAACTAAATGAGAATTGCAAGCAAAACATCTGCACACTAGTAAGAACATAAAAGTATTTTAATGTCCTTAAAGAATGAAAACTGCTCTGGCAATAAATATTACCATTACTTTTTCTTAACGGAGGTCTGATCTTATTAATAAATATAAAGGGTTATTCAATAAGGATTGTTAATATTTTCCAATATGCTTGCATTGATTGAAATTATTTCTTTTACAAATTTATAGCAAAAATAATAACTCCAAAATTAATTTTGATTTTGTCTGGGATTTCTTCAATTTAAAAAAATAAATGTAAAGTTAAAAATCTTCTTCACAATATGTGATAAGAAGTATACAGAATAAACATTTACAACAAATAATTTTTTCGCGTAAGCAGTTCATATGTTATACTAATTCACATATCGTGAGCCTTTAACTTACATGCCATACCCAAAGGCAAAGCAATTGCCCTTCCTTACAAATTGATGTTTATTGGGAAAGAAAGCTTTATTGTCTATAACATTTTTACAATGTTCGAAGTTTAAGTTTTACATTAATTTCGATCCATCCTAATGCGATCAAATGAACATACATTTTATTGCACAAATAACATAGATATGAATACACACACATAAACAGCCAATAACATACAAGCACATACACATGAACGTGCCTTCATTCACTAAAACCATAAACCTTTTCGCATAATAGAAGAGTTGAAAACTTGAAATCCTTTTGCTTCTTATTTATAAAAATATTTCAGTCAGACGTAGCAAGTGGAAGCGAAGGCAGACACACAAAACTGTAACAATAGAAGATTCTTAAGCGGAATTTTTAAATGCTGTACAGAGGTTTCAGCAAATTGAAAGCTTTTCATAAAATTATAAGTTGAGGCAGGGTATGTGCTTCATGGTTTTGAAATTTTTAAATATTTTATGAAAAATTCTTTTCATTGCATTTAAATTTTTCTCTTAAGCAAATGCTTTGCAAAAGGTTTATAAAAAAAAATATTTCAAACAAATTTAATCAAGCTGACCGATAACTATATCTTTATTCAGAAGAGGTTGCAATGCAATTTTAAATAAGCCTAGACGATAAATATATTCGAGACCGCCGACAACATTTACTGAATATAAATGAATAAAGTTTTATAAAATTTTCATTTCGAATTTTCGTGCTTGCAACTGAATACTCTTGAACTTCAAGGAACGCATAGCCAGTGGCAACACCAAAAAAAAAAAAAGCAATAAGAAAAATTATGTCCGGAAGAAAATCCCTCATATGCGAGTATTGTAGTATTATAACATTCTAATAGATGCAGATTGTATCAATTTGCAAATAAATAATATTTAAAGATATAAAAACTCAATTCCACTATTAAGGAGAAGCAGCTTCCTATACCGCAAAAAAATTTTTTTATTAAATTATATTTATATAAAAGTCTAGCTGGGCCCAAACCGCTCTGCCTGCAGCAAATTTTTCTTTTACTTTGAACTGTCTCACGGAGTACATCAAAATCAGTATTTTTAGTTATTTATAATAGAAAAATATGTTATGTATAAGTCGGTCTCGGTATACGTAACGCCAGCCCATGCCGATTAAGCACTCAACGCCTTCAGCGAAACAGAGTTATACAGGGTTATCGCACTAATCTCTATCGGGCAAAATACAAAAAAGCTAAATATTGTGCCGCCTGTTGGAAGAACTTCAAACTACACAGAAATACTCCCCATGGCCCATAAAAATATTGGGATATAATATATATTAGCTCCTAATCACCAAAAGGTCCAACACTTTTCATAATAGTCACTCTTCACGACGCATAGAGCATGCATATAAAATTTGACCAAACTCGGCCCAGCAGTTTTTGAGTTTATCGATCACGAACATGCACCACATTTTTCTTTATTCAAATTGATATATTTTCGTATAATTTTCAAAGGCCGACATTATAATTCATACATGCATACACATATTATGGCGTCCGCACCTCCCCCCCAAGCCATTTATTTATCAAGCCATTGTCTTAGCATAAAAGTTTCATGTACTGCGTTATTAAAGCTTAAATTCTGTTTGCTCCCTTGATAATATAAAGCTGCAAGGATCAAACAAGAAGGAAAACTTTTTTTTTATTTTGCGTAAAGCAAAAGCTGAACTTGTAAAAGGAAACAAATTCTGTATTGCTCTGGAAGAGCAATATTATCCTGTTTTCGACTATACTATTAAGTTTACAACTCTTACGTTATTGCAGTTAGATAATCATGTTTCGATTGGGTGTTCTAAAATAATCCTGGACCTTTTCGATTTACATATTTACATCGGGGTAAAAATTACTACAAAAAAAAAAGAAAATAAAAACCGACTGCAGTACATTTCCTGACCGCCCTCCTTTGCTTTAATATGTTACAATAACAACTTAACTAATGAGCGACTAATTTGTATTAATTCTCGAAATATCTATTTGATCCAGATTCTGTAGACAACACAATTTGCGTTCAAGTTCCGTACCATTTCACACACTTCTGCTTTATTATACATCGTAGTTGTATATTACAATCACTACCCCTAAGGAAAAGCCATATTTATCTCACTACAGTTGTGTGAAAATGTTGTAAAGATTTTCTTAAACTATTGAAACAAAAGCTTCAGCATATTATTGTATTTTAATTTTTTTTTGTAAAATTTTATTTCTCAAAAAAAATGTTGGATGTAAAAGAATAATTATTCATTTAAGTTCATGTGCTAAAATAAACATTCGAAGAGAAGACTTAAAACACATTTCGTAACATACTGCCGTGTAAATAACGAGCAATATTGCATAGGAAATGTGTAACTGCAGTAGTATTTCAAAATACACATTTTAGAAACATTACGCAGAATATTCATGTGACTGGGCTGACTGCGAAGTGCGTGTCAAGCACACATTGCAGTATGGAGTTTAAGGTACTGCATGTTGTTTCATAAATTACTCAAATTCATAAATTAGAATATTGTGTGGCGTTTAGTATAGTCTTATCGCATAAGTAATTAAATTGTAGGAGTTTTATAGCTTCTTACCTTCAACTCATGCTTGTGTAAGGCCGCCACATACATTCTACATTTAACAATTCCACATTTAGTGTTTAGTAACAAACTGCTAATAAAATTCGTGTATGATTAGTAAATATTAAATACTGTTTACAAAGCACTATTGGTTGCATCAAACACACGGAAGTAACCGCTCGCTTTCAAATGCTCTGCATCTGTATTTGAAAAGGAATTACTGCCTTCCTTGGAATTGTATTAAAAGCGAGCAATTGTGCAGCTTATTTTAATATTCTTTGTTTATGGGCAGCTGACCTGGAAATATTTTATATATTCGCTGCATATATATATATATGTAAAGAAAATGTTCCAAATATGTGTTGTCAAAAAAACACAGTTATACGGAGTAGAGCAATTAAAGTAGAGAAACAGTTATACGGGATAGAAGCATTAAATGCTGTTTCTAATTCATTTTTATGTATGGTTATAATAAATAAATGAATGTATTGCTAAATAGGCTAAATAAAACTAATTCATTTTTAGAAAAGCAATTTTGTTTTTATTCTGTGGAAGTAATTCTATACTACATATATATTGGCTCCATATATATATATACATATTCGCTCCATATATATATATATATTCGCTGCATATATGTAATTCGCTTCCATATAAATATATTCGCTCCATATAACTATATTCGCTCCATATAAATATATTCGCTCCATATAAATATATTCGCTCCATATATATATATATATACATATTCGCTCCATATATATATATATATACATATTCACTCCATATATATATATATTCGCTGCATATATGTACATATATTCGTTCCATATAATTATATTCGCTCCATATAACTATATTCGCTCCATATATATTTGCTCCATATATATATATTCGCTCCATATATATTCGCTGCATATATGTATATATATTCGTTCCATATAAATATATTCACCCCATATAAATATATTCGTTCCATATAATTATATTCCCTCCATATAACTATATTCGCTGCATATAAATATATTCGCTCCATATATATTCACTTTAATTGGAATGTCATTTTTATTTTAACCATATTTTTAAACAGAATTACCATTTTTTCTTCAAAAAATTATAAATATATTCGCTACATATATATTTGCTCGATATTTGCTACATATATATATTCGCTCCATATATATTTGCCCCATATTTGCTCCATATATTCGCTCCATATATATATATATATTCCCTTTAACGGGAATGTCATTTTTATTTTAATTATATTTTTAACCAGTGTTACCATTTTTTCTTCAAAAAATTCTTTTTTTTTTTTGGTTAATCATACAGAACACGATAAATAGTTTGTTAAAATTTTATCAATCGTATAAAAATATTTATGAATCTAAAAGATTAGATAAAGCGTGATTCTATTCTTGATCGAAATTAAACTATAAAGACCAGACAAAATTATATTTCTTGCTAATTAAAAGTTAAGTTTAAATTATTTAATAATTAGGATTAGGCCATTTCGAATCATGCACCAGTCTAAATAGCGCCTACAAATTAATTTATTTGTTAATAACAAATTTATATAGAAAAACAAATATACATATACAAATTCATTTTGTAATAAAAATATATAATAATATAATATTTAATAAAAAATAAAAAAACATATATATAAATATAATATAAAACTTTAAACTTAAAAGAAAAAATGAAAACTTTTAATTTTATGAAATTTTTATGACTCATTTCTGCAGAAATTTTGTTTGCCATTTTACAATAAAATAATTACATGTTTACGTAAATATAGAGAGTAGAAACGTAAAACTAATTAAATTTAGTTTTTCCTACACTGTGAGAATGACGGTACTGAATCACAAAATCGTTACGGCAAACGAATAAAATGATCGCTAAGGTTAACTTTTTGCAAATCGTTAAAAGTTACAGGTTGAAAAATTCGATAAACTCTTTCATGTTCCCCCCTTAAAACGATCAAGAAACTATATTATATTTTAAGATAATAAAAAGCAGTGTTGCCAGTTTTGGCAGTTTGGCCGAAATTTTGGATTTTTATTTGTGGCTGGTATTAAAATTTATTGAAAATTCCTATTGAATTTTCTGCGGAAAAGATTATTTTCGTTAAAAATTGTTTATGATAAAATACAATATTATAAATTATATATTTTATTTTTGATTAAAAATTGAAGAAGTGCTACATTTTAAAAATTACTTTTGTGTTTTACATTTTTCTAAAAACAAAAAACATTTTTCTAAAAATATATATAAATGAAATTTAAGAATTAAAAATTATAAAGCAAATGAATAAAAAATTCTTTTCATGAGGTGAACCCCATAGAAGGTACCCCATGGAATGTAACCCAAAGAATATACCCCATAGAAGGTACCCGACTGTTGCTTGCATTAAAAAAATAATTAATTTTTTTTTATAACCAACTCAACATGCAAAGCTTGCAACTTGTTCAAAGGAAAACACTCAGGGTATGGCCAGCAATCGAACCCACGACCCCCGGTTTAGTAGGCTGTGCATTAGTCATTGGCCTGCGGAGGCGCCTTCAACCATACAATAATAAAAAAATAGATGGGAATTTTTCCTTGAGAATAGTAAGCATTTATTTGTAATAAAGTAAGGGGATTTTTGCGATACTAAAGTTGAAATGTGGGCATGAGGTGAAAGTGTCTCTTTCAAATTACTCCTCTGTACTGTCGAACTCTTTTAGGTTAAGGTGGCAAAAATAATATTTGCTTTTTATTGGTATTGTGGAAATGTTGGCGCTTGATTTCTCCTATTTTCATATATTTTTATTCATTTCTATGTTTGTGTGTGTCAGTTTATTTATTTGTTTTAAAACAATTGAGTCTATAAAACAGTACATTTCTATTATTATTATAATTTTTTCACATACAAACTTTGTTATAATATTTCGCGCTATTTGGTTACTCTCAGAGGAATATACGACTCAAACCATTCGTCTGGATTATGTAAACATCATGTGAAATAATATTGGAAAATGTAAAACAAGAGAAAAATAATATTACAGCAGTATGTAATTCAAAAGGAAAAAATATTCTTTGAAATAATAATTTAAGATGAAAAATAAATATAATCAAATAATAATAGGGGGGCACGTTTAAACTGTTAAATACGTCTTATAGCTATTATACATCTAAAACCTTACATACAAGTCTATAAGATAAATAGGAAAATTTGCATATAAAACTTTTAAGCTGCAGCTTTGTGTCTTAAATTGCCTGCTGAAAGTACGTGATAAAATAGACAGTGTTACCGTTGTGATATTTTCTGTAAACTTAACGTATTTAAATTAATTTTTTCATTAAAAATTTTATTAAAAATAATGACATAGAATAATAATTTGTTTATAATGTTGAAATATATGCATTTTAATTTATTTAAATATATAAGTTTATAAGTTTTAACTATCGCTAATTAAATAAATTGCCAGTGCTATTAACAAGCAAACTTTACTGTCATTGCAAACAACTACGGAACACTTAAAATTACGAAACTCTCTACGAGGTGCGCTGTGTTAAATTTCCTGTCAAATGAAAACAATTAAAGTGTGGCTAAATTTAGTAGCTTAAATGGATAGCCCTAATAAAATTTTAGTATAATGAATTAAATTATTATAAAAATACTTTTTTTGCGAAAATGCAATTTCAATAATGAGAAGTGTTTTAGCCACCCTGCAGTCGATAATATTACTTTAAAAGCACTGAAATCTTTATGTGAAGAAGTTGTGTCCTTAATTCACAAATAATAAACTTTCATCCAAAGCATTTCCTAAGATGTAAGAATAAATTGCAAAGTTCCCCAAAACACATGAACTACTGATATTGCATATTACATAATTTAGCAAATTTTAATTATATTTACGTACGATTTATCTGACAGCTGTAACATGTTATCGAAACTTTAAATTTAACAGAATGATAAAGCTGAGGGGTTACTCTCGTTTCCGATGCGTAAAAAAATGTTCGCAAAATAAAACATTTGCTACTTTAGTTTGCCTTTGCGCATGTGTCTTAACGCAACACATTTGCGCAAGTCTGGTATCACCGTGCTCTGGTTTGCGAAAGCGCTTGTCAAAACTTTAACATTAACGCAAATATCTTGCGCAAATTAATTACTAAACGCAACTGAAGAAACACGTTTAAATCCCATATGTGACACGTGATATTTATTTACTTTTTGTGAACATTCTTTTTTTTACTAAAAACTATTTTTATAAGATATATGTATATTTCTATATTACATACATATATATTTCATATATATTTCGTATATATTTTATATATACTTTATATTTTTTTTTATTAAGTTTAAGTTTTGTTATGCCGACAAAGTGCAAAAAAATTTTTTTTTTAATAAAAATATTTATTTAACCATTTAAAATATTAACCTAAATTGTATGATCTCGAAAATAAGTTATTTTTTATTTCATTTCTTATTTGGCCTCGCTATAGTTGTTTGATCATTGCTGGAATCATTAATGTCAACTGCTGACAAAAGTTCTTGCCATCTTTCGTATATGTGTTGTGACATTTGATAAAGTCATAGCGTTGCCATATTTAATTTTATGATGTCAGTATTGACACTTTTTCAATATGATTTGCGCAAAGACTAGCGTTCATATTATAGAGTACCAAATTAGTTTATTAACGCATCTTATTTACGCATCGCAAACGCTTTTACAGCGCAAACGAGAGCAAACCCCCCACACCTTTTTTTGGTGCCATTTTTCCGAGTTCCTTAACTCATAGTAAACTTTTCATAGACTGCAATTGCAATTGAAATATTTAAAACCTTAACATACAATCACTTTCTTTCAGCCCTGCGATTTGCCAAGAACGTGTTAGCAATATTGATCATTCATACTGTCCCCTGATACAAGACAAACCTCACCACCAGCATTTCTTTTGCGAAAATTTTCATCTTTCTCGATACAATTTTTTCATAATATAAAGTTTTTATACAGAATGACTAAAGTTGTTAAAAAGAAAAGTCGAAAGGAAGACATTAAGCACTAAGCAATACCGTGGCGTTACTGTAAAATCTTCCATCCATTATTATTATGGCAGCTTTGCTATCGCCCACAAGAATTCATCGCTTATCCGCTAGATTAAATTTTCAAACTTAACTTTGACTTTTTACTTCATTTCGCATATTTACTTCACATCAAATTGTAATAGAAAAGGATTGCATTATGAATCATTAAATTCCATTATAAAACAGAATTTTACTATTTGTTTTCTGTGTCACAAACCCATTTGTGAGAGAGGAAAAGTGAAAGCTTCAAAGCAGTTCATTCATGACTTTACCTACCCCTCTCTCTCGCGCACAGTACAGTGCCGTCATTGTCATTGCACTGCATAGGGTAAGGCAATTGTCGTCTAACAAAATATTTTTATTTTCATTTCGTTGTTGTTTACTTTTTTCGGTTGCTTGCGCTTCCACAGCCGTTCTGCGGTTTATTGTGGTTTATGTTGTCGTTGTTGCTTCTGCCGGCAGGGAGGGATGTTGTTGGTTTCCCGTGTTTGGGGAGATGGTTGCAGAAAAATTACGATTGTTCAGTTTGCCGCTTAATTGTAGAGCTTTTCTTCACCGTTATATTGTGTTTATATTTCATTGTTCAGCTCCCAACTACAAGTAAACAATAATAATGAAGTCGCTAAAAATCTAAGAAGCAACAACATTATTGTATTCATTTTGAACAACAACAACAACAACAACAACACAATATCACTTGTCAATGTACTCTCGCGGATAGTAAAATGTAGAAAACTAACTAAGAAAATACTAAGAAGAAGAAACTAGAGCCATTATAATACCAATTGTTTCAAGAGTGTTACTTAGAAAGCTATTACGGCTCTATTGCTATGAAAACTTAGAAGGCCATTTAGGAACTTAGAACACAATATATATGAACAACTTACTGGAGGCTTAAAAATAAAGTATTTAATATGTGCAATTACATGAAGTGGCATTAAGAGTTAAAAATTGCTTGAAATTCAAGACCAAGCGGAATGCAATGTGAAGGGTATTCCAAAATTGGGGTTTTCCAAAATTGTGGGCTTTCAAAATTGGTATTTCGGATTCTAAATAAATTTCATTTAGTTAATATGGTACCCTACACCCAGTAACGATATGTTTTTACTATTAAAATATTTTCTTTGAAAAAAAAATTAGGCGGAGAAATTGTTTCAATAACTCGCGTTCATTGAGATGATGATTAAGAAATTTGAAGAAATCCAGTTGACACAATAATTAAAACCAGCTGTTTACGCATTATATCCGTAATTCGTTTCCTGGACTAATGAAGAAACAACAGGAGGAAAATGAGAATTTTGTGGAACAAAGTCATCTCCACCGGCGAAGGCCATTTTCAGCTCAATAGCTCCATCAACAATTAGAAGTTTTGCCTTTGGGGTAAGCAGAATCTAAGAGTTATCTAAGTCCTTAGAGGCAGTCTTAGTAGCAGTCCTTAGGGGCAGTCCATAGAGGCGATCCTTAGAGGCAGTCCTCAGAAACAGTCCTTAGAGGCAGTCCGTAGAGACAGTCCTTAGAGACAGTCCTTAGAGACAGTCCGTAGAGACAGTCCTTAGAGACAGTCCTCAGAGGCAGTCCTTAGAGGCAGTCCTTAGAGGCGATCCTTAGAGGCAGTCCTCAGAAGCAGGCCTTAGAGACATTCCTTAGAGGCATTCCTTAGAGGCAGTCCTTATAGGCAGTCCTTACATACAGTCCAGAGAGATATCCGTTAAAAAACATGAAGCATGTGCCTATTTGATTCAGGAAGGAGATCTGAATACTTTTTTCGTTGCGGAAAAAGTATGATTTCAACGAGACCCATCAAGCCCCCAAGATTTTTCTGTGTGTATGTGTGGGATATTATTAATACCAACATTATCTTGAAGATATCAGCCAATGAGAACAGTTTATGGAAAAGCGTGATTGGTAATATTGAGTCACTTGGCCGCCAAAAATTTTAATCCTTAAAATTAGCCTCCATACGCGAATGAGAAATGCATGAATAGGTCACCGGTTTGATTCCTGCCTAGGCTCTGTATGTTGTAATAATAAAATAAGACTTTGATAATTCTAATAATAAAATAATAGTTGTAATAAAATACGTTCAATATCTGATAAAATGAATTGAATTGCCAACACAGCATTGCAGTCAGCCGTTCGCAAATATATAATTTTTTAATCGACCGTATACGTAAACATTGCCAGCAGACTGAAATCAAAAGCTTTTTTCTCTTCACAAATTTTTTGATAATTCCGTTTTAGTTTTACTAGCACATCTCTTTATTAAATTTAAATGTTTAAATTGATTAAACCAGACTTTTCGTACTTGGTAAAGTGTGGTTAAACTGTTTTCCAAATTGCTTAAAAGTTTTCAAAATTCAGTTGACTTTTGAAACATGTGCCTGTTTGTATTTGGGTTTCAAATTAGAGTTTTTACACTTGTGCTCTCTAAATAATTTAAACTTATTTAAAATACTCGCAGTTGTGGTGTATGATTAAATAAACAAAACTTGATATAAATGGCAGTGATAGCAATGCAATGCCAAAGTAATTTGTTAGTTGTAAAAGGATTAAATAATAAATTATTTAAATTTTTATAGTGGAGTTAATTTTATTAGTACTTTCACAATAAGCTTTTAATATGAAGAAAAAACCCAAAAAAAAAATTAAAGCTACGAAAATATTAACTTGAATGCAATTGAATTAACGGATGTGAGCTTAGGAATGTCTCAAACGGATATCTCTCAGGACTGTATGTAAGGACTGCCTATAAGGACTGTCTCTACGGACTGCCTCTAAAGAGTGCCTCTAAGGACTGCCTCTAAGGACTGCCACTAAGGACTGCCTCTAAGAATTGTCTCTACGGACTGTCTATAAGGACTGCCTCTAAGGACTGCCTCTAAGGACTGCCTCTAAGGAGTACCTCTAAGGCCTGTCTCAACGGACTGTCTCTAAGGACTTCCAATAAAGAGTTCCTTTAAATAGTTCCCCTAAGGACTGCCACTAAGGACTGCCTCTAAGGACTGTTCTTAAAGTATTTTATATTTACAAAAAGAATTTCCAAAAATTTAAAACAAATATATCCGCCATATGCAGTACCACTTAATTTAAATGCATATCCTTTAAGGTGCAGACGTCCTTAATGACTTAATTAAATCGAATATGAGATGGCCTAAAATTACAAGAATATTTAATGTCTTATTTGCTTCCACATTTGTCACCTCATGTTTATTTTGCAATAATTTTAACACCTTTATATTTATTTTAGCAATTTCCCATAGAGACTTTATGAAACATGTTTTACCTGCGGTTACAATTGAACTAATATTTATCTTCGCAAAAGCTGTAAAGTTTTATTCACACAAGAAACGTTGACATAAGGATAAATAAAAAAAAACTTTTAAATGCTCTTGTCTTGGAACCACAAAAATTATTACTAAACAAATAAATTTTTTCTTAAATAGTTATTGGAATACAAAATAAATTTGGACTTAATAGAGCACAAATGAAGTGCAAGAATAAAATATATAGAATATAAATTAAAGAGTATAAAAGAATATGTCAATAGTGTATTTCCTCTCTAATCAAAAATATTGCGATATCATTGGCAAAGGGGGTTACCATCATCTATATAAATTTGCCAGCTTTCGACCATCTTATTCATTTTCCATTTCCATTTCCCGTATGCCATAATACCACCTTAATTTGAGAATCATTTAATGTAGCAAAAGCTGCTAATCTATCCTTAATTTGGAATTGTTTTCTATAAAATAATTTTTTTAATATTATCCAGATCCACTTGAGATCTATAAGAGTTATTCATGCTGGTTGATTGTAAAGCGGAATACCGTAGTATAGATTTTCATTTTCCATTGCTGCCACTATTTTTCCAATTGCTATACATTTTGCAATATGATTCTTCAATCAATGTTTTTCGAGGCGCTAGTTTAATGCTGGATTCTAGTAAAGGTATCCTCCATTATGGCGGTTTCTTCTGAAGATTCAATGCAACCTTGTTTACTTGTAGAAATTTTCTACACAAAATCTGTTAGGAAAGGAAATAGCATAGCATAGGAAATCTCCGCAAGTAGAAGAAGTCTAATGAAAACCAGAAGGGTTAGATAATATTATTGGACAATATTATTGCACAGTATTATTGCACAATATTATTGCACAATATTTCAAAAGTTATGACAGCCCGGAAATAACGAAAACTCATGACAAAAATTTCATACTTAATCTGATTCCGTGCAGTGTCTTAAATTTGTCAACTGTGAAGCGATCGGATTTGTGGGAAACGCCAAACGCAGCGGTCGTCAATATGGAAGTATTGTCGTTGAGAAAACTGAACATTTCAATAAGCTTTCGCTGAAGATCTCAGTTCATGCTTCCAATTTCAATATAGTACAACAACTGAAGCATAACGACCATCCACAGAAACATAAGTAGTTGTGAACAGGAAGGAAATTTCGCTCAATAAGCGAGTAAACTCAGATTTCTTCGTTTTATCGCCCGATTATGGTTGATTATAATTTTTATTGATGACTAGCACGACACGTGTTAAAAGTTATCATGGCTGACATATTAGAAAACATACTTTCCTAAGTATTAATGATTTTTATCTTAACCTCCGAGCAATCATCGAATTACTTTACGGATTCTTTCAGCTTAAATTGGCTATTAAAGTATTTTTAATAATTATTTAAATTTTCAAAAGCTTAAAAAAATTTTTTTATATGAAAAATTTATTTTTAATTTAATTTAATTTTTTTAATTATTTTTTAATTTTTTTTATTAAAAAAAGAAAGAGCTTTTTTACTACAACTAAAAATAATTAATGTTTATCTTGAAGAAAATAATAATACGATTATTTTCTTTATATCGCATGAAATAATGTTTTACTAAAATTGCCATAGTTTCCAATTTTACTTACATTTAATCAAGTTTTTGATCGAAGTATTGCAGGAATATGTTGAAGATGCAATGGCTATAATCTTTCATTATTAATCGATTTATATTGAATTTGATATACTAAAACTCACTGAACCGTAAATAGCCATTTCCAAAACTTTAATTAACGTGCACATGAACACACATACAAATATCATAGAAAAAATTAAATATTAAAACAAAAAGAATTTTATTTTCAAATGTTTGTTAAATCATTATATACTCACATTTAGAGACATGAATGCATACTCGAACACAAACGAATATTAGCACATGTGCATATAAGGGAATGTGAGTCAAGTGCATTCAAATACAAACTTGATTGAAAAACATTTCACAAGCAGGATATATTTTCATAAAGCGGGTGCTTAAATGTGGGCTTAAGTGGTAAATTCTCGACAATTGAAACAATTTGAAGGGGTTGGTAATGCAAGCCAACTAATTTTTAATTATTAATTAAATAAATTTTTTTTTTGAAAATGTTATAATTTAAGAAATTTTTTATATGCAGACAGAAAAAAGGGAGACGCCTAAAATTATGCAATAAAAATTTGCCAACACCTGTTTTACATATAACTTAGCGTTGCTGTTTTTGTTACTTTAAGCAAAATTTGCTTAATTTTCCAACTTTTTGCCTTTAGATTTAAATTTGAATTTTAAAAAGAATTCGATTTTATAAATGGAAAACTGATTTTTTGATAAACATAATGAACAAGTTAGGAATTCGAGATAAAATTTCTTCTTGTAAAACCGGTACTGGGTGAACGGCGCTTACTAATGCAACGGGGTGTGTCGGAATCAGGTAATAGAGATTATTGAAAGTACAATATATTTAGCAGTATTTGGAAAAATTTGACTTAAATCATGCTATAGTAATTGCTGCAAGCAATTGCAGAGAATTCTGCAGTGAAGTCACTACCAAAACGATTGGTGTGGTCAAAGAAGAAACGGTTTGGCCAAGGAACGAATTGTCTCTGTATTGCAGAGGCATATCAAAGTGGAAATATTTATTTGTGGCAACACAAAAATAGAGAAAATCATTCTATACTTTGGCAAAATTCCGGTGTCTCAATAGAAGCAAACGTTTTGTAAGCGATGAGTGAGTGCTTTTGTGCTCTGTTGTGCATGGTAATGTATCGTCAATAGGACTAATCCATGCAAGCGATTCGAACGGTCAGGTGTAGATTGTAAAAACATTTCCAAGCTCAATGATAGTGAAATATCGCCTCCACTGTCTTTAATATTTCTAGAGAGACTTGCAAGATTTGTCCTTCCAAACTACTTTACATCGCATTCTCAGATCAATAACCTCAAGAGCTTCTGATTTTCCAATATATATACTTTATATATCCTCTATACTTTACAAATTAAAAAAAAATAATTTAAAAAAATATATTTACGACTATTTTTAATAATAAAGACATCAATGCGGTGATCAATTTGGCTTTCGATATATAATGAAATTTTATGGCATTTTGTTTTTGCATACGAGATATTTAGTGTCACTCACAAAAAATTTGATTTAAAATTTTGAGGACTGAGAGCTTTAAGTGACTGAGAGCCAATAATATTGCTACGTCTTATTTGCGATAATGTATGAAAACGTTGTGTGCAAAAGCCGGAATGAAATTGCATGAAGCGTATGCAAACCTTAAGATGCATGCAACTGCACATTAATGCATTTAAGTGCACACATTTTACACATAACAAAATATGTGAAGTTTCTGTATGTTCTGAATATTCATCTCTATTATCCATCACTCTTATATTGGTTAATTTGTGTAATTTTATAGTTTATTATGTTTGAAATTAGTGCCATTATCGGTATAGTGGTTAGGAAGAGAGATGATATGAAAATTAGTATTGATCTTTAAAATAATCATTTAAAAGCTGTTTTTTTTTCCAATTAAGTTTGCTTACAAGAGGAACCTAAAAGGCAAGTTATCAAGCGACATCGAAGGCGGTCATCTTCATCGAAGGCGGAAGACTTCATCTGTGGTTCTTAAATTGCTCGGCAGGAGTGAAAAATATTTTTCTTAATTAGTAGTCTCTTTCAATACTTTAAGAAACATACTTTGTCAGCTTTACTTTAATAAAGTTTTTAAATTTTCCTCATTAGATATATAAAAACCTTTTATTTTAAAGATCCGCCAAAAATAAAATTTTTCCAAAATCGAATTGAATAGCCGCTTAACAGGTTTGTGGAGTTTTTAAATAGAATGTGTATAAAGAGACTACGACTAGACTATCGTGTCTTTGAAAGTAATGTTGTTAGTTTAGAGAAAGTGTAATTAAAATATATATTTTTCAATTCTTGCGCAAATAAAATCATCTAAGCTTACAAAATAAGATTATTTCATAAAAAACAATTTTGAAGCCAACATGGGTATATGGGATTCAAACATGGTGTACGGCCAGCAAATCCGATAGAGAAATTCTATAGCAATACCAATCTAAAGCCCTAAAGTAAATCTGTAATACCATAGACACACAACAGAGTTAATGTGCATTAAAAACTTGCTAATGTGCATTAAAATTTTACCCTGACATACGACAGTTTCGGCATTTACTAAACAACTGTTTGTTTTTTTTTTATTCATTTTTGTTTGCATTTACATGGAGATCAAATGGATAGAAGGGAGCAAATGCAATTAGCAAGTCTGCTGTTGATGAAAAATCAGCATTTATTTGAAAGAGAAAAAAATTAAATAAATAAATATAAATATAAAATAATAAATAAATATAAATAAATAAAAAATAAAATATATTTTTTTATTATATATATATTTATAAATAAATGTATTTGTACATTTATAATATACATATATATTTATATACATATATATATATATATAAATATTAAATATAAATTAAAAATAAATTTATGAATAATTATTAATAAAATAGATAATTAAAATTTGAAATATAAAATATAAATTTTTATAAATAATTAAAATTTGGTATTATCTCACCCAAAATAGGGTTTTAAACCCCATAATAATATTATTTATTAATTGAACTAACGACATAGTTTATTATGTTGTGTATATATATTTTTTAATATATTTATAAATAAATAAATTTATTTATTTTATTAATTTATAAATATCACTTTTTTTTTAAATTGATATGTAAAAAAATACTTGTTTTTCTACGTGAAATTTCCTACTTTTATGTGGACTTCCGCAGTAAATTTATTACCCATTTGTACGGCAATTTCTTTGTAGATGTGCCCGTTTTTTTTGTGCTGCGCAAATCGGTGGCACAACTCTAGAAGAACCTGGGCACTGTTTTCTTGGAAATCTTAAAATTAATATTTCTTTTTTTTTTACAGAAAATAATTAAAAAAAACTTAACTTTTCTGCATTTGCATCTCTTTTTGTTCTGTTAATTGTTAACACTTTTACAGACAGCTGATTGATGGTTGACGGTATTGCCATATTTAAATTTAAAAATTATTTAGAAATTCAATTTAAATGCAGTTCCATGTACTGCATTGGCTTCTGCCTTAATACACATTAGAATGGATATAATGCACAAGTTAGGCGGTTAATGCGCATTAACTCTGTCGTGTGTCTATCCTATAATGCTCCTTGGCTTGTGACAAATGAGACTATTCACAATGATCTTGATGTTCTAAGAGTAAGCAGGGAAATAAAAAGGTTTTGAACGAATTATGTCGTCATACAAATATAACGTTGCTTGATGACGATATTGAAGTTACAAGACTGAAAAGACTATACATTTATACTAGACTAGATCTGCAATTTTTATAATAACATAATAATAAAACCATGTTAAGGCAATGTAACATTAATTATATACAGTTCCTATAATTTCTTTCATTATTAAAAATTTTTTTTTTTATTAATATTCATTTTTTTTATGTATATACTCCAAGTTAAGTCACTGTTTATCTTAGGAATATCTATTTTATTTGCTTAATGTTTTTTTTTGTTTTTTTTTTGTTGTGTAAACCGAGTGCAAATAAAAAATATGAATTGATTTTTAGCAAATACCTAAAGAGCTTCCAAATAATTAGAGCGTATGACAAACGTTAATACCGAGTTGTATTCCTCATACGTTGCCTTTACATTCCACTTGGAGTTCTCATGTTTATATTTACGAAATCTTTTTCTTTCGAAATTACTTATTCATGATTACATACATTTTTAGTATAAATATTGCCAGTATTCAATTGACACCATAAAAGGTCTTTAGCAAAGACAAACTAAGGCCTGAAATCCGATAATTTGGATTGTCTTGTACTCCTTTTGCTTTATTAGGAATTATAGGAATTACATGTTTATTAAATTTATTTGCACCAGCATGCCGCTGATCATTTTGAAATTGGGCGTTGCCACATGGAAATACCTGTATCGTATAGTGAAACCACGCCAATATCATAAATGCAGAGTAACGCGCCTAAAACACTTAAATGAACTCAGGCATGGCGATGGGCACACCGACATGAAATCCTTGATTCGTTTATGGGAAAGTATTTATGTTACTGTGGTAGCACATACACATGTATGTGTGTGTGCTTGTGTGTTTATATGTGCATTTATTGCCACGCAAGGAGAATTTTATTTGATTTTAACCTTTCAGTGGAAATTTAAATTCAAATGATTGAAATTGAGAAGGTGTATTTGTTAAAGGCTTCAGGTTACCATATGGAATTTTTTACAATTAGAGAACAGGATATCGATTATATTTCCTAACAGAAGCCTTTTATTGGAATTTTAGAAATAATATAAATAATAGTTTTTTTTAACAGTACACTCTCGATAGGCAATTTCATAATTATAAGCTAAAGCAGCTCATTTTTCAACTGGAAAATTATATTTTATTATATTATAATATTAAAGTTACTTTTTGAGAAATATGAAAAAGTTCTACTTTCGCAAAATACTTTAACGACTTGTGAATATTGAAATATTATTATAAAAAAAATATTTAGACAAAATTTTATAAAACGAAACAGTTTTATATCGTTTAAGACAAGTTGATATCGAATAGCATTTATTCTAATTTGATATTATAGCAGATGGTTTCGAATAACCATTGAAACCACTTCTATCGCTAAATCAGTCGTTATCGCATTCAATAAAACTTTTAATTTCAGCACGAAAAATTGTTTTATTTTTTGCAAAAAAGAAAATTTGTAAATAACAAATTCTTAAAAATATTTTTTTTATTGCTAATGCAAAAAAAACAAAAACAAATTATGGCAGGAAAGTCAAGGCATTGCAAATATTATTATTCCATTAAATTGTTTTAAGAAATCGAAATTATCTTTAGCTAAATTTATCGTGTTGGAATATTACGTCGGCTGACTGATTGCATTATGTATCACATAATTCTCGTATTATTTTCAGAAACACAAATAAATATAAAATAATTGTGTTGCTACCGGAGTCAAATAACGACTTACTTTTACTTCATACGTAATCGCACAATTATCGTAGCACACAATTTTTTTAATATTTATATCAAGAAGGAAAGCAATGAAAACGGCCTGAAGCCAATGAAAATTCATTTTTAGCCAAATTTCATATCTCAATACATTCTCATTCATTCTCATAATATGTGACGGTAGATCTATTTAAATTTGCCTAGAAATGACGATTCGTTTCGAAAGTAGACTCGATATCATATGCTGTGATTACATCTAAAAAGTAAACCTTTATTTTCTTCTAACACCTTACCGGAGACAATACACTGCATGCAAGCAGTGATTTGTGCTGGAACTATGACAAGGGGATAATAATAGAGAATACAGAGTTCCATAAATATTGCAACGACTCTGGCATTAAAAGATTTGTATTCGAATAATTCTTTCACTTGGCGGATAAAACACGGCATATTGTCAGATGTATATTAATATCCTTTTTAGCCTGCATCCAAACAGTGCTTTGTGCTGGAACTGTGACAAGGGGATAATAATAGAGAATACAGAGTTCCATAAATATTGCAACGACTCTGGCATTAAAAGATTTGTATTCGAATAATTCTTTCACTTAGCGGATAAAACACGGCATATTGTCAGATGTATAATAATATCCTTTTTAGCCTGCATCCAAGCAGTACTTTTTGCTGTAACTGTGACAAGGGGACAATGATAGAGAATACAGACCTAAAAGTGGTTGATAAGTATTGCAAAAACTCTGCCAGACATTAAATTGGTATTCGATTAATTCATTCACTTTGTGGATAAAGCACGGCATGTAGTCAAATGTATATTATTATCCTTTTTTAATTGCTCTTCAGAAAATGTTAAATGGCCATTGAATATGCCTTCATCACTTAAATATTCCAATAATAATTAAAACAAGAGATATTAAAGCACGCAAGGAAAATCTATTATCTCATGCATCGAAATCCACTATCTGAGCAGTTCCGTTCCATTAGAAACTAAAACCGGTTTGACTACTTTTATTTTAGTAAAATACATTTTATTTTAATTTCCTACTGCTAATGTATTTGAACCGTACCCCCTCCTTACTACACCACTGTTTTCTATCGAAAAGTCTTAATGCGTATCGACACTATTGGGATTGTTTAAATTTTATTATCAAAATATGCAAATAATAAAACGAAGGATACGAATAAGTTGTATAAGAAATCGCTCAAATATGAGTGTTACTTTAATACAGAAAAAAAAACGCATCAAATTAAAAATATAATAATAATTTTAAAATATTTTAAATCGTTTTCCAAAAATTTTTGTTTTTTTTTTTTTGTTTTTGCTTTGGCACTTGAAGGATATCATTTTAAAATGTATCTAAAATGCAAATGCGTTTGGCAATTAAGTTTTATCTGGACAAAATGATTGGTTTTTAATAACAAATAACTTTCACAATATAACCAATAAAAGGAACTCATGTTGAAGTTAATATAATTAAATTTCTAACATGCACACAACTTTCATATCAAAATTAAATTTCGTACAAAATAGTTTGAAAATAGTAAAAGTGTATTTTGACATACAAGTGTAAAACCTTTAAATTAGCTTAAATTTGGGCTCGAAGTAAATTAATTTGAAGCATGTTATCAATATGGTAAAAGTAAATGAAAAAGCTTAAAACTTAATATCCAGTAAACAATTTTTGAAGATGTGCATTAAAGAGTTTTTCATTTTGATTTTCTCTTTGAACTTTGCCATAAGCTTCGAAGGGTTCGATGTCATTGGCCTTTCATCTGTGTTTTAATTGACCATAGACTTAGCAAGTATAATTTCCATATTCACACACAATACTATTACTATTATTATTCGACTGGATAAGCACTGAAAGAAATTTATTTTAATTTACAAACAATTTATTTGATAAAAATTGGTAAAGGATATCCTGAAAAAATTTCCTTTCTTGGAAAAATGCAAGAATCCAAGTGGTTTTCTTCAGCTATATTATAATATAAGGTAAGTTAATTAAACTACATACAGCAGCAAATGTACTCTGATATACTGAGGAACACATGATTTTTAGTATCACTATATACATATAAAATATTATTTATTATTTCCTCGATCTTTCTTATAAAAAAGTACTATTCAATATTTAATCAAAATATTTATTTTTTATAAAAAAAAAATTTTTTTTTCTTATTTTCCAAAAAAAAAATAATAATATAATCAACTCAATCATGTATGATTTTGGTCTGGTAATTGATTACCCTTCCACACATTTGTGTTCACAAACAATCGCGGTAATTCAGTAAAATTAATAAAGTGGAAAACTGTTCACCTCTAAGGATTCCTCGATTGTTCACTTTTTGTCCCAGCTGAAGGGAAATATTAATTATTATTCTATAAGTTAATGATCTTAACAGCACACCCTACAACATCACACATTAAACAAATAAAATAAGTAACAAAATTCAAAAATAAAAATAACTAAAAAGATAAAGAGTTTAAGCACTTATCTTGAAATTATTAGGTGCTGTCATTCTGTGGGATTTGTGAAGGCATGTTTTAATATCTGCCATTAAAAAAGGCGATTTTAAATATATTTTTTCTAAATTAGCATTTCTAAAAAAATAAAATTTATTTTTTTCTTATAGAAAGGAAAATATTATTTTTAAAAATTATTTTTATTTGTTTTTTTCAATATTATTCTTGTTTTAATATATTTCTTTTCCACTTTGTTAATGTAAAATATTATTTTAAATTGCTTTTGTTAATATTTTGAATACTCGTGCATGCAAACAATTTTTAACTTTTTTAATATTTGGCACATGAGGCATTTTGCTTAAGAAACAAATTTTATATAAATGACAAATTTTTTATTAATCTGAATTAAAATAATTCCGTAGCGAGGATGGCAAAGTCTGCTGAAATATTTGTTTAATACAAAAAAAAAAAAAAAAAATAATAATAATAATAAATAAGAAAAAGAAGGATCAACAGCCGAAAATCATTAGATTTTTTTATATAAAAAGAAAAGCAAAATACACCTTCTCGAAAATTGGGAATTAGTAGAACTGTTCTAGGGGAGCTAAATAAAAATGCCACCTGTGTGAAGATAAATTCATAAAGTTAAATTCGATTTTAAATTTTCCATGAACACAGTTTAATATCTTTATGTGTTGGCTTCTGAGCCAGATAGGTTTGATCGGCCGAGGAAGAATGCTTTGGCCACAGTGGCTATATCACTCCCAGAAGTCATGTGTATTTGCAGTAAGTACCATTTTCAATGGCTTCTAAAAAATGTGAAAACGATCTTTCAGATATTCCATAAACACAGTTTTATAGCCTTATGTGTTGGGTTCTGAGTCACATAGGTTTGATCGGCCGAGGAAGAATGCTTTGGCCACAGTGGCTATATCCCTCCCAGAAGTCATGTGTATTTGCAGTAAGTACCATTTTCAATGGCTTCTAAAAAATGTGAAAACGATCTTTCAGATATTCCATAAATACAGTTTTATAGCCTTATGTGTTGGGTTCTGAGTCACATAGGTTTGATCGGCCGAGGAAGAATGCTTTGGCCACAGTGGCTATATCCCTCCCAGAAGTCATGTGTTATTGCACTAATTCCCATTTTCAACGGTTTCTAAAAAATGTAAAACCGATCTAACAGATATTTCATAATATCTTTATGTGTTGGCTTCTGAGCTACATAGGTTTGATCGGCCGAGGAAGAATGCTTTGGCCAGGGTGGCTATATCCCTACTAGAAGTCATGTGTATTTGCACTAAGTCCCATTTTCAACGGCTTCTAAAAAATGTAAAAACGATCTTTCAGATATTCCATAAACACAGTCTAATAACCTTATATGTTGGCTTCAGAGCCACATACGTTTGAATTACCGAGGAAGAATAGTTTAGATGCTGTGAAGAAATTCCCAAAAATAGGGGTGGAATTCTATACAAATTCAATACAATTTCTACGTACGGCGAAAAAAACGTCGCGTGCGATGTTTTCAAAAATTAATTTAACTTTATGAATTTATATTCACACACGCAAAAATTTCTCACCGTGTAAGATTTCGTTTTGTGCACAAACGTTGGCAGAAATGTTCATAAAAACTAAAAGTGGTAAATAAGGACTCTCGCTCCTGGCATTGCATGTATTATAACCATTTAGATCTGTTTGACTGATTTTCTGTTGGGTTTTTGGTTAATGGTTGCTTGTATAATTACAAACAAATTTATGTGTGTACACGTAAGAAATCAACAATCATTGCTAGAGCAAGGATTGCTCTAATATTCAGAATTTTTTTTCTTTTTCTGAAAACTTTGCAATATAACAATAAAGTAATATTGTTTTGCTAGCAAAAATAGCTAAAGATAATATATAAAGGCTGGTGGAAAAGCGCAAATGTTAATAGCATAAAATTATTTAAAGTGTGTTAAAAGCTATTCACCCTACTGAATTCAATTTCATTCTTATTTTTTTTTAAGAAAATTATTTTAAAACCCAACATCAATTTTCGTTTGCTCTCCTTTATGCTTGTTAATAATACAAAATGTTTGCAACGAATTGCAATTCATTTTAAATTCTAATTACACCTTTAGCTTCACATTTGCATTTCAATTGGATGAACATAGATGAGCTTAAAAAATACAAGGAATAGTCGTAATCCAATGTTTGTAAATCAATTTTGTCCAATTAAGCAGATGCAGCAAGCAGACTTCGTTAACATATTTGCCAATGTAAGTTTTACTTCCACTCTTGTTTTTTGTAATTTTTTATTTTTTTTTTTTGTATTCCCTATGCGAAGAACAAAAACTTTTCAACGTTGGATAACTATTGATAAAGTTTAGCACAGGGAAGAAATAGTGATAAGCAGATGAATGAAGAAAGACAATGTTGCACTGGAAATTTGTTGTAAGACACCCTACCATTACCGACAATTAACTGCCATGCAATATTCAATGAATGAAAAGGAACAATCGGTAGAGCGCCAGAGCAAGCTTATACAATGGCAGGCATTAGACGACAGCTTTTAACTGCAAAGACTGTTAAGTAAGTACACACAATTTCTACTACAATGCACTAATTAAATCCTTTACATATATTACTGGCATTAACTGAAGAAAAAGGAAACAAATTGGTTTTTCTTAATGTTTCAGCTACACATTTGCATTTACCATCATAAGAGAAAAAGTGCATATTTCTTATGCAGTTGGATTTTTTAGTTGTCATGTTAATTGAATGAATAAATTATATAATAAAAATATATTAAACATATTGCAAATTAGCGAAAATAATTTTCTCATTTCCATCACTGATTCCACTTTTAATACACTTGAATTATTTCCATGTGTAGGGTACATTAAGTAACTTTAAAGACTCGACTGCAATTTTTATTTAAGGTGTGCTCGCATGCCATTACATGCCACCTCTGGAGCTATTTTCATCAGCTTCAGATGCATATATTAAGCATTTATTTTACTTCAAATTGCTGGAATCAATTTTTATGTACGAGTGTTCTGTAGTAAAACGGATATAAATAATTAATGCTCATTGTTAGTGTGAAAATCATTTGAATTTCAGCTCGACCATCAGCATTCGAAGTATTTGGCCGACACTCACTTGCTTTAAGATCACTTTTGTAATGGAAAAGATAATCTTAATTTGAAACGATTTTTTCCATAAAATGGAAAATTAAAAAAATAGCACCGTCTTATAATTATTCATATAATTGTAATATTAAGCAAATAAATAAAAAATGGCTTTTAGCTTTCCATCTGCTTGAGAACTTTAAAAAAAAATTAACTACATTTTTTTTAAAAAATTCAATATAATGAATTGACAATAATTATTCAAATCTTAATTTTAAAATAAAATTAATATGTTTTTTGTACAGCCATTGCTAGACAAAATGTGCTCTATGGCGCTAGACGGATTACTCCTCTTCTTTTTTTTTGTATCCTTTTTCCGATTTAGCTTTGCCCAATAGCAACAAAGCCCCGTCCTACTCAAACATGTATAGCCCCCATCTTTAAGGATATTAAGGGCTTTTTATATTGAAGTGCGTCTCTAACCTTTTTAGATACCTTCCCGCGCAGTATTTAATTTACTGATTAATTAAAAAAAAAGTTTCGTAGATAATTTCGTACAATTTCTGCATATATGTTTATTTATTTAAAACATTAGAAAATAATAACAAATTATTAGCTAATGCATTCAAGGCGACGGCTAGTTGAGAGAATGATTTATTACTTTCGCCAATACATCTGTTTGTACGACTATTTGCTTCCAATACTACAAGAGTTGCTTAAAAAAAAAAAAAAAATAATCCATAGGTGTTAAGTTGGCCAAAAAAAAAGCCGCCAATACGCCAAACCACTTCTAAAAATATAGTTCTCAATAAATTTATTTCGCAATAAATCGTTTGTTAAGCGCCCTGTATATCAAATTCCAGCGTCCCATTGGAAGCAAATATTGTTACGTTTTAGCTGAGCAAGTTTTATAAACAAACTACCAGGGCCCGGTGCGCTTTGCTGGCCCCAAATTCTTTTATTTCGAAAATCAAAATCACAATTTTTAGTTAACGACACTACACGCTGATTAAGGATCCAATGACTTCAGCGAAACACAGCATAGGCTTATAGCACAAATAGAGATTAAAAATTAGAGATATTTACTTACTTTTTTAACTTTATTTTTAATTTATTTTTTATTCACGGAAATAAGTTAGTTATGAGGCGGCATGGGGCTAATTAACGCCGCTATACAGCGATTAAGCAGCAAAAGCTTTCTGCGCTATACAGGGTTATAGCGCTAATCTCTATCGGGCAAAAGGCAAAAACCTAAATATTGCGCCATCTATCGAACGAACTTCAAACTGCACAGAAACGCTTCCCACAACCCATAGACTATGCATATAAAATTTGGTTAAAATCGAAGCAGTGGTTTTTGAATTTCTCGATCACGTACATACACGTCATTTTTATATATATAGTGATATTCAGTCAGTATGGCCGATTGCTTCCGCCATTATTTACAGAACGGTGTATTGGCCCCACGTTGTAGCCAACATGAAAGCCAACCGATTAATGGCCACTTCTTGCTCAGTGCAATCCAGCGTTATTCTGGCACTAAACGATTCGTCATGACTTGCCACGTCTTACCGGGCAGTTCGACATTCTCAAGTTTCATAAAACAGTTTATCGATATTGACAGTTCCCATGATGTTTCAAAACTCTTTTTAATATGTAACATTGTTTACTCGTATAATAACAAAAAATATTTAATAATTAATAAATTTTTCCTGTAAAAAATACACTTTAAAGTACTACAAATTTTAAATGACAAGTTAATGAACGGCTGGGTTTTGCCACATTGCTGTTCTTCAGTTAAGTTCAAATGCATTTGTAAATGTAAACGGAAATAAATCTTAAAATCCGGTTGCCTTGACAATTAGGTATTGTAAGCTGAGTACTGTGATCAATTTCAATTTACTTTTTTTATGAAAAAAAATTTTCTTTACCACTGAATATTAATTATGGCAATTGAAGAAAGGCTCAAGGGAATTTTAAGTCTATTGAAATTAAATAAGCTTTAAAAAGCAAACTTTATGCTGGCCATGGTAGCGTAATTAACTTGCCTTATTTTCAATACTTTCTTTACAGCAATGAAGTAGGGAAACGGTTATAAGAAGGTTACGAATAGATAGACAACAAGTTAGTAAATTATTTTTTTTAACTGCATATAATGTAATATTCTTGATTGTACTAGAAGAATTAGGTATCCTTTTCCTACAAGGAGTAGAGGACACCAATAAAATATTTGTATCTATCTCTATTCCTTTACTCTTAATAACTCCTTTAACTCCTAACTCCTTCCTAACCTTCTTTACTTTCGCTTTGATATGTAAGTTGAATTCGTTAGCTCACTTTCCGTGTTTGGACTTAACGATTTTATAAAGAATTCCATGCCACGGGAAATGCAAAACAGGATACAATTGCTAGTTGTTCTAAAATTTATTTTAAAGTAAAAGTTTTTATAGGATTTCGTAGCTTAGCAAAAATCACTTATTTTAATTATTTTATTTGCTTAGCATGGAAATAACGAGGATCCAGATTTGCTCAAAAAGGTCACAACTGGTGACGAATCATGGATGCATGGCTATGACATTGAAACTAAAGCCCAATCATCCTAATGGATACTTCCAGATTAGCCAAGACCGAAAAAAGCACTTCAAGTTCAATCAAATGTGAAGGTTTTGCTGACTGTCTTCTTCGATTGCCATGGCATGGTACATCAGGAATTCTTGCCACAAGGTCTTACAGTCAATAAGAAGTACTACCTTTAAGTTATATGCCGGTTGCGCGAAACCATTCGTCAGAAACGCAAAAAATTATAGAAAAACTAAAAATGGATTTTACACCCTGATAACGCAATAGTTCACACAACGATGATTGGACGTCAGATTTTTCCCAAAAACAAAACCGGAATCATGCCCCAACCACCGTATTCACCGGAATTGGCCGCCGCTGACTTTTTCCTTTTCCCAAACTGAAGACAGAGGTGAAAGCAAAACGTTTTCTACGATTGGAGAGATAGAAGAAAAATCGAAGCAAGAGCTGTTGGCGAAACCAAAAAGCGCGTTTCAAAAGTGTTTCAAAAAACTCTGGCATTACTGTATTATATCTGAGGGGGATTACTTTGAAGGGTACAAGATAGTTATTGATGGAAAGAATTTTTTGGAAAGATTTGGAAAGACTTGAAAATACCTGTTGTGTTTTTGATCAAACCTCGTATGCGTATCTAGTTTTGTTCATGCCCCGTAAAAGGCATACCTTTTGTAGGACGGGAAGTGGCGTAATGATGACATGAGCACTAGCATTCAGCACACCTATAACTTGTTAGTTTATAGATGTGCAGAAAAGATTGAGAAATTCAAAAGGATTTCTTTCACGGGGTTTAAAGTCGCAGTCAAATATGATGAAAGAGAGAAACGTACCTGCTATGAAGCCAAATGATATTATGGGTCTACACAAATAACTAAAGGACCAATATTCAGTAGTCTGGCAAAAAAATTAAAAAATTATATTTAAAATCGTCTGCCACTAATTCTTATTCTTAATAAATCAGGTAAACTTTATATTCTTATCTTGCTATACTTACTATTAACTTAAACGTGGTTTAAAATTTATATCTATAAATCAGTTCAAGTTTAAACTTTACGTAATTAAATCCAGCAAATAAAGTAACACAGGCAAATTTACACATATCACTCTATAAAGCAAACCATCTCTCTAATACTCTTCATTCCATGAAAAAAAACCATGTGACGTACAATTTTTCAATTTTTTCTTTAACAAAAACTTGGCAATTGTCAAAATCATATGTTTCATAAACGTAGTTTAAACGTCCAATTTTCTGCTTTTCATATATTTGCAATATTAAGTAAATAAATAAATAATAAATTTAAAAAATTATTTGCCTGAATTGTTAATCGCAGAATCGAACTCGGCTCTCAATTTTTAATTTAAATTCTTATATGCTATTAAAATATTAACCGATCTTTGACAAATTATTATTGTCAATAAATTTCAATCAGTTTTATAAGATTGCCATACTTTTAAGATTATCAATTAATTCTTAAAATTACCTTTAAATAATTGTTGGGTATTTTGCATAGAAAACATATCAGTTGTAGTTTACCAAAATTGATTTAGAACACAAATTTAGGTAATTAAAATGTTTTTTTTTTTTAATTTTTTTAAACATATTACATATTACTTTATTTAAATATAAAAACAATGTGTTATAAACAAGTTAATAATAAATTGAACATTTTACATGCAACTACTCGTAAATGCTGTGTTCAATAAAAATTTACATCTGTTAAGTTTAGTCCTATTCAAATATAAATAAAAGCTCGACAAGGCATTTAATTTGTTTCATTAATCGATAAATTACTTACAACGAGTTGAATGAAATTATGGTGGTAAATAGTTGTGAATAAAACATTTAATTGACACAAAAGCAATTTAATTGAGCACGTTAAATTACACTTAAAAAAATTTATTTCTCAAAACATTTATTTCAAACTCCACTGAAGTTTCTGAATACGCCGGAAACTACTCTATAAAGTGATTCCCCTTTATCAGTATTTATGCCGATAAACATTTATAAATTCAATTTATAATAAAAAGATTAAAAGTATCAATGAAGGACGTACAACTATAATATTAGACACCACTGTAATGTACAAGTCGATGATTAATATACCGGGATTCCTTGAGAAGATGGTATACTCAGATATCTCTGACTATAAAAATACCAAAATTATACCAAAAAATGGCCGTAATTAAGGGAAGTGTTTCCAGGCCCAAAATTCACAAATTGGAAAAATTTAATATCATATACAAAATTCCATGTAATGGAGCAGCGGAATAAATTTACAATAAAAGGTATATTGGAACGACGAAATCGAAATTAATAACTAGAGTAGCAGCGCATAAATCAGCCTACAAAACTAGAAAAGGATTAATGGAGCAAAAGACAGTATTGGCTGGCCACTGTGCAGATAACGGTCACTCTCCGGACTTCAATAATGTTATGTTATTACAACAAAAGAGATATATATAGATACAGAAAGAGATATATGATAGAAATGCTGCATATAACAAATACCCCACCAAACATCAGGATAACTTACAGGAAAGACAGTGAAAAATGTGTTCAACATTTAACTTGTAAATACCGTAAAATAAAAATCAAAAATTAGTTCCTGATGAGAGCTACAGGGGTAGGCCGACATATGGAACTCAAAATTTTAATAAAGTTTTTATTTAAATAAAATAAAAAACTACCTGATCTAAAGCCTGAAAAATTTATCACAATTATTAAAAACTATTAGGGTCGAGAAAAAAAAGTTAACAGCATAAAATAAAAATAAACAAATTATTAAAATATTGTTTAATCACTCATATATACAGTTGTGTTCATAATAATAGGAGTGCGGTTAACTAAAATAAAAAAAACCTAATTTTTTTGCGAAAATCAAACAGATTTATTCATTTTTTTAAATTAATTTGATATTCATATATTCCTCATTTTTAATACTAAATAGAATTTTTTAAATTAAGCTATCACATTTATAAAAAAAAAGTGTTTTTTGTAAAGTACTACAGAATTCCCAGTTCAAAATAATAGGAGAATTATATTATATTAAGTGAAGTATTGTGGAAATTAATTTTTATTATATAAGTAGTAAATTCTGAACGATTTTATTAAAAACAACTTTACTAATGGCAATTTCAGAACGCCGCTTTTGAACTAGCATGCGAGAAGTACAACTGCGTTGAACAATGTATGTAAAGTATGCTAGACAGTAGGACGATTCATTTGCATGAAAATGTATTAGTGATTTGTTTATATTTGAAGAAATCGATTCAAAATGGTGCTGCCGTTGCCACATTATCTTGCAAAAATGTTGCCAATAATTTTCTTCTTTGCGGATTCAAGGAAAAGCAACTCTGATCGCATGAAAATGGTTATTTTATGAAAATTTTCAGAAATTTTTGCGGATCATAATTTTGCCAGCAGAGATGGATTGAGGTGGAAGCAAAATGGTAAAAGTTAGCTTCTACATTTTATAAATAGAGAGATCACCAAGCAGCTCGATGAGCTTTAGTATGACTTGCTTAACTTGGGGGTGGCCAAGGTTACTGGTGGAGCTCCAGGAATGCAAAGCTATTGCCCATGTCCACATTGTGATGCACCAAAAGAAAAAGGAAAATTACTTGAAATTACTTTTTTAACAAAAAGTATAAGATTTAAACAAGAGTATAAGATTTGAAAAAAAGACTCGTGCTATTCGTAAAGCTTTGTCTCCTAAAGGGGGCTAACAGAAAAACTTTAAAGGAAATCCGAAAGAGGTCGATTTAGCCACAAACAATTAAAACTTAAGATTTAAACAATTAAAAAATATCTGACTTCGCTTGCTACTGGCTAGGAAACGAGTCCTTAAGCTGCCAATGAAATAAAATACATTTTTTATAACAATTTTATTTTCTTACAATGTAGTTATCTTGTGAAAAAGCTTTTAGTTCTGCTTTTTATAACAAATTTAAAAGCATTTGAAATCAAAATTTTTTTTATTTTTTTTTTTTTGAGAAATTTTGTTAATTACTTTTTTCCTAAACTTTGGCTTACAATTTTCAATTAATTTTTTATATTCTTCGTAATTGCGTACTAAGATTCTGTTTTATTTAAATCTCATTTTCATTATAAAAACGGAAAACTTTACTTTGGCTTAACCATGACACATCAAGTTCTTTGTTAGTGATTAAATTTTTTCCATTTACGATAAAACGATAAGTTTTTTTTCATATAATTTAAGCAAAACGGAATTGCGTTGAATTTTTCTTGCTCTGCAGAGGAGCCACAATAATCAACATTGCGGTTAAATGTCAGGGAAATGTTCAAGTATTTTTATATTTATAAAAAAAAAAAACAAAGAAAAAATTAGCTACGGAATAAAAAGCATTTACATACGACTACTCGTACACAGTGAAAAATATAAGTTTTTGCCTGCTATTTATTATCCACTTGCCAAAACATTGTAAATAATTGGGCAAGACGTGATCCATGAAATGAAATGAAGTTAAGACGAAACTTAGTTAGTTTAGCCAGAACTAAATTTTAAATGTGAAAAAATAACAGAGATAATATAGTATACTGGCCGATAATATACCAGCTTCAGTATTATTTACCAATAAAACGCATGAACAATGAAATGGAACAAAAATGGACTGCAAACCATTCAAAGTTTGAATGCAAAATGCAATTATAATTTATATGCAGTTATAGATTTTTTATTATAAATTGTCGTCAACATAAATAGTTTTTCCATGGATATTTTCGAAAGTTTTACGCAAGCCAATAAATATAATGATGTTGCCATTGCATACAGATGCTTTTAATGATGTTTTAACGTGGAAGCAAACGAGGAAAACTATCACAGTAGCAAGCAAATGTGCAAAAGTACAACTGCAAAATCAAAAGTATGTTCTTTATATAATATAAGGATAGTGCTACAAAAGCTCTCATCTACAGATAGATTTATTTACATTGCAAAGCCAGTGCATGTGTGTGTGTGTGTGTGTGTGTTCATTTACTGACCTATAAACGGCAGACAATATCAACAGAGAATACTTTGCATACCCCACGAAAATTGTTAGCTGCTACGGCCAGCAACTTTGGTAAAAGTAGTTAAAATAGCTGAATGCCAAACTCCGAGGAAATACTGTAAATTCCAAAACAACTACAATAGCAAAATGCTAAAGAAAACAAAATCCCTAAGCAAATAACGAGAGCCAGAGATCACATGGTATGATTTATCAATTACCTTATACAACTGAAATCAATAAGCAATAATACGACAAAATGTGCGCGCGGCCATATTACATTATTTTTGGCCAAACACTCTTCCATATGCCACCCAGACACCTCCCAGAAACAGAGAAATATTAAACAAGGCCAAATCTGCTTAAGGCCATTAAAAATTGTGCCACTTCTCTATAAGCATGCTTATGGTGGTAGGTGATTTGCTATTATGTATACAACTTAGCATGGAATCGAATGCAAGTCACATTATTTGACTTTAATTAAGATCGATACGCACAATTATTAAATACAAAAAAAAAAGTATTATCCTTAAAATTCTTTTATATAACAAAATAACGCAAACCAATAAACCACTTCAAATGCGCTGATTTCTGGCGTTGATCACCACCAACTGATTATATTAAGTATGTCTACGAGTCTTCTATTTTAAATAAGATATATTAATTTTTCTTTACAATCGCTTATTAATGTTTTTTTTCTTACATAAATACGCATACGAGGTTTGATCAAAAACTAACCATTATTTTCAATTTCTTACAAATGGATTAGTTATCAATAATTATCTGGTACCCTTCAAGATAATCCCTTTCAGATAAAATACAGTAATGCCAGAGTTTTTTGAAACACTTTTGAAACGCGCTTTTTGGTTTTGCCAACAGCTGTTTTTCTTTTATCTTGTCAATTGTAGGAAAACGCTTTCCTTTCACAGGTGTCTTCAGGTTTAGGAAGAGGCAACAGTCTGAAGGGACGCCAAGTCCGTTCAAAACGATGGTTAAGGCATGATTCCGGTTTTCTTTTTTACCAAAAACTGACGCACAAGCATATCGTTGAGTGATCTGTTGCGTTATCATGGTGCTAAATCCGTGATTGGTTTTCTACAATTCTTTGCGTTTCTGACAAATGGTTTCGCGCATATGGCATTTAACATCAAGGTAGTACTCCTTATGGACTGTAAGACCTTGTGGCAAGAATTCCTCATGTACCATGCCATGGCAATCGAAGAAGACAGTCAGCAAAACCTTCACATTTGATTGAACTTGAAGTACTTTCCATTAGGATGATATTGGGATTTGGTTTCACTGTCATAGCCAATGTCGTTACCCATGATTCCGCACCAGTTATGACCCATTTGAGCAAATCGGTATCGTTTTTGATGACGTTCACAGCTCCTAAGAGCTGGCCATGCGAAGTTGTTTTTGCTGAAAATGTAGTCATTTTTCCGCAATTTCCGCACGTTTCACATCGCTCTTTTTACGGCTGTAGAAGTTTCTTGGGATGTGCCAAACGATATACCAACATCAGCAGCATTCTATTTAATAATAGATTGTTTACTGTTTCATTGTATTCAGTGGTCGGTCTTGGCTCTTCTGGACGCTCACAAAACTTAGTAAAAATTGTACAAAATCGAAGAGCACCTCAAATCCCGACTAACCCAAACTGACAATACAATAAGGTTGATATTACCAAGATATATATAAGTAACGGACATGTGTACCAAAATAAGAGAAAAATAGGGCGAAAGTCGAATATACGTAACTAACAAAATTTAAAAATAATGGTTCTTTTTGACCACACCTCGTATAGATACATATATGTTTTAGTTTTGGTCACCTTTAATTTTTATATAAATTTTCTATTTCCATTTATTTGCCATCCCATATTTCTTTTTACAAATTTTAAAATAAATTTAAAAAATAATTAAAAGAAGTTTAATTTATTATTTTTCTTTAAGCTTTCTATACACCTGCAGGAAATGTCGCTTCATATGTTTTTCGTTTTCTATTAGTAGAACGTTGGAAACAAAAATATTGAAAAGGTCTAAACTATCATGCTGCGTTTGAAAAGCAACATCTGAAGTGAAAAGCACTTCAGCAACTAGGCTGCATTAATATTCACTCAGCTTTAATATTAACGTCTCGCAAATGATCCAGGTTGATACCACAGGAAGCAGCCAAGAAGGTCCTAAACAGCCAAATGCAGCAGAATTATAACATACTTGATACTTTAAAGTGTAATATGTCTTGTGCATGTCAATAATATTGTAATGCAAAATATGTGTGAGTTGGATTTTAGATGCTAAGCCGGAACTGAAACTGATTCACAAGTTAGTTGCAACGTTGGCCACATCGTTACTCTCAGCAGCTCGTGCAACTGCAACTCTCTTAAAAGCGTCAACAACATTTTAAACCTCATCATCATCAATATTAAAAATGTTATGCATGTTTTGGATTTCTTTTTTTTTTTTTTTTGATTTATTTTTTCATCCCTCGCACTTCCTACATCCACCACTTCTCCTTCTATGCGTCTTATCTACAATTCTTTTTTTTTATGCCGCTCAGTATTCTAATACAGTTGTGTTGCTACAAATTGCTTTATATCAACAACAACAACGACAACATAAATACTGTATTGAATAAAATGCAAAATATGCAGAATGAACAAAATCACAGCGTAATCAAAATAAGGATTTTTCTCCTCTCCTGCATTTTTACATAAGTAAGTATTTTCATGTTGCAGCTGATTTAATGTTGCAAGAAAATCGAATAAAATTTAAATAAAAAAGAAAAAAATTTTTACTTGACGTGGTAGGAAAAAGAATTTAGAGCGACGAGGAAATACAATAGAGTAAAAGCTGTGGCAAAATGTCTGCCTGAAAGGCAAATGCGAAGGCAAACACAAAAAATGTCACAAATATAAATTTAGTAAAAAGTAAAATAAGGACATTTAATACAATTGATGAAAAGTGTTTAATGTTTTTATAGTTTTAGCTTTAAAATTAATTTCGTAGCAAATCCTACCTAATGAGGACTTTATAATTTTTTTATTTTTTTTTTTTATATATTTTAGCATATTAATTTAGTATATAATGTCTTAGGAAAACACCATGGCGGTTCTATTTCAATTGAGGAAATTGATTGCATTTAAAACCTTTACCAGATTCATGCATTGCAAAAGGACTTTATTATAGCATTGTTCTAGTTTAATACGATGGCATTGCTAAGCTTTAATTAACAGCAAAAGTCTTCTTTATATAACTCTGTTGATGGTTTAATATAACAGTTTATAGGTTTTCCTTCATATGAAATTATTTTTTATTTGCCTTAAGGTATGCTATTGATAATGATTCATATTAACACTATAAACTATACAATAGTTTTAATACACAAAGTAGAGATTCAAATTAGTGAATGTATTAAACTATAGTAGAATATATCGGATACCATATCGTGGTTGTAAAATAATATAAAATATTTCTGATTGTATGAAGTTCGCATTGAAAATACTGTCGTCAAATAAACAACAAAAAAAAAAAAGCCAAAATTCTGTTTGTTCAGAGAAAATGTGGGGAAGCAAGTCTGTTTTTAAATAAAGCAATGCCAACCAAAGTAATTGAAGTAAATTCAATTAAAGCTTTTGTTTTAAAAGCTTCTAGTTTATTATGTTGATATGAATCATAAACTTATGCATAATCAGTAGCATATCTTAAGGCGTATAAAAATATTTCTTATTTAGGAAAGGCAGCAAAATATTAAATCAGAGTTATATATAAAAAAAAATCAAGAACAACAACAATTTTATAATAAAATAATTTTGTAAAAAAAAAAAATTGTGGGTTCTTCGCACGTAAATAAGTGGGCTGAAAAAATTCATTAGTAAAATTTCAAATGTTTTAAACTTGTACTTCTCTTTAAAAATAAAATTTTTTCATTCAACTTAATGTGTCAAATATTTTATTTTTCTAGCTAAAAGCAAGTAAAGTTTACTTTTTACTTTTCTGTTAATGTATCTTAAGTGCCTTCATTGAATAAGAAATTAAAAGAAAGCACAAACTTTAAACGAAGGGGAGAAACTGAAGTGGGAAAAAGCTAATATTGGTTATAGAAAAGCTGTTTGCGTATAATAAATCACTCGATATTTCTCTGCAACCAAAATTTCAGCCAATTAGATTTGTAAGCCAATTTGATTTATAGTGAAATATATAAAAAAAAGAAACTAAAACGAAAGATTTTATACAAACAATCAGCTTAACAGCCCCAAGAACAAAGCAAAGTGGTTATTAGGGCCTTATTACATACTGCTTTTAAACAGCCTACCTATAGAATACAACTTTAACTAAAGCCTAAAAACTACCTAAAGTGACCTTAAATGCCTGTATGTAAAATAATAAACTATAAAGGCAAATGTTAACTTAAAGCTCTGCTTTAGCACATTTTGTATGCTGGTAAAAGTTAAGTATTAATAATTCCAAAATATTCACAACATATTAATTTTTAAGGTTTTGCGCTAAATGTTATAATTAGGAGGAACTTGACATTCATTTATCGCTTTCATTTTAAATGGTTTTTTTTTTGAAAGGACACTTTTATATATTTTTTTAAAAGAAATATTCAAATTTATTTTCCTTTCATTCGATTCCATTTTCAGTTTCCGTCTACATCACACAACAAAGCATAAATCATAAGATTTATAATTAAATGAATGTGTCGTTATGGCAAAAAAAGAGATAAAATATTAAAACGTTTGAAATAAATCAAATCATAATTTATAGAGAATCTGGTGACCGCATTTACAAGGACTTTTCATACGCACACATGTATCACAGTTGATTTATACAGATGTTTGCAAATACACACAAAGCAAAGCAAAAGAAATCATAAACTGATTAAACTAAATCAATTTTCCTTTGAAATAACTAAACACCTTCTTTAATAGACGATTTTAAAAATAAGGATCACAAGGATATCCACAGTAGTTCCCTATGGCCTTCTCTTTTCCAAACTACTCGTAATTTAGCTGTCCAGCTGAAAGACGTGAGGAATATTAACAAACTATGTCGTTGTTACGATGCTAAAAGCTTTAATGACAAAAACTTTAAACATTTCTTGGACTTCAATTGCACAATTGTGTAAATAATAACTTTTGCATAAAAGGGTATGTGGCCATCATATTAATTAATAACTTGAAACAAAATAAAAGTAAAAGAAAATTCATCATTACAACCACGAACAATGACCGCTGTTGCAAGTAGCGTGACTGGAAAGCAAAATAAAAGCCAAAACACTTGACAAAGCATGACATAGAAATAAGAGGCAGAAATCATTTATATTCGGCTACAACGAATTTCTAATACCCTTTATTCAACAAAGCAAATTTCTATTAATTATTAAATATATGCAATGAAAAGTAAAAACTTTTACAATTTTATAAAGTTTGATTGAAGCTAAAAATTATATTATTTTAAAATTAGTCAAATGTATTTAAAATTGAATAACAATCATTTCATCTCTTTCCGAAATAAATTAATTTCCCAAAAAAATATATATATATTTTGCTGATCTATATAATATTTTTTGTAAGAAGACTTGCTTTACTTACGTACTGCAACACTTAAATTTAATACTTGTTTTATAAAAAGGCCTTAAAAACGAGATTGGCTGAAAGCTTGCAAGAAAAAAGCTCTTGAGAAATGTAAAGAGCGTTATAGCTACATTTGAACTTTTTTCGGCAAAAGAATTCTTAGTGTTTATCTATTAAGTGATTATTATATCACAATTACGCAGTCCACATTTTCCATTAAGTCCCGATATCAGATCATTAACAAATTCGAAAAACAAAAAGTTTAATTTTGAAGAACATGAAGCTTCATTAACCTCAATATTATGAGAACACTTTGACAAACTATTGCGTGAGAGTCATATTTGAGATATTATTTAAGGAACGAAAACCTCGAGGTTTGAGCACCAAAGTCGCATGCAAGCATTCTTATAAAACTTTGGCACATACAAGTCGCGATCTGTTCATAGCAACCGCACCACCAACAGCAAGACCACCTACTCTTTCCATATTCGATAAGTTCATTCAGTCAAGTGGACCACTATAAACCCTACTTTGAAACACTTTGTATGCTGCTTTTAAAAGCCTCTTTAAAATCAATATTCGAGTCCAATGAATTACAATTGTTGCATTGGAATTGATTATTAATAAAATAAATTATTAATAAAACACTAAAACACTTTATTTTTAGAAATTAACAATATATATATATGTATATATATATATATATTTCTCGCAAACATTGCCAGCTATTTTATACAATATGAAATAAATTAATATTATTTTTGAAAGCAGATAATGATTCCCACTTAATCAATATATTATTCCTGAAGTAGAAAAAAATTGGAAAAAATGCTGTTAGATAGATAAAGAGTGGTGTGCTAAATATGCGATTTTAAAGGTATCTATTTACATTACTCTTATATGTTGCCATAGAAAGAGATATAAAATAATTAATATGGCGGAATAAAAACTAGGCGGATGTAGGTAATAATGTAATTTAAGAAAGTAGTGATGTGACCATGTTCATATACATTTACGTACTTGACATAACGGAATATGTCAAGTAAAGGTTTCCACTACCAGCAATCACGACAGCGAAAAGCATAATATTAATTAAACGTAAAAATGCAACCAACATATGGACAGAAATGGGCAAAATTAGCACTAAAAAGTGAAATTTGGCGATGAAAGCCAACATTGTACTGTCCCCTTGCCCGCACGTAAAAAAACAACAACAACAAAGAAGGCAACAGCTCTATCAGCACTATAACAATTATTATCACTATCATTAATTTTAATATTTTGTGAAGGCCTCCATTAGCACCGCCTGTACTCATACCCGTAAAGGTGCCAGTCAACGCTACCCACGTTGACATCGTGTGTGTTACAGACCGAAACTCTTACAAGGACACACTAAGCTGGGGGCAAATATGACAGCCTCCTGCTTGCCTTCGCAAACTGTAAAATAAGAACAAACAGCAGCAGCGATTAAAGTACTACTACTTTCACTATCAACACGAATTTTATCAAGAGCTCCCCCACCACCTTCGTCAATTGCGACCCTACGCCTGCTCTCCAACGGCACCACATGTGTCACTGACCATACGCGCATTTCAGTCACCGCTTACCACCAGCAGGGAAGCAGTATAGCAGTATGTAGTATTCTAAACCTGCTACTCCACTGCCCCGTATTTTAATTAACCCCTTTGGACCCAAGCCAAAACCATAGAAAATTTTTAGTTTTTTTTATATTATTATTAAATCCATTACATATAAGTAAAAAAACAAAAAAAAAACCAATTAACGTATTTAACGTGACTAAAATGCAACTGTAAAGCTGCATAAATAATATTTTAGAAGGCCCTCAACGCAGAATAGCCCTTCCACCGTTTTTCATCCATTCAAAGAATTTAAGCACGCACAAATTACACATCCTTTCACCCGCATGGTGGAATTTTATTTATGTATTAGAAATTAAAAAACAAAATGTAATATAATCACATACATCCATACATACTCGTGTACATGTGTAAATTATTCCCATGACTTTTTTGATATTCCATTTCGAATGAGTGTTAAAAGCTCAAGTACGCACGTGACAGGAAACGCACACAAATACATGTGTAAATGAGTTTATTTCTTCTAAAGTAGGAATGTGAGTTCATTTAATTCGTGTTTCCTTTGTTTGGTGTTTCCTATAAAAAATTCATTACACGTTGAAATAAAAATTATAGGATTTTAAGAACAGAATTGATTATTATATTTTAATCTTATTTAAGGCATTATTACTCAAAAGAAATAGTTAAGAAAAATTGTATTATCGACTAAAAGCTTAAAGTTATAGATTAACTATTAAGCAATCACTTTTAACTGACTTGTTTTCAAAGTCTATTACTATAGTGACATCAAAGTGATCAGATACTGGATTTCTTTTTATAATTGGCGAAATTTGTATTCTTTGTTTTGCTTATCTTCTGAATGAAACTCGTAATATTGCTGTAATATTATATGAACTGGCATTTTTAAGTTGGAGTTGATGAGAAATAAATAATATATTATCTTACATAATTTCAAATGACAGTTTGCATACAAAGTGTTGCATTTCTTAAAAGCAAAAAAAAAAAATAAAGAAAAATAAAAAATTAACTTTAATTAATTATTAAAAAATAAAATATTTTTTTGATTTTGGAATAAAGTGGTTCAATGTTTTAAAATAAAAACAAAAATTTAAAAAAAAAAGCAAAGTTCACTAAGGAAACCATAATAATTTTAGAAGTTGCATAGAGAGGTTTGTATCCTAATTCGTTACCTTAATATTGGCATAGTGTTTTGAATATGGCACTAAGCCTAGACGATCTTGGGGAAAAAATGCCTTTCAGCGTTTTAAAAAACAGTTTGAATATTTGAAAATCTGGTTCCTTTTTTAATATTTTTTATAAGAAAACTTACTTACGGCCTACTAACATACAGTGGCCGTGTAATTCACATTTAAGAAACGATTTGACAATTTGAAAATTTCCTTACTTTAGAGCAAAGTGCAGCTACTTTTTAAGGACTCTATTAAATATATAACGAATATATAACATTGTCTTCCTTATAGTGTAATGAGAATGAAGAAGAGACTGTTGTATTTTCTTACAAAACATTACAGTGGGCTAGAAGCAATTTATCAATGATTTTTGTATGAAGCAAGTTGCTTTCAAGAAACAGCCAAAAAAATACAAATAATTTTTTTTTATAGCTTTTCAAAAAAAAAGGCATAAAAACCATTAAAAAAAAGAAAATAAAAATTAAATGACAATTGTAAATATGAACCAAATTACATATATGAATATGCTTAGTCTTATTTAGTTCATACTATCGCGCGTTCACTGTATATTTTTGCAAGCAAATATAATTATACTATATAATAACGTTAATAATAATAAGAATAAAATATATATATTTTAAAAATTTTATTAAAAAAAATAATTAACAAATATGATTCGAATATATTTTTTGTGAATGTGGCAGCTAATTAAGTGTAATTTAAATAGAGAGAGAGAGAGAGAGAGAGACGCTCCATCAATAAAATTATGAAAGCCTTCTTTATATATTAATTATAAAAAAAATTTTGTGTCAAATGTAAAGCAATACAAATAGATGATAAATTTTTAAAAATCCAATTTGAAATATTAATTCTTAGAGCAAGAAATTGAACTTTATTTATTACTTAGTAAAGTTGGCAATAAATTTCATACTATCGCAGAAACTTATCGATATTCCTCGCCTTCTTATTACTCCGTATTAAATAGCAGCTTTTTCCGTTGAAAGATTGTAATAAATTATTCACGCAAATGTGAGTTTTTCTGTCGGTTGCTTGATAAAAGCATACACACTATACAAGTCGCAGTTACGTCATAGCAAATACAATACATGTACAGTACGTTTCACTTATAGTCACCATTACCATAATGCTCGCAAATTATTGTTTACATTGCTGTTAATATTTTCTATTTCCTGGTTTGCTTTACCCATTACCAAATACTTTTAGGAATGTTTAAGTATAACTGTAGCGACTATTAGTTTCGTATACACTCAAACTCGTAATGTGTATCGTTTTGCGGGCGTGTTGTCATTCTAAAGAAACGTTTATTTGATATTATGAAACAGGAATAAGAACTGCGGTATACGTTGATTTGGTGGTGATAAGCTTGCTAAACGATTTCTATTACCAATTTGAATACATTTAATTTTATTTATGTAAATGAATTCACAATAAGGAGGTGAGTTTTCTCTCCTAAACAAGATAATTTCAATATGCGACTTAAAGTTCAATTGGAGGCAGCATAACCATCGCCATTATCATTTCTAACATTATCGTTTAGTGGTGCATTTATCATACACATCAGTTTTATGATTATTGCATGGAAAGAAATAAATGAAAGCTTTGAAAACAAAAGGCGGAACGACAAGCGGAAAATATAAATTAAAGACAGCCATGCAATAAAAAACGATGATATAAATTAAAGACTGAGAGCAATCAGTGTCTGTGGTCGTCTCACGAGACCAAAACTAATTCTAATTAAACTTTTAAAGCAGACTCTTTTTTTTGTTATAGTATTAAAAAAATTAGACAAAAATTTTACTGATATAATTAATAATGATTTGCAAATATTTAAAATGAAAACAAAAAATGTAAATTACACTTAGTATAGAGTTAGAAAAAATTACAATTAATCAGATAAATTTATAAGACACACATTCTCACTCTGAAAACTTGACAATGACTAGAGGAGTTGTGGGAAAGCAGAGGCACGTCATTTTAGTGCAACTCCCCCATTGTAAATTGAAATTGAAAATTTGCTTTTAAATTTAATTATTAGTTTTTTTTCAATTGTCTTTAGAATTTGCAAATATTGAAATAGTTAATTTTTTCTTGCTCTCCAAGAGATTGAAAGGCCCAACTGTACAAGGACTCTCTCGCCTCTTCATGTTTGCCATAAAATACAGAAAGCATAATTTAAACTTAAATATCATTTAAATCGGTTTCTCTAACCAAGGCCTTTATAATGTTTCCTAACAAGTTTAACATAGTAAGCTCTATATGGTCAAGGCCGTTTGTCTCCAAATGTAAATAAAAACTTGGATATATTGACCTTCTCTTAGTTGGCTAATATATTTGTAATAGAGAAATGCATCTGTTTGTTAATAAATAACGAAAAAGATGAGAATGTTAAAATCTGCTCGTAAGCAAATGTGGTCTCTTTGAGCAACAAAATTCAGTCAAATAAGAAAAGCTGCGGTAATAGAGGCTACTGGACTAGAAGGAAGAGATTTTAAGGATCCCCCAATTGATTTTCTTATATTCTAAATCCGGTTAGTGTTTGAGAAATATAATTTTAAAGTTGTGAAACTTAAAATTTTTTTTATGTTCATGAAGATGGATATGCCTCCTCTCACACCAAAGAATTTGTAAAAAGTGAAAAGATGCGGCAATACGCTATGCTGGAGTGGTAAGAAGAGATTACAAGAATTTCAGATCACTTTTGCTTATATTCAAAATCAAATTTTGTAATTGGCTAATTTTACTAATAAGCCATGATATATGTATCTTGTATGCCTAAAAATATGCCGCATTAGATAAAATTTGATTATATACATATATAATTTGAATTAAAGGACTTTACCAGAGATAGATAAGAGCCCAGATCAAGCACTGCTTAAATCATTAATTAAAGTATTTATAAGTATAGTTTCTAATTATTCTTAGATTGGATAGGCAAGTTGCATAGGCAAGTACCAGTAATGTAATTAAAATAATACATGATAGTTTTAAGTTTTCAAAAAAAAAAATAAATATTTGTTGAACTTTACTAGAAAGCTGTAAGATAAAAACGGTAGCGCATATGTATACAATAACAGATAATATATATATTTATTACAGATTATGAATAATGATCTAAGAGTGACGATCCTTTATATAATACACTAGTAGTTAAAACTAAAACTTTATCGCTTCTATCGCTTTAAGCTAAAAGCACAGTCTTTAATCTTTAATTAATACGAAATATTGAAGATACTTCAGATATGACTCTACATAGAATTGCTGAAATATATTCTTTTGATCGTTAAGTGAATCTGACATCTTCACAATATTAAGAAGAAAAAAAAATTAACCCTTTCTGAGCAGATATAATACGAGTACATCATACATAATAACAATTATATCTTATTTAAAAATCTACTTGTACGTAATAGAAATTTTCATTTCTTTTTTTAATATTTTCATTTTATGTATTTTGATTTATTTTTATCTTATTTATTTTTATATCCTTTAATTGCATTTATGTTGACAGAACATCAATTTGTATGAGACAAAAATGGCCATTATTTCATCAATTATTCCCGCTTATACTAAATGAATTTATTTGTAGTTCTGCTTTCTTCTGTATTTTCAGCTCAATTTTCTTTCCTAAGGCCATACATACATACATACATACATACATCCATCCATACATATATATATATATAAAAATTTCCCATGAACTAATTACTATACTCAAGTATTAAATAAAACCTACGCACTATAGAGGAATTTCCTGTACCTTCAGGATAAATGAAATGAAAAATTCTTGATATTCTTTTCCGAAACTAACAAGCATAAAAATACTTGAAAGAATACCAAGACTCTGCAATTCTGAACAGGAAATGTCCAATGATTGTATTGACAAATACACAGAACCCAAAGAATTTTCTTTATTAGTAAATGAGTAGCACAAATCAAGTACGGCCATGTGATTTTACAAAGCCGTGTGGAAAAGCAGAATTCCTGGAGAAGATAAAAAAATCGTCACATATGGCAAACTGTGCTAAATCTAAAATATCTCTGACGAGTAATATCTCTGACGATAAAAGAAATTTTTAACTAGAAAAGCATTCTTGTCTTGTTCTTACTCGCCATTAGTGGTCCACAAATATATATTTTCTTTAGATCTATTTTTGCTTTAAATATTTTAAAATCACAACCAAAAACTTCTGAAGACAGAACTTTTTAAAATCGTATTTCTTTTACTCACAAAATATTAGAACTGTTAGTATTAAATGTTGTTATAATTAACTCTGTTTGAAGTGCTTCCAACTGAACAGCCTACTAAACCGGATGTCGTGGGTTCGATTCCTGCCTAGACACTGAGGCTTTTTCCGTTTCCTACGTTACGAAATCTTATATATCGCTATCTAAGCTGTCATCCTTTTTTTGGGGCAAAAAAAAAATTGTTTATTAAATAAAGAAATTCTTATTATAAAAATTTTTTGAAAATTAAAAATAACAATTAAATAATTGAATATTAAAATAATAATATCAATAAATATATTGGAATAAATGTAATATAGGGTGATAGAAAAAGTCTTTTCATATTTCTATTTAAACTTTAACTTATTATTTTTTTATATATTTATAATGAACTTTAATGAACCAAATATATACCATTTTGATCGAACAGTTTTTGCTATTTTTCCGCTAAAGATATTATTCCATCAGTGTAAATCATTTCTGGTTTCTAGGCGAAAAACTGCCACAAGTCATTTTTACAGGCTTTTCTTGAAGCCAACTCTGCTCCCTTAAGGGAGTTCTGTTTTGACAAAAACTTATGATAGTCCGATAGTGCAAAGTGAATACGTCAAAAACTTCCCAGGCAAGCCCTCCCAGTTTTTGCCGAGTCATCAAAGATGTATGTGGTCTAGCGTTATCCTAATGGAAGACGAAGCCTTTTCGGCCGATCACTTCTGATCGTTTTTATTCGATTGCTTCCCTCAAACTCATAAGTTTTTAACAGTAAAATGTAGAATCAATCGTTCGACTAGACTGGAGCAGCATATAGTGAATGATTCCTTTCCAATCCAACCAAACAATCAGAATAACTATTAGAGGAGTCCATCCTGTCTTTGCAAACATTTCTTGAGCTTTACTAATAATATATATATATATATACATATATATATATATATATATAATATAAAAATATAAGAAATATATTGTAGAGGATATTTTTTATATCAATATTTTTAATTATCTAGAAGTAAAAAATTTTTTGGTAATTTTCCGATTTAAAAAAATAACAGCGATCAGAACAAACTCGCTCCAAATGTGAATGTCAGTTGGCATATAAATCATATATTTAGGAACTCTTAGCAATTCGAGTTTATTGAGGGAAAAAGAGGTTGTTAAACCCAGTTATGGGGTTCCCCTTCCTGCTATCATATTAACTTGCTTTAAAACCAAGAAAATGTGTAAATATAAAAATAAGCCTGAACAGCCTTGTAACCCCCGAAACACAACCTTAAACGCTTATCACTGAAGAACAATTTATTTAATTGCCTTCATTGTGTAGAGAGCGCGATAATCATTTTACAGGAAAAATAAAATCTCACAATCCGGAAACATTTTCCTGTTTATGCTATTTTATTATTTTAAGCTTTTTTCTGCTTTTATTAGATGCACTCCATATGGAAACCCCTTTTAGTATGAAATGTATATTGTTCAAGTATGTGCGTCATGTTCCATTTATTTCGCCAGCCCAATCATGATGTCTTAGCAAGTACTTAACAAAAGATTCAAACGCTCTTCTTTGCATCAAGAATTTTTTATGCTCTTCCATGAAATGTGATAAATATAAAACGAAGAGCTTTAAGCAATGTAAGTGTTGAGCATGGAAATGTGGATTGTTATCTGCAGTAAAATTAACAGATATTTGCCACTGACACCAAACAACAAGTAAACTTTTACGATCAAAATTATCTATACATAAAAGAAATATATATATATATATATATATATATATAAAAAGAAATTTGTATGTGGTCAGATATTTGGTTTCGTTTATAAAAGCCATTTAATTGAATATTGATTTTGGTTTGGTTTATTACTTGAGAAAGTGAAAATGTTCACAGGCATGAATAAATTATTGAAAGCTTGTACGAGTACGTATTTCTGTTACCTCGAATATGGATTAAAAAAGTTTCCTTTAGCAACATTTCGTACGGGATTATATACGATTATATATAAATCTCGTTTTGCACGAAGATAAAATCCTTCACAATATTATTGACAATATTAAACTTTAAATTGTTAAAATCATAAAAGTGAATAAAAAGTAAAAAGCAAAATTTAAAAGAACTTTAATAAAATCCTTAAATGACATTTAAAATTTATTTGTTTTTCTCGTATATGTTTGTGGCTTTAAAATATTTCTAATTATCCCCATAGTGCAAGCATGTATTGGTTTTGCTTTTACTATATTTGACTTTTTTAATATATTTGTTTGAGTGCATTGTAGAATGATGTTCTTTTATATGTGTGAGTGTATACTTCACTTTAATGCCGTAACTTATTAAAAGCGTTTGCCAGATGATGTTGTTGCTGCACAGCATTAACTCAATGTTGCAGCACATACGAGTATTAAAGGAATATCAAATTTGATAAAATTTTCTTACGGATTTTGCCAGTTTTCTCTTTTTATTTAATATTTAATTACATTTCATATACATTTTATATTTCAACAACGAGATTTGTTTTAAAAAGCTTAAGAAGATTTTTTGCGAAAAGTTGAAAGTAGTGAAAGTATTTTTAATATTGAGTTTTAATGATTTACACAACAGATTACAGTGGAAAGCAAAACTAATAGTTTCATACATAAAATATAAAAAATGTTTGATCACTTTTATGCTAATCGGCTTGTGTTAATCAACCGAATGTCACTATATATGTATATGGGCGACAGCACGCGAGTTATCCTCTCACATAATTAACACTATCATCCACCGAAATAAGTGTGACAAGAAATGCCAGAAGAAAAACGTTAGCAGTATAGACATTTAAATGTCTTAAGAAAATTACAACTAATAAATAGTCTAGACATAAAAATTTAATAAGATAATTATAACTAGACAATAGCCTAAACAGGTTAACTATACTAATGATAATAGAGATCATAAATGTTAAACAGGTGTAATTACTCAAACTAGAGATAAAACCAAACTATTTTATGATTCTAAGACAAAATAATTTTAGTATAAATTGTTGGTAAATAATACTTATAAGTTAGTCTTAAGATTCACCTCATATAAAAAAAGTCATATAGCAATACAAATTGCATATAGCTAATTTAACTCGCGCTTTTATCAATTGCAAACTAGTCACAATATCTTCTACAAAGTTTGGGAAAGTAATTAAACTCTTTATAAGAGATATTCTTTTGCTTAAAAAGAGAAGATTTCAAGAAAAGGATTTCAAGAAAATTGCATACTCTTAGTACAGTATTACACCATTTCCTAGTGCAATATATAAGCGATATCACACTCACTTTAGTTTTATATCGAAAACAGTTTAATATTTTAATTGAAAATATTAAAACTAGTCTAACGGAAATCCGGCATTTCCATCAATTGAAAATAAAAAAAAACTGACGTTTTCAAAGTTTGAAAAATTTTGCCCCAAAAATGCAAATGATGCCCATAATGAAAAATTTTAAATTTTCCCAAAAATCGAAAAAAAATGTCTTCCCCTATTTTTAGCAAATATATATTTTAAACATTTGAAAACATAAAATATACATACAAGAGCAATAAAAACGCCAATTTTTCATTCAAAAATACACAAACGAACGATTTTAAAGTGTGTCTGTCTTTGCCCAAAAATGCAAAGTGTACCCCCTTATCTAAAAATTGAATATTTTTCGAAAAATCGAAAAAATTTTTTGTCCTTTATTTTTGGAAAAAATATATTTTTAACATTTAAAAACATAAAATAAACATACAACTGCAAAAAAACGCAACTTTTTCATTAAAAAATACCGAAACGGACGATTTTAAAGAATGACGATTTTTTGGCATATGCCTATTATTCCGTACTCACAGCGATATAAAATTTTATATTTTTATTATTTTTTTTATTATTATTTTTATTATTTTTTGTCAAAAAAAAAATTGATATGAACTTTTTAAAAAATTTTTTTTTTTTTTAATAAAATTTTCTTTTGAATTATATTGTTATTAGCGGATCTTAGATGGGAAAAAAACGCGTCCTTTGGTATGTCAGTGTCAAATTTCTGCTAATTTTAGTGTAGATAAAGATGCTTTTCTTTACATCCAACTGTCGTTTTGCTTAAAGCTCTTCAGTTTATATTTATCACATAAAAGCTGTTGATGCAAAGTAGAACGTGTTTGCTAAGACAGCTCTATAGCGGGAATCACGGTGTCAATGCACATCAGTAGCAAAAACAAAATTAAAGATATATATCGTAGGATACAGAGAGATCCAATCGTTGGGTTATCTTTCCTTGTATTAACCATTATTTGTTTCAATTTTAAAAATTTAGTATTGGGTCCTCCGGCAAAAAGTTTAATTTCTTTAATTTAAGACTTTCTCATTATAAGGTGTCGCTTGCAAATCGAAATATTGACAATATAAGTACTTAATTGGATTCAACTCAACATTAAGGACTAGAACAGCTATTATGCTTATTTGTGCTTACGCTACGCTTACGTAGTGATTTTGCCGTATCACTAACTTTAACCAACAAATTAAATTGTTGTTACTACTTTAGCTATTGATGGCAAAGGGAGTGCTTTATAAGGACTTAAAAACGATTTAACTTGACTAACTGTAATTACAGTCGATGCAAATCAATTAATTGATGAAATGTATCTTGTATTTTTATATAAACGAACAGTACGGGGTCCTTAAAAATAAATATAAAACGGATTCCTTAAGAGTTGTGGATTTAAACTCCAGCAGACACAAAATTGAAAAACGGAAATTATCTTTGAATCCAAGTCATAGGCGGGCTTTGGGACCATTCTTTTTATTTGATCTGATCAGAGTTAGACAATAATCTCATGTTTACAAAATATTTATTAAATCTCAAAAACTAAACGATAATTAGGCTTCACGAGCTTATTAGTAAAGAGCTTTTGAAGGAGAATTTGATTTCCCCACAAATTTCTTGATATGAGTTCAGGTCTCAGTTAAAAACTTAACTGTTAAGTTTGAGTTCGAGTTAAACGTGACTATGATGAGCAGCAAAGTTTTAGGCCAATAGGGGTTTGTTAATTATTTAACGAACTTAACCATATAAATTTGTTAAGTATTTATAAAAAGCACAAAAGCATGAGTTCAATCCTCAACTGTAACAGTCCTAAAATAAAAACTGCTTATGCATTTATGTCAAGTGCTTTAATATCTCATGTTTTGATTGATGTATGATTATTTAGGTGATGACGGTAAAGTCAATCCTCACTTAAAATATTTTTTGTCATGATAATACAGATAGAGGGGTACACCTTCCTTCCTTGGAAAGTAAAGAATACAAATTATAAAATATGGTGTAAATACGTAGAAGCGCATAAGATGGTTCTTAATGCTTGATTTCAAATATATTGCCTGTGAGGGGCTAGTCCTTGCTTTGCTAGTCTCAGTATCGCTGCTCGAGATTTATTTACAAGCTGAAAAATACGTTTGAGGAACAATATTTTTTTTAATGATCCGATCCCAAAGCAAATTTAGAACGTGTCACTATAAAATACGCTATTTGACTAAGAGGTGAGTAGGGGCCCCTTTTGGCAAAAGAACTGGAATCTCTAACTGATTTTAATGGTTTTTTTCTAAAGTAGGGTTTTCCTTTTTAGTTGAAAAACAATCTGCTTTTTTTGGAGAGCCTTTAAAAGTGTGCCACAAAAATCATTTAATAGAATAAAAAAATATTAAAATGAATAGAAATAAATTGGTATTTTAATTTATTTGCCTTTATTTGGCACAAAAAACAAAAATAATCGAAACTAGTTTTCTATACTCATGTGCCCTTAAAAAAGTAAAATAAAAATATATTGATATAAAACTGATTAGTAATCAAAAAAAATTTTAATTAATTTTTTATACTAAGGAATTGTTTGATATGCCATATAATGCATTCTAATGCAAATTACTTCAATAAAAAAAAGAGAATAAAATTCATGAGAATTTCCACCAAACCATCCTCAAAACGCTGGTCAAAAATGAAATTGCAATGTTACAATATGAAAATATAAATGATATTCGGAATGTCTTTCCTCCAGCTCTCATGCACAGTTTTTAAACACAATTCAATAATGGCATCGGAGCAGCTAAAAAAAAAATACAAAAGTAGAAATCAACCAACAGATGAGTTTGTTTTTCCAGCGGAAAAAATTATAGTCCATTTTGTTAACTTTATAAGCTCAAGTGTACAAACTCGGAATTCTCTATGGCAAATGCAAATGCACATGCCAACACAGATTTCTATTTAATAAATATTCCTCGGGTTGTGTTAGAAGGTTGTGTAGAGCGTCGAAAGGATTTTGCAAAAAAAAAAAAGAGGTGGGAGGTTTTTAGGCAAAACCTCACAGGATAATAACAAATATCATATAAAGGCAGCCACAGATAATTGTATTGATGATAATGGCAGTGAAGCTGCTGCTGATGCTGATGTTGATGCTGATATGGATGTTGATATTGATGTTGACGAATGTTTTGGAAATGCTTTTGGCACACAGCAGAAAATTTGCAAATATATTAAACCGAAATATTACTCTGCTAAAAAGCAACTGTTCCTGGTAATCTAAATATTATCGTGAATGCGTACAAGTTTCCATAAAAAATAATTAAAAATAAAATGAAAAATAGAAAACTTAAAATAAAGAGAAACTATAAAGCCAAACGAGTTACAAATACACACTATTTGCCGACATTCTATTATTTGACGGAGTACACATGCCGTATAAACTGAATAAATGAAGTAGTGGATGAATAAATGAATGCTGAATGAATGTACGAGTATAAAAACATTTTCGAGAGCAAATGCACGTTTTCACACTAATTTAACTTTTTAATTAGAAACATTTTTTTTCATGAATTTAATTAGTTTATATACAGTTGTTTGGTATAATTTTTTTTTTTTATTTTATTTTATTTACTTTCCTTTTTTTACTTTGGTTTAGTTAAATAAGGAGAAATGAACGAAATTGTTGCCAACAAAGTTTATAAACCGAATAATATTAAACAAAAATGTGCTTTTCGTCGAAATAAAAATGATCTAATTGGCAGTAGCCAATTAGTTTACACCCTACATTTGATATGTTATGCTATAGTGCACGTCTCTCCGTTCACCTAAAATTCGGTTTAACCGTTCAATGTACGCTTAACTACATTGAGCGTACATTGAGTGCAAAGTGTACAATTTTAATAACTAGAAGAAAAACCAACTAGATTCATTTAGCATAAAAATTGTTTGCTGTGTAATTTTGAAAAGCTTGTTCAAGGCTTGCTATGATACTTAATTTATATTACCGAGTCGAGTTTAAGATCTTTTTTACACAAAAATTTATTTTATTTTCCATAATTCGTTGCCACTATGCATAACTTCTTCAAAAATGATTAAAATCAACAAAAAAATAAATATTTAATAAATAAAATATTAAAATTTAATAACTCCTATAGAAGTAACTTCTTCAGGCAAGGCGTTATGATAAAAATCAACAAAAAAATAAATAATTAAAAAATAAAATATTAAAATTTAATAACTCCTAAAGGAGTAACTTCTTCAGGCAAGGCGTTATCTATTTATTTTATATTTTATCCTTCAAATTGTTAATCCGCTAAGCTTTTGCTTAATATCAGACATAGTTTTGTTTTTATGTTTTCATAATTCTGTTAGAAAGTTAAATTGTTTATAAGGTTTTATATTCTGTAAATAAATTCATTAACTTCTTTTTAAAAGCTATACCTTTTATGATCTTCTAGTCATTTTAAGTTCAATATCTTTTTTTTTTAATAAAAATGCAAATATTTATTATTTTTAATATTTCGCTATTTCGTTGCGCAGAATCCTCAGTGAGCATGTAAATGTTTTTAGAAAAGAAAATTTATTTTTAAAGTTCTTATAGCTCCCGCCTGAAACTTATGGGACCATCTTCTACGAAATTAAAGAGGTTCAATTCTCTTATTAAAGCATCATGTGGCCCACTATATAGTTCATTATAGCAATCAATGAATCTATAGAATATTTTTTTTTAACCAACTCTACCTGGAAAGCTTTTGGCTTGTACGCAGCAAAACACCCAGAGTCTAGGCGGGAATCGAACCCGCCACCTCCGGCTGAGCATTATTCACTCGCATATGGAGGGTACAACTGATAAGTTTGAAATATTTACAGATTCAGTAGCCTCAATCCGACTCAATCAGTAACCCCTCCAACAACGACTATTCTCCTCAGATTATTAGACAAAGACTCATCTTTAACAGCCCCAGAATAATACTTTAACAACCCCAGGTCATGTGCAATAGCCGGGAAATTAACACGCAGATAAAGAAGCAAAAAATTCGTTCACATCGCCTTTATTAACTACACCCAACTATAATTTCATGGACATAAAAGAATATATTAAAAAGACTTACTCACAAAAACTATTCGAAGTTTGGAACAATACCTCAAATTAGTATAAAGAAGTAAACCCAAATAAAATAAGAATAATCAACTTTTTAAGAATAGATTAGGACATACTATAATAACAGACAGCCACTTTTTTGATAAGAACTAGACAAATGTCTGCAAATTTTTCAATACATTAAATATATCGATTAAACATTTAATTCTAATATGGAAAAATTTTAAAATTCAAAGCGAAAAAATTTTCAAAAATCTATACATAACTAATAGCTTACAAGATACGACATCAGACCGTCTACTTTTATTATTCGAGTTCCTTAAAGAATGTAAACTTTTTCGTTTAATACAAATAAATTAAAATAGTTTTGCCATTAATGTTCAACTATACGAGCTTAGGACTATAGAAGTTATAGCTCCTATTCTACACACGTAAGCTTATAATTAACTTATTCGTCTTATGTTTACATAAATAAGTAAATGAAGTCCTAGTATGTAATACAAACAAAAACTTTTGAGAATTAAAAATTGCCTAAAAATATGCAATACAATAATAGAGTTTTAAATAAACATAGTAAAAAAAATAAATGTATGCCAAGATAGGAATTAAAAAGAATTAATAATATAAAACAGGGGGAAAATGTGACAATTAGTGGGAATTATAAAATCTTTTGTGAATTACAGTTGAGAGAGAAATAAATGTATCTCGGAAAAGTTAATTTTATATAATTAATACTTTTCCTCATTATCCTATTTAATGAATTAGCGAAATATTAAAAAAATAAATATTTGCATTTTTATAAGAAAATAAATTGAACTGAAAAGAAGTAAAAAAAATTTAATTAAATAAAAAAGTTCAAAAAAATTTAAATGAATTAAAAAATTAAAAAAAAATTTGGCCACTGTACTAATTTTCAAGGTTACAATTGGATCCATCTCCTGTATTTTGTTACAATTGACAATTCCATATGGAAAATATTCAACAATAGCAATTGAATTCCATTACGATGACAGAAATCAGAACTAAAGCTCGACTTGATCTGAAGAATCAATATAGAATCAATATATTTCAATTCAGAAGTATAGAGTTTATTAAATTACTCAAAATATATTTAAAAAGTAAATGAAATGAAATCATTTGAATTGATTTTTAATATAAAGAATAATATAAAGAAAACATTAATGTAGCTAAAGATAGTATTCGACCACTGCCAATCTCTTCCTATACGTAATTCTTTACATTTTCAAAACTTTTCTGTTTCTATTCCTTTTTTCAAAAATCATGCAAACAATTCACGAACTTGCAGTTTAATTTGCAAATTTGTATTTTTTTTTTTTTTTTTTGAAGGTGTAATATTGCAGTTTCATCACTTACAGTTGTAAATAAAGAAATTATTCTTTTTATTTTTATATTTTGTTTACTTAACATCTTCATTCACTTATTCATGCAATTATTAATTACATTTATATAATTATTGCATTTGCTTCCTGTTTTAATACAGCTAATTATGAGCTTTATAAGTTCGCGGCTAAAACAGCAGAAGAAAACTCGGTGGCAAAGAAGTGAGTTGGAATTACAACCAATTAATTTTTCATTTTTTTATTTTCACTTCTTAGTTATAAATATTAATATATACATTTAAAAAAGCCAGTTAAGTATTTAATAAGTATAATTTTAGTAAGTGTTGAGCGTATAAAAACATCTCCGGCGACATGATCAAACTGATCATGTACTGTCTGGCAGGCTGCAGCTCTTTCGTAAGTCTGCTAATTACGTTTTATCGTGACTCCTGACATCTGCTGCAATTCCGGCCTTACATTCTATAACTTATTTCTACATGGAGGACTTCTATGCTTGACTTTTATGCTTCACTTAAATTCAGCTAGTGGCTGAGAAAATGTCTCTAATTGATGATGGCAATTGGAATCGATAATTATTTTGAAGAGACATTAATTATTTTGCCATCAGCAAAGAGTTCAATGTTAATAATTAATTAAAAATTGTTGCACCACTCATTTTTATTAAACTAGATAAAGACAAATCCACACATTGTTTTTCCACATCCCTGTAATGGACAACACATATTTAAAAAATCCGCAAATTTTCCCTTCACCATTTTAGTCTAGATCCCTAATGGCAACGTCAAATTCGGCTAGCTGGCGGCATGCAGTACTACTAAAGCAAATAATTTCGGATAATGAAATCTGAGAATAAGTGATCTCTCATAATGCCTTGGAGCTCCCACTTAATCTGGTTTTTTATAGTTTCATTCGCCGTTTTATCTCGCTTGTCATCTTTAACTTTGATTAGTCTGCAATTTATGCTGATTTGAGTTCAGTTCAAATGACCTTTCATTCTTAAGTTCAAAAATGATAATTTAATAGAAAAGACTTTTATTATTACGGACGTGAAGAGAGTTGAGTTAAGCATTAGATGATGCAAGCACCTGCTCAAATTCATAACGGCCATCTTTCCATTGTAGTAACGGAATTGCTATTCAAACAGTTATTTGACTCAATAATTATTTTTAAGAGCGGTCAAACAAGCCACATGATACCAGCAGCAACGAGTTAATTATTTTTATTTAGATGTTGTCATCGTTGATTGATAGCTGCAACAAATTATCTGATTAAACAATCTTAGTTGTGGTATGTTAATTGGCTCCAGGCTGTTAGGTAGCAACTATTAGGCACTAAAAATTGTACTCAAATATAAAATTGATCAGCAATTCTAGCTTTTGATCTGATGGACCATTAATGACATCAGCTTTGTATACAAACTTGAAATCAATAATTGGTACGAATTTTAATGAGGGTTAATAATATCGGGGCTCATACTGTGTCCACAGTCGTAATCAAAAATCAAAACAAGTCACAGTGATACAAAGTTAATTTCAAGTATAACTTGTAACAGCGACGTCTGTGTTCACACAATACAAGTTTCATTGATTAAATAGTAACTTTTTATATGCCAGAGGCGAAGAGGCCAGATCCCTAAATGCATTTTGCTTGCTCATAACTTTAAACACACTCCCTTGTAAAAGAAGAAACACCTTGGCTCGGAGTTTAGGTTGAAAATGCAAAACGCTTTATCAAAGCCTGATATCTGGTGAGCACAGTACAATAAATACGTACTAGTGAGCAGAGAGAGAACTTGCTAGTCTACAAATTTTGATAACTTCTTTTTATAAAAGATTGCCATATAATCACTATCATCGTGTGGGCGTGGCTCGTAATAAAAGTAACGAAATATTAGTAATAAATAATTTTTATAAAAAATTAAAAACCAAAATCTCTTAAAACTAAAAAGAATAAAATAAAAATAAAAAAGAAAATGTTTTAAATAACACTTTAGCTGAATAGTATTAGTTAGAAGAGCCAATCCATAACTATCCAACAGCCGAAGCTATCAAATTTTAAAATTTTATATAAACAAGTTGAGTCGAAACTATAAAGAATGCAATGAACGAGAATATTTATTTTATGATGAATATCTTATAATATATGACTATATTACTTCGATCAAGTGGGCGTGGCTGGTCACTGATCATCGTAATGGAATGTGCCATAACAAAATATTGAAAATAAGTTTTATAGAAAACTAAAAAGAAAGGTTTTAATATATATTATTATTAATACATTATAAATATATTGTTATTATTATATTATTATTAATATATTATGAATATATTATTATTATATTATTATCAATATATTATTATTAATACATTATCAATATATTATTATTAATATATTATCAATATATTATTAACATATTATCAATATATTATTATTAATATATTATCAATATATTATTATTATAATAATATATTATTATTATTAATATATTGTTATTATTATGTTATTATTAATATATTATCAATATATTATTATTAATATATTATCAATATATTATTATTAATATATTATCAATATATTATTATTAATATATTATCAATATATTATTATTAATATATTATCAATATATTATTATTAATATATTATCTATATATTATTATTAAAACATTATTAATATATTATTATTAATGTATTATCTATATATTATTATTAATATATCATCAATATATTATTATTAATATATTGTTATTATTATATTATTATTAATATATTATTAATATATTATTATTAATATATTATCAATATATTATTATTAATACATTTTCAATATATTATTATTAATATATTATCAATATATTATTATTAATATATTATCAATATATTATTATTAATATATTATCAATATATTATTATTAATACATTATATTGATAATGTATATAATATATATATTAATAATAATATATTGATAATATATTATTATTAATATATTATCAATATAATTATTATTAATATATTATCAATATATTATTATTAATATATTATCAATATATTATTATTAATACATTATCAATATATTATTATTAATGTATTATCTATATATTATTATTAATACATTATCAATATATTATTATTAATATATTATCAATATATTATTATTAATATATTGTTATTATTATGTTATTATTAATACATTATCAATATATTATTATTAATATATTATTAATATATTATCAATATATTTTTATTAATATTTTGTTATTATTATGTTATTATTAATATATTATCAATATATTATTATTAATATATTATCAATATATTATTATAATAATATATTATTATTATTAATATATTGTTATTATTATGTTATTATTAATATATTATCAATATATTATTATTAATATATTATCAATATATTATTATTAATATATTGTTATTATTATGTTATTATTAATATATTATCAATACATTATTATTAATATATTATCAATATATTATTATTAATATATTATCAATATATTATTATTATTATTAATATATTGTTATTATTATGTTATTATTAATATATTATCAATATATTATTATTAATATATTATCAATATATTATTATTAATACATTATCAATATATTATTATTAATACATTAACCATATATTATTATTATTAACACATTATCAATATATTATTATTAATATATTATTATTATTATTAATATATTATTATTATTATTATTATTATATTATTATTAATATATATTATTTTACTGTATTTATTTTGTCAGTAAATACTAACAATGTTCGCAGTAATTCATATTGATATATACTAATGATAAGAAAAAAAATGTTCATCTGCATGCCCACTGTATGTTTCTTTCCCAAAAAGTCTTATTTATAGTAGACAATTATGGTTTATTTACACAATTTACGACCGTGCGATATATTTAAAGGTATTTAATTTATGCTGAGTTGCTACGATGCTTCTAATTAGAAAGATTTTTACATTTAAAAAGTAGTATAGAAATTCCCTCTGCATGACGCAAATGCCATTATCAACATGTTTCTGTCAACATGTGTCTTTAGTATGTTGCATACCGAAAGCATCTGAAAGAAATTTTAAAAATGTACAATACAACTGCTACTCTTCTGGGCAATTAATTAATGAAAAATCAGTTTGAATTTGACTTAATCTACAGAACGATCATTACCCGCTTGATAAGATGGAAGTGAAAAATAATTATAAAAGCTAAAATATGTGAAAATTGATCAAATAATTAAAGCAATTGAAGCAACTTTAAATAAATGATAATGGAAAAATTAATAATATTAAATTTAATAGTTAGTTTCATAGCATTACAGGTGAAAACAGAAGAAAATGGAAAATGTATAACCGATAATTTGAGTTTAAATAACACACATACGATAACGATTATGAACAATGAACGGCAGGCAGAAAAAACGCAACAAACAATATCCATTGGGATACCTTCGTCAACTGCACACGTTGAAAGTTTTACTACATCAGCAAAAATGTATCCTTTTAGCTCGTATAATGTTATTGAAACCATAAAAACTTCAACAGCATCGCCATTATCATCATCACCTACTTTATCAACTGCTTCCCCAAAAGCAAATGTTCCTCTACACCCAAAAGATACATCGGCAGCTTCCAATCAATATTGTTCACCCACTTTATGCGAATTTTATAATGGCACCCATACGAATGTGAGGCCTCATATTGCTTGCAAAAATAGTGGTAATTTTGGTCCAGCTTGTGGCTTACAACCACATCTTTTGAAAATGAGCGAACGACGACGTAATCTCATTTTAGATTTGCATAATCTGGCACGTTCACGTATTGCATCCGGCCAAGTGGTTGGCTATGAGTCGGCTTCACGTATGCCGCAACTTAAATGGGACAATGAATTAGAGCATTTAGCAGCATTGCATGTGAAACGCTGCAGATTTGAACACGATTTATGTCACAACACGCCGCGTTTCCCCTACAGCGGCCAGAATATTGGTTACTTCTGGAGTACCAGTAATATTACATCACATACAAAACGCATGAGGCGTTTTATTGCAAAATGGTACCAGGAGCAAAAGGATGCAAATCAATCATTCATTGATTCATTTCATTTGCATCCAGATAAGTAAGATAATCTCTGTTATGTAATATATCACTTTGAAGTAATATGTTGTACGTGCTGCATACTTTTGCACATTTCCTTTACCTTTCATTCAACCCCTTCAGCCAAAAATATCATTTCATACGTGCCTACTCGGTGTCGTTGTTTGGGCATTTTTATTACAATTTTACGAATTTTTAATAACTTTTTATTAACAATGAGCTGATTTGATAGCCCGCAGTACGTTGTACTGAAATGATAAAATGAGATGTAACTTCTGTTTTTGCATACACACATACAAATGTTAAAGAACTTGTACTGAGAGCCGCAGGACTTTTTTATACGAGCTTTTTACAAGACCAGCAGAAACACTTCCCACATTAAAAATTATTATCAGCCTTAATGCGGTAGTTTTTGCGTTTATCCTGCAGCTACAAGCAATGGCCATTTTATGTCTACTACTTCTCGATGAGTATGAGGCATTCCGCTGCGCTATATTTGAGGTTTCGATATAAGTTTCTGCATTACAAAAGGAAATGTAAAAAAATCTAAATGATCAAAAGTGTCCACAATGTGAAATGCATCTGACTGGCAGCTCGCAACAATAAATTTCCATGTAATTTTTACTAAAAAATTTAATTATAGAGTTTTGGAATATTTACATGAAAATTATTTAACTTAAAAGCCAATATATGAAATTTTGAAAGGAACTGCATTTAAAATGTTCAATTATCATTTAATGTTCGTTTAATTGAGCACGAATTGTTGGTCCTGCGTTTATTATACTGCGCATGCGCGGTTCAGTTTGGTTGGCAATTTGGCTCAACAAATATCCACGCTACTGCATTATCAATAGATAGCAATTTTAATAGCCTACAACTAAATGAGAATTGCAAACTAAAAACTACGTAGCGAACACATTTCACAGCATATAGCTTCCGCTCTCAGCTTGCATTGTCAGATCATCGTAAAGGACTCTATCTCTGCCAGTAGTAGGGAGTTACTACTACAAGTACTTTGAATGTTTCAGCGGTTTTTCTTGCTTTGATTCTACGTTAAAGTCCAATTTTTTATGAAATGGAGTTGATGAGTATGCTTTACGAGTACACACACACGTTTACTTTACAAAAAAATTTATATTTTATTACTTTTATATAAAAATCGGTGTACTTTACAGGACAACGATTTTTTAGATGCAAGTCCAGGAATTTTAAATTACATCTTATAGGAAAACAACTTCATTTTGAAAACATGAAGTAGAGCTTATCCATGTTAAGGTAGCGATATACACATACCTGCATGCAAACATTATAGTACAAACAACGAACATTTTGTTATTTTTCAATCAAATAATTAATTAAAAATCTTTTACACTTTCCCGCTAGCAGTAAATGACTGGAAAGCGCAAAAATTTGATTTTATTGTTGGTGTGCGGGGCTACTTTAAGCTTATTTTTATAACTCTTTCTGAAAGATTTTTTTTTTTTTTTGAAAGAATTCATTAATAAATCTTATCCATTTCTGTATCGCTTAAATAATAACAATTTTGTTTTATCGTTTTAGCAAAACTATCGCACATTTCACTGCAATGGTTGGCGATCGAGTGCATCACGTTGGTTGTGCTGTCATACGCTTTTACACATCAGACTTAACGCAGGTTTTGATGACCTGCAACTATGATTATAACAATTTTTACAATGAAGCTGTCTTTCAGACAGGACCAACTGCTTCAAAGTGCCCTTTTAAGGAAAGTAAAGAATTTGGCGGGTTGTGTGACTGGAGAGTGCCAACTTATGAATACGAAAATTCCGTAATCTGATGGTGGAAATAATTGCTAATATAACTAATGCACAGTAATAACTTTATTAAGAATATTTAGAGTTGTCGTTCCAACTTCTGTTTACTTCAATTACGTCGCCTGAGTTGTCTACAAATTAAATTCGGAAAATCTTACTTTTCATTAATGTGTTTGTTTTGTATTTTCCTCTAATTATTGCTATTAAAATTTGGAAATGGACGCATTGTTTCATTTGTCAGGCGCATCATAATTCAATATGGCGGAAAATGGTTGGGATAATGTTCCTAAAAAAATAAGAAAGTCTCTAATAAATTTAACATTTACATTTTATTTTATTAAAAAAATTAAATTTCAAAAATTCATTCACAGGAAAGTGATATGAAATCATAGCCCTATACTTTATGATATCAAATAAAAATGACGTCTATAGTGGTATACCGTATTATCCATGTATTACGAAAACATATGTTTTATACAAACAAAGTAATTTATTCTATTTGGCGCTGTGGAAAAGGATATAGAGGCGACTTTTTAAAATAGGACTTCTTATGACTGCCACAATAGTGATACACCTCTAAACCAATAACTAACTACTTCGGCCAATGATTTCGGTTGGTAAATTATCTCAAGTCCAGTTACGATAATTCCTATTTAGCCAATACGAGCTGAAACAAAACCATAGCACGCTTTATTTGTTGTTATAACAGCACTTTCTAGTCGCATATACGAGTATGCTGCAGGAAAGAGCAGAGAAAGCTATTAGAAGTAACAATTTGGAGAGTTAGTGAGAAAGAGACAAGTATAACTAGACGAGCTTAGCATCTATAATGTCATGCAAATTATTACCCGGCCGTTTAATATTTTGATAAATAATTATATTTAATTTAGTATAAAACAAAAGGATTGATTACCGTACTAATTTACACTATAAACAATACTTTGATTATAATATACTTTTTGCACTTTCTTATTGCTTTGCGTTACAAAATTTTTTGTTCATCCGCTTGAAATAAAATCAACCCTGATCAGAAAGAATCAATAATTTTATGAAAATTTTCAAAAACTTTTGCAAGTGGTATTCGACTGTCAAAAAATAATACGGCTTTAGGCCACACTATAATACTTTTTCGTAATACATGCCAAATTTGATATGTGTTATTACTAGGTGGGATAATAAAACAAGGCCTTCAAAAATATTTGCGTTCATCCAAAAAAAAAAAAAAAAAATTGTGTCAAAATGTGAGTCAGTAAATTGAATTCCTTTTATTTAGCAATAGTGAGAACATCCTTTACCGCCAACCATTCCGAATATACATATATTAGATAAATTTGCCTAAATTTAAGTTCATCATTGCTTGGAGTGTGTCTGCTTTCGAAAGCAAAAGGGACACAAATCGAGGCATTACTGTATTAGATACAATGTTGGGTTACTGTACAACATAAATGGAGGGATTACTGTATTAAATACAATGTTGGGCCACTTTACAACGTAAATCAAGACATTACTGTATTAAATACATTATTGGGCTACTGTGCGACATAAATCGAGTCATTACTGTATTATAACATAAATCGAGGCATTACTGCAATGGGCCTCTTTACAACATAAATGTAGGCACTACTGCATTAAAACAATATTTGGTAACTTTACAACATAAATCGAGACATTACTGTATTAAATACAATGTTGGGCCACTTTACAACATAAATCGAGGCGTTACTGCATTGGGCTACTTTACAACATATATGGAGGCAATTTTGGGCTACTGTACAACACAAATCAAGGCATTATGATATTAAATACCATGTTTGGCCACCGTTCGACATAAATCGAGCCATTACAGTATTAGATACAATGTTTGCCCACTGTACAACATAAATCGAGGCATTACTGTATTAAATACATTATTGGGCTACTGTGCGACATAAATCGAGTCATTATGGTACTAAATACAATGTTGGGCCACTTTACAACATAAATCGAGGCATCACTGTATTAGATGCAATGTTTGCCCACTGTACAACATTATAGCGTTAATTTAAATTTATTAAGAAGAAAGAGTATAATATAAATATTTGTATTTAGATTGTATTGACAAGAATAAAGACATTAATTGAAAGTTTTGAAAGTATTTACAAAATTTAGAACAGAACTCAGTTTCACTTTCAGTTTTAGGTCAACATTGCCTGCAGCTGTATTTATAGGCCAAATGCGTTCAACAAACGAAATAATGTAGTGCAGCAAAACATTTGTTTAAACAAAACTCATAAGTTTCCTATAAAAACGCATCTTTATTTAAAAATTTCCAACATTAGTTACCTAAACATAAAGCCCGGAACATGTATTCGCTAAGAATAGTGTGTACTATTTTAATCACACTTAATTTAATTGAAAGTGGGTGGACGCAAAGCAACTACTGTGAGGCATCTTTATGTAGACATGGCAGGCTGCATATTGGCTGCAATAATGAAGGAGTAAGTAGAAGGATAAAGTTGTGGCCATAGAGGAATAAAATATAATTTAAAACTTTAATTTTTTGATTTTTTGAAAGGGATATGGCAGGGGTTGTTCAAGGAAGGCATTCACGATTGCTATATTACCCAATCTTCGTAGATATATTGTTAGAACGCATAACGCTTTAAGAAATCGTACAGCTGCAGGTAATGTTAATGGCTACCAGCCAGCCATACGGATGGCCTCAATGACTTGGAATGAAGAATTGGCTACGCTCGCCAAATTGCATGTCAAACGATGCCAATTGCGACGTGATAGATGTCGGAATACGGAAATGTTTAGATTTTCGGGTCAAAACAGTGGCCGAACTAAATGGAGGAACATAAATCCAACAACGGAAACTGTCGCTAAGGGATTGATAAATGCATGGTTCAAGGAAAATGAAAAATGCAATATGCGACAAATAAGCAATTTAACAACTGCAATAGTGTTAGTAAATATGGCAATATAATGCACTTTAAATTTATTATTCATGTCGGCCTATTAAATATTAAATAATTCTAAAAATTTTTTACAGTGGTCGATGTGGGCACTTCACTAGTATGATCCAAGAGAAAAATAATGCTGTGGGTTGCGCTATTTTAAGTGAAATACACAATGGCCGAAATATGCAATTTATGACATGTAATTATGCCTACAACAATATCAAGAATGCAGCTGTTTACAGAGCTGGTGCAGTAGCATCAAAGTGCACAACTGGTGTGAATCCACAGTTTGCCTCTTTATGTTCCATAAGGGAGGCCTATAGGCTTAAAAGCATCCGAGACTGAAAAATCTATTCAAAGCAATAATATTTTAGAACGGCTCTACTAATAGCACTGAAAGCTCCTTCTACTTGAGTCTGAGACGATGCTGAAGGAAAATTTCTGGCAACAAATTATTAGTTTGAGTCAGTGCAACCCACAATACATACAACAAATATATTTTATATCATATAGAAAGTTTCTAATTTTTAGTTTTTTAAGATTTTTTAAAAATTTACAGTCTCGTTGTCGCCAGACGAATTAGCCGATCAAATTATTGAAAAATAATCATTGAAAACACATGAATTACATTTTTTGTAAAAGTTTCAAGAATGTTTGCAAATTGAAATGTTTCAAAGAGATTTGACTTAAGATGTGGCCAGGGAATGCAGTGACAGGAAAATATAAAATACCATACAGTAAATTCAATTATCTGTCATAAAAAATTATGTCATAAATTCATAAATGTTTGTAATGAAAAATAATTTAAATTTAATAAATTCAATAATAAATATTTAATATTTAGTTTCTTTGTTAATTTATTTAATGAATTCTAATTGCAAATAAATAAATAAAAATGAAAAAAAAATAATTGTAATATTAAGTAAATAAATAAATAAATAAAAATTTTGTTTACTTAAAAAAAAAATAATAATAATTTAAAAAAGCAATAACTATTATCGACAATTCCTGCAACAAAACGAAACATTAACTATAAAAAAGAAGAGCAAACGTTTCATGGACATTTGTTTTCTCTCCTTCTTTATTTTTCATTTGAGCTGACAAATATCACTCAATGTAAAAGTATATATGAAAATGAGTGGTTTTAATGGAATCTGTGTGTACGAATGTGAAACCAAAATCGTCATTGAGATATTTAATTAAACTGGCTTACCAAATATATCTTAAATACGAAAAATATTAATTTGCGTCTGCTTAATATTTTGCCATTTTTAGGGTTCAGTCCTTCTTAACGCCGTTTAATCAATAATTTTCATCTGCAGCAATTCCTTATAAATTTAATGATTTCCAAATAATTCTCCAAATTCCCACTAATTTATTATTAAGTACGTATTTGATACCTCATTAGAAATCTTCTTAAATTTCATACTTTCACTTAAATAGTTTTTTTTAAAAAACAAAATTAGATAAAATTTCCCCATATGAAAATAATTGAAACTAATTAAATTATTAATTAATTAATTATCGACTTACCTGATGTAGATATTGTAGGGTGCATTTGAAGACAGCAGGCCGTTGCTTTTATTTTTCATGCAATTTTTTTAAACAAAAATTTTTGATTGTTGCAAATTTTACACTTTAATTTTCTTCTTTTTTATTTTTTATTCAATTTTATTATTTTGTAAATACTTTTATATTTTTTCAAACTTTTTTAATTTTATATCTTTTAAATTTATTTTTTTTTTTTTTTTTGAATATTTTCGATATTTCTTTACACTTTGTATAATCTTTTCAAGAAATAAATATTAAAAATTAAAAAATGTTTAAATTAATTTTAAAGCTTGGCAAAAATAACAATAAAATAGTTTAATATATTTTTAATATTTTAGAATTGGGATTGTTTTTATAAAAAAATTTTAATTTTTTATTTTAATTATATAATAATAATATATATTATTATATAATATTAATTATATAATAATTATATAATAATAAATTAATATAATAATATATTATATAGTAATAAATTATATAAAATAAACAAGGTTCTTCAGGAAAATATTAAATTTCATATTACATTATATTTATTTATATAAATTTAAATTTAATACTTTCCTGAAGATGTTACGCATAGTGGTAAAAAAAATATTGAAAACAAAAACAAAAAGTAAAAAAATTTCTATAAAAACAATATTAAATCCAAAAAATTAAAAATATACATAAAATATATAAGATTTAAAGAAAATAAACAATTAAATTAGTTTAATGCCAAGGATAATAAATTTCATTAAATATTTAATATTAACATAATTTCTCTTTTAATTTTTTTAAATAGATATTACAAATTATCGATTTTTATAAAAAAATTAAATTTAAAAATTAATATTCAGTAATATTATTTTCTTAAATTTTTAACTTTTCAAATATTAACAAATTTCAATACATATTTACTGAAAAAGTTGCACAAAATGTAAAGAAATATAAAAAAAAATAAAATTTAATAAACTTTACACTCTTCGTTTTTTTTTTTTTTAGTTTTATAATTTTGCTTTTGCGACAAGTTGAAAATGTGATAAGGGAAACGTGTTCGTCTCTCAAATTCACTTCTTTTTATAACACTGTATGGCCGAAACGGAACTTGATGAGTTTTTAAAATTCATTATTAATAATTACATCTGTAGTTAAAAAACATCACTAGATTTATTAAATACAAGCCAACACCAGTAATCTTGAAAATAAACACAAGCTTCCCTTATACAAATAACAGTACAGCATTATTCAAATTAAAGTAATATATTGAAAATTAGAAATTAAAAATAAATTAATCACAATTTGTAGCTTGATTTAATTTGAAAAGAGAACTAAAAAATACAAGTTGAATCTACAGTCAATTTACGGAATTAAAGATATAAATAATGATTATCACTGCGCCGTATCGCTACTAATTGTATAGCCAGTTGCTGAATTCGGTTGCAAATATTCTAATATAGTTTGATGCAAACGAACGGCATCAGGCCAAGTACATAAACCACAATTCTGCAAAAGATCATTAAAACATTAACATTAAGCTAAGAAATTATCGGAAAAAATTGTTTGCTTACATCACATATAAAAAAATGATTTTGATTGTTTAGAATAGTTGGATTTATACGATTTATTTGTATAAGTTTGCCGGTTGAAGTTGTTCGTGACGCAATGACATTATCACTGATTTTCTCAAGATTCCAGGTCTTATCAATATCCTGGTAAGCGGGTGTAACTTGCGTCTTATTGCAGCGCAATTGAGAGAGACGCATTGAAAGTATGTCACAACGATTAGCCAATAGAAAATCTTTGCTGTTACACTGTACACAACGTGTAAAGAGAGAACGTTGATCGATTTGCAGCTGTAAATATTGTAAAATATTTACTACTTGAAGATCTACAGAATCCGGCGGTATTTGCAAACACTGCTTTGGAGGCAATTGCTGCAAAAATGTTAAGTATCGCGAATCTCTACTGAGAACGTAACGATGTTCTTTACGGGCCATGTCAATATAATGATTAATGTCTGCATTATTATAAATTTCCACACAATCGAGACCCAGTTTGCGTAATTCTTTTGACAGACTCATTAACATTGAATCACAAATAAATTTGGTATCTGATGTTCTGAAAATAATAATATTATACATTATTGTTAACTTCCAAAGTTTGTATTCATTATGTATTCCTAAAATATTTATTTTCCACTTTCTTTCATTAGCTCTTTTATTATTGCTCCACTTGGGAAAATGAGAATCTACGACTGATTGCTGAAAACCCAAAGCATATACAAAAAGGGAGCTTTACGGGTTACCGGCTTTATCGCTACGTACTTGAATGGTGTACGCAATAAATCTGATAAAATTCTTTTTTTTTAAATAATTCCTAAAGTTTGCTTAATTTTTATGTTAATTAATTCCTATATTCTTAATATGAAATAAGCAGAGTCAGTTATTTAATTATTCTAATTTTGTGAAATTTGCTCGATATGCATTTGTACTTATATGTTCTATACCGATTTGTCAACATATAAATTTTAAAACTATAAATTGAGAATAACGTGTAAAATTATGATAAAGTGTTTAAATTTGTAGCCTTTAAGAAAACAAGGCGATTAAATAATTCTAATACATTAGAGACTCCTGTAATGTCAATGGCGCGTAGGGGTTTGGATCTACTGAGATCTGGGAGACTGAAAAAGTCTGGCCACCTATTTAATTAATCAACCTTATATATTCGGCTTTTGGTTTGACTTTGTTGCGTGTGTGTCTTTCGTTGCAATGACTTTAAGCCATTCGATACGAATATGAGATGCAGTTCCTAATGCGATGGGAAGAGACGGAAAGTTGTTCATTAGCATTGGATGATAAGGTACATGAGGAGCTCCCAAGGGAATATATTATACCTACTACTCCGAAAAAAAAAATTAAATTCTTTATCGATATATATTAAGAAATCTATTATTACTATCCAATTTATTTATTATTATTTATTTTGTTTCCTAGTTGGTGAAGCTAGTCTACATGCCTGCCTTTTGTTTGATGTTAAAACTAAATTCAAAACGGTTTGGTTGTCTACTGATGAATTTTCTCTTATTTTTTTTCTCAAAATTCGTAATGAAAAAATTCACAAGAAAGTTCTCGGTGGCATAAACATTTTAGGAAAGTAGTGACCATCACACACATTTAATCAAATACTATCTCTCTACTTTATTTTCTTTGTCGTATTTTATTAATCAAAGGTCAATATTATTAGGCTAATCTATTCTCCATAAAATACTCTATTTACATTTTAAAATAATTAAAATTTTATAAAAATATTGCTTACTGTTTCGGTATTATGCACATCGTATTATTTTCATATTCATTTTTCTGCAAACTGATATTATGTGGTAGCGAATAACTGCCCGAATTTCCCTTTGTTTTGTTACGAAACAAATTCCCTGATTTAGAATTGGTAATATCCTCCACAACATCGTCAATGTTAATGCTAATGCGACACAAGAGTTCACCTATAACGTGATATAGTTGTAACAAACAATGAGCATCGAGTGCTGCATATATTATCTGATCTCGTCTTAAGGGGCGATTGGCCCAATTTGAGCACTGATTTGATTTGTCTAATTTTTTACCCAAGCATATTTCCGTCAAGGCGCAAAGGCTCTCGCCAGCTGAAGAGATTTGCTCGTACGGAAAAAGTGAAATTTGCATATACTTTATACGGCGCCATAAGTCTCGCAAGTCCAAATAGCATGTAGCGGACTGCAAATTTAAACGGAGAGGCAATGATTTATTCAACATTTGCAGATCATTGTGGAGAGAAAAACCAAGCTTTAAGATTTCCAAGTTGTTGAATAATTTACGACCCATTAGTTTCCACAAACGCTCATCGAAATTAGGTGACAAACAGTCCACTAAATAAACACGCTCAATGCTGGCGAGTTGTATAAGTGATACCCGATTATCATTTGAGACGGAAGGTTTCCATTCCGAATCAAAAGCAATTAGAACATGTTTTTCTAAATATGCCAACATATCTAAAAACTTTGGCCTCGTATCCACGAGTATAACAGATTCACTAGGTAGTTGCAACGATAAATATGCATCTTTTTCCCCAAATGTTACTAGATTATTTTTATGTTTTTTCATTAACGTTGGTGTTGAGATTTTATCGCAAAATTCATTCGAACTGGTTATTAAGTTCGATTTCTCATCACTTTTAACGATATTTTCTAGAGTGCTATGTAAGGCTGAAGGGCATTCTTCTAGAGGAATTCCATATAATTGAGCCCAATAAGCCGCCTCATCGAACTCGCCATAATTTACAATTTTGTTTATAAGATCCAATTGCAATGCCTTGCTTTTGTTGGCTTCCTCACGGGCCAATTCACGCCATGAATCGAAACTCATGCCACCATCCTGATATTTGTGGAAAAGATAGTGCAAATATGAACATGATTTAGAATGCTTAAGATTGGGTGTGTAATGAGGCTCAATATCATATTTCTTAGCTAAGCGTGTAACCAACTTGGACATAGGACGGTAACTAAGAATATTATGTTTAATATCTGAATATTTATATTTTCTAGAAGAGTTAAAAAGCACAAAATAAAACCACAGAATTGTGTATGTATCTACATAACCATGTACTCAATATTTTAAATACTCACTGTAGAACTTTATCACAATTCTCACACACAGACTTTTTCCGATCTAACAAGGAGTCCAAAAATTGTACTGTCGATAATTGAAGCTCTTGAGCAACACCCAAAAAATCCTCCGCCAATGAAATTTTTTCTTGCAAAATTAGTGGAAATATGAGATCAAATAAACCAAAAATATGAGTAACATTTAGGATAATAGACCAATGAGCAACCTACAAGAAAAAAAGGAAGTAGCATTGAAGTAAGCAAATAAAATGTTTAAAAAAAATCATTGCAATACATCTTTATAAAATCCTTCAGATAGAAGAGTTTGTAATTTTGGTATTATATATTGTTGAATTTTTTGTAATTGATACGTTTCCGTCACAGCCTTGTAGAGTGGCACAACGCCACAAGTCTTTACAAAATTAAAAGCCACCATACGCGTATTGTCATCACAAGATGCCTCTATAGTTGGATGCACTTTATAAAGCTCGCAAACAGTTTCCAATACTAAACCATTAACACGATTACATTTTAAATCTGCTTTATGTTTAAAGAAAATATATTTGAAACTTACCAAAGAGAGCCATATTTTTATTTTTTAAATAATTACAACCAGGACTTGAAGCAAAAAATTTCAATGCCAATAGCAAAGGTTGAGAATCTCTTGAGAGAGTTTTTTTTAGTTGATGTTGTGTAGCCGGTGTTCGTTTACCTAAAAAGACAGAGATAAAAACCTAATTTAATCTGCACATATTGCCGACTTTGTTAAAACATAAAAACCATTCCATTTAACATTAAAAAGCAATCGCACTATCACGGTGTCATATCAGTGCCCAAATTCTCATTTGATCATTGTACTATTTGCACTAAACGGAATATACATTGGGGGAATCTCCTAACATTCTTGCATGCTTCTAGAATGGAGACAAATTATTATGATTATCTCAAATATTTATATTTTATAATTTCCTTTTACTGTAAAGTGTGCATTAGCTTGAGATGCCTCTTGTTAAACTTTTTATTTCGAACTATGATCATAGTAAAGCATTTATCAATGCATTTTGCGTGATTAACTAAAAAGTTTAAAAGTGTAGCATATGTTAAAAATCTTGCATTTATAAGAGCAATATTATTTTCTACTTTGAGATATATTTTTTAAAGTGTTTATATAAAAATGACATACAACATACTCGTACAACTTCCATTTTGAGTATATTTTGTCACTATCAAGGAAAATGCACGCAACTCTGAAAAATTTCTCAAGCTTTTACCAGCAATCCCGCAGACAATTTCCCCTTAGTTCAACTCCAGGCAAATCAGGAAGAAATTTGGTTTCCACCCTAAAACCAAATAGCATCTGTATATAACACACATATGTTCTGGAGGGGATTCAATAGACTATCGCCTAGATCGCTTAAAAATCTTTTTCGTTTTCAGTATTTCGTTTCGATTATTTTGAAATGGATACGCTTCGACGAACCTATTATACGAGCTGTACCGTTCTAAACATACAACAGTTTGTGTGCAGACTGTTGTGTTAAAAAATAAAAAATTATTATATATTTCGGGGAGGCATAACATCATTAACGCTCTGAATAAGCACCATCGCACTACAGGAGTGTCTAAGAATATTTCCAGACTTTTACAGACTCCAAAATAGTCACACATAGAACATCTTATGCACACTAATATAAAGAATATTCACGTAAATAACATGAGCAGTATACACACATATTCAGTTTTTGCCACATATGTAAGTATGAATGTGTTCACATGCATACGTAGTAACTAAAGTGCCTTTGCATACTATACTTACATTTACTGTAGGTCTCCCGAAATTCATCGAACCATTCTTCCATTTCAGAACTTAATTTGCTATCAAAATTTGTACCATCCAAACCAGCAGCTGTGGTTATATCAGGTACCACAGTAATTTTCAAATTTTGTGTGGAATACGTCATGCAATCCAAATCACTTTCATCGCTTTCCAAGCCAGCTGGTATACCATGATATTGCAACATCTTGTTGCCAAGTGCACAGTCAATATTTTTAGAAACAAATTAAAAAAATGCAAATAAACTATTGTCCAAACTTTATAAATTTTTTTTCATACTATTTTTTAACACCTAACTTTCCAATGTTCAAATGCTGTATAAATAAATATTGTTTCTTTCGTAGCTGCGAAACTCATACGAAAAAGAAATACATGTGTACACACAACCATTCATACAGGCCCTGTAAGGTCGGGTACCAGTGAAGTAGCATTCATTTACCGTAATCAAAATCAGTTTAATGCCATGTGAATTAAATTAATAATCATATTTATTCTTCGTTCCTAAATAAGTGTTAATTATTTTAACCCATGTGAATAAGAATTGTGTTTTAAATTCGGTTTCAGCTTTCGGTCCCAAAAATTGTTTTGATTTATTTGAGTCAAAAGTATGGCAACATCTCAAATTGTAGAAAATGGTAATTAAAATAGAAATATTTGTTCAAGGCGAATTGAACCAGTAGGATTGGCAACTCTGTCAAAATCCATGTATATTATTTATGAAAAATTAGCTCTACAATAGCTGGAACATATGATCATTATGTGTGCAAATATAACAAACATATGTGTTTATAATAAATATTTATATGTGTATTTAGCAAGGATAGTCAGAAATAAATGGCAATATCTAAAATTAGAATAACTTTTGAACTTCATATCTAAAGTCAATCTGACATTTAAATGAATTTAATTGCAAAAAATAAGTTTTCAAAGTGTGCATATTTAAATTACATAGAAAGGAACAGTCTTAGGCTTTTATTTACTAATTAAGTTTTAGAAGTTACTAGTTACATTTTTATTTAATTATAAAATATGGATCACGTCCCATATTTGGTAATTTTAAAATCTTTATTAATTTTATATAGTTAGTATGCCAAGCTCACAAAAAAAATTCTTTTATGCGATTTGCTATGCATGACGTAGTCCACACAAAATTTGAAAATTACTTTTGTATCCACTGGTTTCTGAATCTGATAGCAAACACTTGTGCTCTCACGATGATTGTACTTGTTTCATTTTCATGCTGTTCCGCAGGGGAACTAAAAAAAATTCTTCTACTCTTTGAAACGCGTTTCCCTATTTTTTCTTTTTTTTCTGTATTTATATTTGTTGTTTTTGTTTTTATGACATTAGTTCAGATAGACTCGTGATCGTGATGATTTGCTGTCGAAAATGTAGATGATAATAAATTATATGAATTCGCAACTAGTTTCATTATTATTTAATATTTAATAGCAAATATTAAATAGAAATTATCAAAATATTTTTGTATTTTATTCTACATACATAATGGTTATATAGAAAGATTATTGTTGAATAGAAAGTGTTCTTAGTGTGTCATGTTCTCAACTACTCTCACGTAATAAAATAATATTGTATACAAGGCAGTGCCAGCGCATATTGCATCCACTGTATTTTTTCTTTGACATAGTGGCAACTCTTATTTAAAAACGAGTATTTTTGTACTTTTCATTCTTCAGTTTAAGAAAAATGGCGAAAGTCGGTGCTCGTTCAGTCGGAATTTTAACAATTTTTCTAATTATTTACAATTTAAATGTATGTGCAACAATTCCACAATATGAAAGTAAGTGAATAAGTAATTAAACAAAAAAATAATAATGTATAAAATGAGAGTTAATGGCAAAAGAATTTTGTGATTACGTTTTTTTGTGAAATATTTCCATGTGGTGTATGTGATCCAGTCTACTCTTTTTTATAGTATTAATTTAAAATTTTACTTACATCTTCATTATCGAAATCGTCATCAACCAGTATGTTTTCCCCTCTCCATTGTATTTTTTTTTTTTTTTTTTGTAATAACGCTAAATAAAATTGTTAACTAAGAAGTGAGTATTCGAAAAAGTATAAAAAACGAAAACAAGAAATAATGTTAAAATCAAAAATTGTAGAAACAAAGCAAAATAATAAAAAATGGAAAAACAAAAGAAAAGAAAAAAGAAAGAAATAGAAAGAGCTAAATGACTTGAAAGTGTGATTTAAATAGACAAGTCCAGTTATTGATGAAATTGTTTCAATAATAATATATTTCATGGAATGTTTGCTTATTTCCATTGCTTGCGTGTTACTGCTAATAAAACTAATTTGGATAATGATTGTATGTTAATTGCTTTTTTTGGTTTTGTTGGAAAAATAAAATAAACACATGTACGTTTACATGCTTTCATGTAAACATATGGAAGCAAACACACACACATACACACATTTATTTACATTATATATAAGAGACAGGGTTTGCCTCATCTATTTTGCTGCATTTGCCAATGAAGTCTCTGTAAGACAAATATTGAAAATGGCGAAGCAAAACAATAAAATAGAAATATTGGTGGATGAGCTCAGCTTCCGAGTTCCAACACAAAATTTTCATTATTAAAAAAAAAAATATATCTATAAAATAAATGTTATTAAATAACTGAAATATAAATATAAACAAATCTTTGCTGACCTTAGTTTCCGCATCATTTTTTAGAACAACATTTGAAAAATCATTGTAAGGTGCACGCAGTTTCGTTAATACCACAGTGCTTCAAATGCTTAGCTCTGCCTGATGACCCTATAAACCACAAGTTGCTCATAAATATATACGTACATATACATATATTAAAAGCATTCATATGATATAATTTTGAGCGGATTTGCTGTACGAATGTGAATTAACATTGAATAGTTTTAAGCATTTTAAAAGTTATTGGAAAATCTTTTAAAACTATACTTAAAAACTAATACAAAATGCTTTGAAATATTCTTATACATACATTCATGCATTCATGTTTTAATTTTCAATTGGAGAATTATTTAACAAAAGCTATACGTGTGATTTTCATCTGCAGTGTATTGGACTTGATTAACTCTTCCAATGAATTAATAAAATATATTTTTATATATGTTTTCTTTTAATTCTATATTCTTCAATGTTTCTTTGAGCAATAGTTGCTGCTATATTTTTTTTCTTGGTTTTATCTAAATATTTCGCTAAGCTTTAGTGAGCTTCTTTGCATAATATTATTTGTGCTTTCTTGAAATTTTTGATGTAATGGCTCTCTTGGGCATGAGGAAATATCACACAAAAGACTTTGTGTCTTTTAATAGAAATAAAGTAATAATTATTTGTTCAAGGATAGTGAACTTTTCAAAGCGGGTCAGAAACTGTGCGGGTAAAGCACTTACTTTCTAAAACATCTTGAAATGGATTGGTGGCCAAAAGTGATGGCAGATTCAGTTTTAATGCTTTTTATGCGTTTAGATCTTTTATGGAAAGATATGCATGGGTGCATATTCGAAGGTGCAAAAAAAAATCTAAATAAAAAAAAGTATTCGAGAATATCCCATCGACGCATCAGAATGCGTTCACTTTGATAGCTTTGCTTCCCTTGACGTGTACCAAGAAGTAAAGATCAAATTAGTTTTAAAAAGGGGCACTTCATTTTTAATCAAAATCTTAAAAAAGAATGCTGCATAATTTCTTTTGCGATGATTAAATAGAGGGTAATAATTTTTGACGCCAGTCAGATTAGTAGAATTAGTTGTTTTTGTTTTATCAAATATTCCATATCTATTCCTATATTCTGCAAAATTCTTGAAATGCAATAATAACAAATTTGTGTAAATAAATGCAATGAACTCTATTTAAACTTTAGAAATGAGCCGGTGCATTTGGTAACCTGAATGAAAATTGTGAAACCCTGTTAAAACTATGTAGCAAAAATATGTTTCACCGCATTTGACTAATTAATTCGATTATTAGTTATTTCTCAAGTTTTAGGTTTTATAATACACTTAAATGCTGTATTATTGGATATTAAAAACTTTTGAAAACAAACTGTGACAATCGCCATCGATAGGGGTTAAAAGATCGTCGGCAGAGTTCTTATTTTTAATATCTTCATATACATCGATTTGGCACTTATTTTCTCTAAAAGCGAAAATTGGTTATAAAGATTTCTACGCCAAGTTTGACATTTGTTAAAGAAAAAGGAAAGTTCCCTCAAGAATAACCTTCACTCATTTTTTATCGTCAACAAATGGAACACTATCAAACACAATATGGACCGATGCCTATTCCAAGTTACCCAGTCTAAAAGCAATCTAAATGCCTTTTTGTTTGGTGCGCTCTGTATTTTGTAAAGGGCTTTCATCAACAAAAATAGCCAAACCAAAAATTAAATAAATATTCAAAATTATTATTCAGCAGAATATTAAAAATGCATAGAAATTTATTATTATATCGAAGTATCAACTTGTTGTATGTGTTTTTTATTTACACTATTAGTGTAATTTATATAGTAATTAACTATTTATTAGTTGAAGGTTCGCGTAATAAAATAAAACGTTAAACATGGTGAATCATTTTCATACAACGAACGTTTCCATAATTACATATTATTGTAGAATTATGAAGTTTAGGAGGTTTGTTTAAATTGGTTCAAATTTAAAATTCAATTTTTAATATAAAAATATATATAATATATTTTTAAAATATGTATATATAATATATATTTTAAAAATATATATATTATATATAATAAAATATATATAATATATTTAATATAAATAATATTAATATATATATTATATATTTATATATTATATACATAAAATATATCACAGAAGTAAAATATTAGTTTTAAATCCTTTTTACTTTTTAACTACGTCTCCACTTCCATGTGAAGGCATTGAAGGACACTCTTATTAACCTGTTTCCTCAAGCTGTATCTATTACGCCACTCGCTGTTACACATTTAGTTTCTAATGTATTTTACAAATAAGAATTTATGCAAATAATAAAACATGTGAGCAGCTTTTTTATTTTTTCAATTAATTTAACCTTTTTAATTATAATTTATTATAAGTTTTTCATTTTATTTTATCAAGTTTTTTCCACACAACTGAGTATTCACATAAAATAAGGATAATGCTCAAGCAGAAGTAGGCTTTTTAACCGGCTTGCATAAAAACGTAAAGAATTTCTTGATTTATTTGTATTTTTCTTTTGCTTCAATATAGAACTTTTAAATTGAAGACGTAACTGGTATTTCGGTAGTTGACTTTACAGCATTGTAATAAACCTTATTTGTTTAGATGTTTCTCATCGTAATATCAATGGAATGTTCACACACTTTTGTTAATTAACGTTTATTTCGAAATTGATTTAACAAATTTTCGTTATTTCAACAATTCTAACTGAAAATTAAAAGTTGCTTCTGTCGTCTTGATCGGGAATACAAACCCAGGCGAAAAAATAAATCAATAGCATTTTATATTACCATATCAGGGGTAAATATGAGATGCTATGCCAAACCCTCTATCCCTTCCGGGGCTTTATTGCTAGTCTATCTGCCGTAGATTCTTCTCAATTGGCGAAAGATTTTTTAAGAATGCTTTTTTTGTGCTCTACAAGATCTTGAGTTCTTTTGTAAGTCCCCGCCACATTGCAATTTTGTTGCATGCAATTTTTTGAAATTCTGCTTTGAAATAGCAATAGTGTCCACATTAGTATTGCACTTTTTGTATTTCTTATGTCTTCTTTTCTCTTGTTCTTAGTGAGAATTGCAAAGCAAACCAATTGCCGAGTGCATGAAACTTTGTACCCCGCCCCAAGTTTCTTACCTCTCTCATCTGAAACAACCAAGAATTGCTGCAACAAAATTTGCAAGTGGGGACAAGGACTATGTTTCCAAAGTTTAATTGTGAGATGATGAGATCTTTAACGCTACATTCCCTCTATACTCTTCTTGTTAAATCTTGTTAAATGCTCGTTAAATCCTCTTAGCAGAATATAGTGGCATCTTTTCTATAGAATTAATATTCATATATTAATGTTTGCATGTGTAATCTTAAATGACGAAATTTGCATTAAATTTATGGGTGAATCATATGAGGACATAATCAGAGATACATCAATATGAATCATTTCTTAAAGCAGAATTTTTATAACTCCGAAAGCAGCGATATCACAAAATTTTTGTTGAAAGTACAGCCAATAAGTTGTCTGTCCACTTCAAATACTTATAAGTTATATACATACATTGATTTTGAGAAGTTTCTATGGGAACAGCGTTGCTTCGATTTATTTAATTCACATGAAGTATTCAAATTTATTTTTGTAACTTTTAAATACAGTGTGCAACAATACTGAAAGTGAGAATATTTTCTTAAAAAAAATTTTTTGCTTTAAAATTTGATTAATTTTATTTTTTTAAGTAAATTCTACAATATGGAATTTATTTATTAACACACTGACTACGGCTACACAACTACAAATGCTAGTAACTGCCGTGTCGCAGTGTAGGTAGCCAAAAATGTCAAGTTTCTTATATAGTTGTATTTATAATTATAAAATTATTAGTTTGAATTAAGTAATTATTTCTTATGTTTTTTTTTTTAATTTTTTTATGTATTTTTTTTTAAATTTAACAATTTTTTTATAGGACGTAAATCAGATCAAATATATAGCAATATTACAAAATACTGTATTAATATTACCGTAGCCTGATTTTAACCACCATTATATATATATATATATATATATATATATAGAGAGAGAGAGAGAGAGAGAGAGAGTAATACAAAACAGCGATAAATGCTAAAAATATTACACGTTATAAAGGAACCGCCTACAGAATGAATGAACTAGAAAACATAAAATAATGCAAAATTTTATAGACAGATAATACGAGTATTTAAAAATTTTTTTATTTAGGAAAATCTCTCATGTATTTTAAAAAATATTTTTGTTGGTTTTTTTTTTTTATTTAGTTTTGAGTTAAAATACTTTTTAAAGTTTCGCAAAATAGCCAAGTTTTACATGCATACATATTTTAATTTTTCTTAAATTTAATATTTTTGGCGATAACGAAAACTTGGAAATAAACATTTTTTTTTAGTTTTATTGTTAATATATTTAATTGAAATTAAATTGTTTTAAATTCATTTATATTTACTGAAGATTTGATGTTTGGCGGTCCCAGCAAATATGGCATACACCTCAAAGCAATTATTTATAATTTTTGGGAAATAAAATAAAATGTTTTCATTACTTTCATGAATGTTTACATATATTTACAGTACTGCATACGTCTCTTTTATCGTTTGTTTCCTTTCCGATGCTATTATATGAGCTTTTATTTATAATATAAAACATATTTTAGATTTAAGCTAAAGTTATGTGATACTGTAAGTAGTAGATGTTCTAAAAGCTTACTTTTTGTTCAGTATTTTTGTAGATTTATGAAAAAATAAAAAAGCTAAAGTTAAGCCATTCTGCGATTTCTAAACCAAAATACACACGATGCTATTTTGTCTGCACATTTCTATTCGAGTTGTGTTTATTTACAATACCGGTTTGAGAAAATTTCGAATATGGAAGCTACATGTATTCAAAATTATTGAACAATCTGTCCATAAAGAAATGAATACAGTGTTTATCATCTTTTATGATATCGAGGTATGAATAAAGAAGAATTTATATTAATAATGTTTATAGTAACAAATAAATTGCTGTACGTTACTAAGCTTGTGCAACTTAGTGCTTTTGCTTTTCAGCAAAATTGAATAATTGAAAAGTTATGAATGTATAGCATACGTTTGCAATAGCATACCACAACAGTATCATTTATTATATTCAACTATTGGAGATACTAATAATGGAGGAGCATGCTTGTCATAGCTGGACGAATGAATAAAAAACAAAGGGGATTCATCACCAGCTATTTAATTCAAACCATTTTTCTGTTCATATAAATTATAATTTAAATAAATTTGCGTCTCTTATACACACACAAGCATATGCATGCAAAACAAAAAAAAAAAAAAGAAAAAAAAATTTGTAAAAATTTGTAAAAATGAAGAAAATGTTAAGTATTTTCAATTGGATTTTTTTGTTCCACGTACGAGAATAATTGAGGACTTGAGAAAGTATATGGAAATGTATCCATGTGATTGTATTTATGTGGCACATGCAAACTCGGTAATTGCAACCTTTTCCTTTTCATATGTGTTGGCCGATATTTCTTTTTCATTTCTAATGGAACATAGGAAAGATAGTGAGAGTGACACTGCCAGTATGTCAATTGAGTAATTTAATACGACATCGCACGTATACGATATTTGCTTTTTTATTAAAATATTGTCTTGTCTGGTTTACTTGTTTTGGAAAGATTACAATGGTTGGCTGGCGAGCCATACTATATATATATTTTCTATTTGTTTTTTCGCACAGGGCCTGTGTAAAGTAAATATTGACATGGCAAGATACAGTTGGGTATCGCTAGTGTATATAAACTTTAAAGTTTGCTGGATATTTTCCATGAACGGGTGGAAGTTGTAACATTTTTCTTAAAGATTGACTTTTTTTACTAGACTTACAAGCTAATACTTAAAAGGACAATAATAAGTAAATCTAATGATTTAATATATAAATAAGATAATTCAAATTGATAAATCCTCCACCAGCAAAATTCTTTTATCAATCTTCATTTTTCATTAAATGACAGTGTCAGGTCATTTACCAACGCGGCCAACATTTTTCTTTTAGCGAAATTGTTTTACATATTTTAAGATATAACTCGTGTGTTGGAGTTATGATTATTAGTTAAATTATTCGAATATATTAATAACAATAATATTTATGTGAATAGAAAATTACTTTATAAATTATAAGTAACTTTCTTGAGAATTAAAATTTATTGGCAAGAAATTTGGTCAGCATTATTTAACGAAAGAATAATTAAAATAAATATTCTCAAATTGCATAATTTAAACAATTTCATTAAAAATTAATAACATTAACTTTGTAACCAACTTTAATAAAATATGTCAATAATTTAAATATATCATAGTTCAATAATCCAATTGGGCTTCAGCAGACTTTAAAAAAGGCTTTAACTGGGCAAACAAAAAAAAAAAAAAAAATACGAGACCAACAATTAGTCATTGGTTAGAGATGATAAAGCAGAGACAAGGTCCAAGTCGCATATAAAAGATACAGCCCATCATTTTTGTTTGGGAGCACTTTATCTTTATAGCTGTTTATAGAAAGTTAAGGTGTGTACATTCTGGTTTATATAACATTTTAGTGTAACGCCAAAAAAGTTTAGGAAGTTTAAACAATAAATAAAAAGAAATAAGAATACTTAATGGTTTAACAAAAACTTGTTTAATTATGCAAAAAAAAAAAGCAAATAAATAAAAAAAAAAAAATAAAATAAAAAAAAATAAAATAAAAAAATAAAATGGTTTTTGGAGGTCTCATTGAAATGAGTATTTCTCGTCTTTATTATTTGTTTATCAGATGCAAAAAAAAAAAATATATATATATATATAATTTTGCCTTTAAAAAGTTTTTATTTCGCAATATCGTATAAAAATCCCAGATAATGCCAGCGAACAATTAAAACTAGAATCTAAGAAAATAATAAAAAAACCTAATTTAAAATATTAAAACTAATATCTTTTTAGTAGAAAAGTAGTGAAAACCATTAGAGAGTTTGATAGTTGCTAGGCGAGTATCTTTGTAATCTTTAGTTCATGCGTTTTTAAAAAGCTCCATCTGTAAAAGGTGTCAAGTAGATAAATCTAATTCCAGCACATTGAATTTATTGGTATCTGTAAGAACCGGTTCCTGCCGGTGCCGCAGACTTTTGCACTAACTGACAACCAATCAATTAAATTAAGCGTATTTTTAAGAAAAAAATTATATTCTTTTGATTAGTATTCTGTGGTAAATTCTTTTTTTTTTGGGAATTGGAGAGCGATTTAAATATCACTTAAAAACCCTTTTTTTTTTTGAAGGCTTCTGAAGACTTCACATGATCCTGAAAGATTATTAAGAATCGTACTAAGTAGAAAGCATTTTTAAAAAAAACTTTTAAATTTCTAAGGTTTACATTTATGAAAAGAAAATTGCATTTAATTTTATTTTTATCCATAATAAGCCGAAAATGATTTATCATTCATGAAGTTTGATATAATTCTAAAAATGGCGTTCTAGGTGCCCCGCTTATACAGGGTGGGCCAATAGTCACAATGGGGTTTAAAAATTTAATAACTTTTTTGTTTATTTTTTTTTTTTTTATTTTTTTTTTAAGATTATGAAATATACAAAATGGAAATTTTTTTACGCTAAGTATGGAAAATAATGTCACTTAAATGACCGCCGTTATTAGCTTCGCAATGATGGGCTCTTTTGAGAGCATTTTCCATAACATCTTTCAACATTTGTGGCTGTAGCCCTCGAATTTCTGCAGCAATGTTGGCCTTGAGTTCAAGGATTGTCTCGGGCTTGTTGACATATACTCGCTCCTTCAAATAACCCCAAAGAAAATAGTCGCATGCTGACAAATCTGGCGAACGCGCTGGCCAATTAATTTCTGAATTTCTTGAAATTATTAATGGCGACGATATGCTCTTTGCGTTAAAATAATTGATCGCTGATTTAAGTAATAAAATTCTATTATTCTTGTTCTTTGTTCAGTTGTAAATCCCTCCATTATTTATTCTCCAGATGTTATTTATATAATCTTAAAAAAAAAAATAAACAAAAAAGTTATTAAATTTTTAAACCCCATTGTGACTTTTGGCCCACCCTGTATATAAAAGTGGCATACAGAATTTTTGGCTTTTCAGCTGGTTGCAGTAAATGCTCCTGCGATCATATGAAAATCATTATTTTGTAAATAATCTGTCATACTCTTTGGTTTTCTACCTACTCGTACTTCTTGAACAGACATGCCATATTTGACAAAGATTGCGATTGTAGCCAAAAGTAGTGAAAAGTTTAAATTAAATTAGAAAACTCAGTTTTCCAAGCTTTCACTATTTTTAAAATATTATTCTACAATTAAGCAACGTTGTCCTGTCGTGTAATGCTCCATTTTCTCCAGCCCAAAAATTCTAATCCTGACGAAATTTTAGCACACCCTCTATGTATACGAGTATATAACAGACTCCTGCCAGCTAAGAGAAATTTTTGTTTCTATTTCCGTTGATTTTTTCTAATTATCTCAATTTAAGGAATTACATAAATTTTTCTTGCAGGGCATTAATTAGCAATTGATAATGCCGAAGTGCTACTACATACTCGATCAATGTGTTCTCATTAGTTTTGTATATCAGCTGATAGTTAATTCACTTTAATTATATAAACATGAACTCTTTCTTATCAACATATGTATGTATGTATGCACGTATGTATGTGTATATATTTCTTTGTTGCTGTGTTTTTATATTATTCATAATAAATTATACTTAAAGACACATAACATTTTATTTATGAGTTTCTTCACATTAGATTAACACTTGGAACGCTGTGAATAGGCGAGGTTGTGCATTTAAACCGAATACAGAAACACCGTCTTTAATTTTAGATATTTACCTTCAACTATTTAAAATTAGCTTATTTACTTTTTTTTGTCTGCAATTAGAGGACTAACACTTACTTCCTCTTACTGAAATTATACATTATTATGAATATTTCTTTCGGAGGACGCAGCTTTTCATATTTACATTCTGAACACATGTTCGAAATCTTTCTGAAACCATTTACGCTGCATAAATATGATATGCAGTGCCTATTTTTTTTGTTTATTGACTTTATCAAAGCAAAATGGTATTATTCCAGTTCTTCTAAATTCGAAAGCCTAATTTTCTTAAGGCCTAGTCACATAGAATACGTCATACATATACTTTGAACTTTTTCCATCGACAACTCAGTTGGACTATGCATGTGTATTCATATCTGGTTGTGCACAATCAATACATGTCTATACACCCAATGTTGTACAAAGTTTAACTTTTCCCATACGTTTGGTACTTTAACCAGAGTTATTTGTTTTTTTTTTATTAGATTTCTATTCAGCTCGTTGTTAGTGTTGGTTCATGGTTGCTGATTTGATATCCGTTGATTGTGACAACCTTTTTCGTCGGCCACCTCTATGCCAGTTGAGAGAGTGCAAAGTATTCATATGAAGTATTCTATGTGACTTGGCCTTTATGTTTCCTGTTTCTGTAATAACGCAATATGTGTACTTAACTGATTTTATTATGTGGCCAAAAAAATTGTTAGAAATACAAGATGTGTTTATTAATCGAATGTCTCTGCCGATGCATTCTGCTACTGCATTTTTTAGTGTGTGTGCAGTCTATATCAATCATTTGTTTACGTTTTCTACTCCACATAATAATTATTTCCTATTTCTGTAACGTTGTTGCTTAGTATGTGTAAATAAAATATAAATATATATGTCGTTTGTCTCAAGTAGAAAGGCCCTAACTCACATTTATTATTTTTTTGCGAGATATTTTTTTTTCAGTTTATACTCCTGTATTGAAATCAGTAATAAAATCTAAATATTTCAGGTTCTTTCCCCTTCATGTAAATTTCATTTACATGTTAATATAGATCCCTATTCAGGAAATTGAATTAAATGATTTTTAAACATTTAAGGTATTAATAAAAAGAAAAATGTATTATTAACATATCGACGATATAAAATCTATTTTCATAAAAACTTTAAAGTACAGTATGTGCAGATCAGACTCATATATACATAGAAAATTAACAGACAAAGTAAATAATGAACAGCTGGAACTTTTGGCATACACAAGAAAAAAATCTGTGACTATTCAAGATATACAAGCCCGCTAAAAATTTTAAAATTCACGTGATTTTTCTTTAATCTACTTCGTATTCACATTGATTTGCTTTTGGAGCAAAACCACGTTGCAAATTAGCTTTCCAACTCACGACGTAGAATTTTCATATAAAAATATAATATCACCAGCCAACATTTTCATCGGTGTACGTTTATTGTGCTCCTTTTTGCATACAAATTCAATACAACATCAATAAACTATCTTTAGATAGTTAAATAAACTATCTATAAACTAACTATCTTAAACTATAAACTTTAAATAAACTATCTTAACCTGTCTTCCTGACTTCAACGCAGGAAAACAACGCAGGGATCGAACTCGCGACTTTCGGTTTAGTAGGCTGCCCTTTATTCATTGGCCTACAGAGGCATGTTTCACCACAATGGAAAACACTGTGAGTGGCGAAATGTTTGTATTTTTGATCCATCTCAATATTTAATTCTCCTTTACACAACTTTTTGTTTAGATAGCAGATAATTGATGCAAATAAATTTCCTTCCTTTCCATATTTTATTTGAACGAGTTTAAGATCTTTTCCTTTATTTATAAAATAGTTTTTATATTTTCGATAGTCTGTTACCACTATGGGCTACTTCTTCAGAAACGACATATCGAAAATAAAAAAACACTTTTCCCACTATTGTGGGAATTAATTAAAGTCAACTTTAATTAAATTTCGCTCTATTGAAAAATTAATTTTAATTTAAAAACAATTTTTAATTTAAAAACAATTCCCTGAAGAAGCTCACAAAAGATGGCCGAAATATTGGAAATTACAACTAAAAGAGGAAAGCGCGTGTTGCTCAGATTAAAGAAAAAAATAATTATAAAACGAAAAATTTTGAGAATATACGACTAGAATTAGAATATTAATTAATTTGAATAAAAAATTAGAACATTTTAGTGATTCCAGAAAAAACTCGTAGGCTATAAATTATAAATGAATTCCAGTGCCGGCGAAATATTTGTTAATCATGGCACTCCAAGTCATTTGTCTGTCCACTGCTGGTATTTGTTGCTTTGCTTGCTTACAGTCTTCAGTTACTCATTATGCTTATAGTATAGATACTTTTTAGCCTCTTGAGGTATGCATGGCTTAAGTCGTCTTCTAGGTCGTGCTCATGGTTTTCTAGTCTTTCAACTTCCTCTGTACAAAAAACTCATCAACACGTTTGTTATAGTTAAAACTATTTCTTGTATAATTTCGCTTTCATGTGCAGTACGTATGTACGAGTATATCTATGGAAATGTGTAAGTATCTTTTAATGTATCTTTTACTAAAAACAATCGATATGTTTGCAATTTGGTAATTAGCCAAAAGAAAAGTATGTCGATATGAAAGTGCAGACATTCGAATCACTCACTACTGCTTTTGTTTCGAGTGGCTAAATTTTTAGTTTGTTTTTTAAATGTGTTTCACATTAAAATTATATCACAGTGTTTAATTATGTTTTATTGACAGACAGGGTTTGCCAATAATATTATTTCTATTTGATGTCATTTTTCTCTTGATAGAAAAAATTATAAAATAGAAAGTTAACAACGTTAAGCAATTTGTCAATAAATTTTGAAAATTAACAGAAATTCATTCACATGATTGACTATCAATATCAATGACTTGACTTAGTATATGTTGCCTTTAACCGTCACAACTGAACTGAACACCACTAATACAAATTTTATCGGATTTGTTAGTATCGCATTATGAGTTATGATGCCTTTAATATGAACTGTTTTACTAGTGGACGGAGTATAACTATTTTGTAGGACCCTAAAAACTTTTCTTCTTAACACAAAATTCAATTCTAATTGTAATTATTAATTATATGTTTGTTTTTGGGCTACTTGTAATAATAATAAGCGATTGGCTTCAAATACGCCACGTAGAACAACGCAGGAATATTGCAGACAATAATTAGGTTCCGCAGGAAGAGCAAGAGCTGAAAGCTGATTTTAAATTCTTTCGAAAGTAGTATTGTAAATAGTCAAATATTTTCTAAAATACAAATATAATTTTATGCGTTATTCAATCAAAACTTGTTAAAGATTCCCTGATAATAAATATATCTGCATTTCGTATAACTTTTAGCAGAGAATGTGAAAGCTAAACTTAAAAAACAAGATGCCTCGTGTTTATTTTTAAAAACTAGCCATCGCTAGTTTTTATTAGCGGATATATACATATATATGTATGTATATATATTTCCAGTTTACTATTTATTGTTTTAAGTAATTGAAAGGAAAACTTTTGTTGCAATTTTTTTTTGTACAAAAATATACCATTGGTCTCATGTAGAAAGGGCCTAACTCTGATTTTTTTTTTGCAATACATTTTAATGATTTCTGTGTATTTTAAGTTCATGTATTGAAATCAGGAAAAAAAATCGGTTGCCAAAAAAGGCGAGTTAGGTCCTTTTTACACGAGATCAGTGATATTAGGTCTATACAGTAAGCTTATATTATATGTAAATAATTAAACCGCAATATTGTTATAAGCTGTAAGAAAAAAGCAATTTTATTAATTGAACAATGCAATTGCAACACGTATTGCGGAGCCCGTTCTAAGAACTGCCCTATATTCCTCTTCACATGGTGGTTACAGTTGTGGCTAAATTTGATGGCATATGTGTACATACTTCATATGGTTGAGCTTATTTTGGTTTGAAGGCAATAATTGATATAAAAACTCGTTCAAATACTGAGGCCGTAAATAATAGTTCTGCCACAAAATTTTTTTTTTTATTAGTTGCAGCAGCTCGAAGTTAACATTTAGGAAGTGTAAACATTTTGAACGATTAAATTTATAATAAAACGCTTTTTATTGTTAAGGCAGTTATAAGTCAATACATACTTACCAATCAAGTTGCAGTTCCACGTACAGTGTGAAGTAAAATTAATAATTCATTATCACATAATAAACGATTATGTAAGCATACGTGTGCACTTATACTAATGCATACATTTTATTATGTCTGTCAACCAATCGAAATTAATCGAGATTAGTTATAGCCTTTATCAAATGACTCGTATAAAAAAGTGCCGCGATAAGATAAAGTTAATAATATATAACTCGCTTAGATGTATGATTTTAATAAAAAGTAATTACAAATTCAATATACAAGTAAATACAATTTATAAATACTGTGCCAAAATGCCAATATAAAGTATTAATTATGTACAGAGACACGTATACATATATCAATTTATACGAGTATATACATGCATGCGTCTGGAAATAAATAATTTATAATGCTTTTCCTTAAACGGCAGGCAGATCAGTGTTGTTTACATTTAACGACGCTCAATAGAAAATATCTGATATCTGACGCTTTATTTAGCTTTTAAAACTTAAAACATGCATCCGATTTCACTTGATAGTCTCGAAAAGAAAACAATGTTTCTTAATTCATAACATTAATTATTTTTATTTATTTTATTTTTTTATTTTTTTTTATTTTTTTTATTTTTTTTTTTTATTTTTCCTCTCTATAAAAAACAAATTTTATTATTAATCAACAGTGACTAGTTTTAGACTGACTATAGGGAACAAAATAGTAAAATAGATTCATGTCGAATAGAACTTGATGGGAATTTTGAATATAGATTTGAATTTTCGGGCTTAGAAGGTTCTATTGACTCGAGAGCTGAAGCCTACCGAATATTTCAAGCCTACTCAATACGACGATTGGTGGGTGGAACAGGCAAGTGTGAATAGTGACTTTATCTTCAGCGAGTTTCATCTCAGTGGAATACTTAAGAAGGAGAATTATCTCGCTTGGCTAAATGAGAAACCACAAGTAGTTGTTGAAATCCGCTGAATGGTGTCCAATTTCGAGTGGTGATAACGACTTTTTTGGTGGGAGAAAAAGGGGCACAGGCCATTAGTTGTTGCAGCAGCCAAAGTGCACTGGCTATTTCTAGCGAGAAGTTCTATGGCCGTGGCGTTATCATGTGTTTGGACACCGTTGAACTTTTTTCTTTGGAGATGATTAAGAGAAAAGGAGTATGCCAATAAGCCAAGAAGAATTCAAGAGCTAAAGCATGAGATAATTCGAAACATTGAACCTCATTATATCTCAGATTCATTGCAAATAGGGGCAATACAATGGACGTATGCCAATGATGTGACCGTTATTTTGTTTCACACATGATTTTCACATATCCGTCTATCATAATAAAAATATTAAGAAAATCCCTAAAAACCGTTACTTTCAATTACCTTCGTGAGGTTTGCTTGGACGACTCTTTCGACAAGGACTTGAACTCCAAAAACTTGTTGCTTGAAATTCTTTTAATTTTTTTATTTTATTTAATACAAACAAAACTTTTTTCTTGGCCTCTATATATTTCATAAAAAATGGAATGGATTCCCGAATATATTACCTTATTAAATTTTTTTTTTTTTTTGGAACACCTTTTCGAATGTTTAATAATTTTACTGTTCAGGTTTAATTTACATTTCCGTAGTGAAATTTAAATTACATCTCCTGTAACGTGTATATAGAAATGTAGTTAGACGTCGACCATAGAAATCTAATACGTAACAAAACTGCGGTTTTTCTCCTGTAAAGAGAAATTTAATTTCTGTTTGCAAAATGAGGAACATCAGATTCGAGAAAACTAATTGTCAGCAAATATTTCATGTATCAAATTACGTAACATATTATTACGTCATTAAAATGAGTAGCAAATGAAATTGAAAAATGTGTTACAAAATATGAAAATAAACACATGAAACGTCGTCAACATGTGAATATTATTTAAATTTTGTCGCTCATAAATAAAAAGAAGACACACTTAGGCCCCCTTTAACAATTTAGTCAATAAAAACTGCTGTGTTGTTCTCATGTAAACATACATATTTGCATATTCAAAAGTTTGTTGTGCTGAATGTGTTTAATGTATTGCATTTTTATTCGTTTTGTCTTGCTTGCATTTGAGTTTTTGACTGCATTTTGTATGACCTCTTTTAGACACGCAAAGTTTATACAAATATTGTTGGAAATAGCAAACAGAAAGTTGCAAACAAATACAAATGCAACTAAATGTAACTTCCCGACTGAAGATGAACAAAGCAACCTTGCATACAGACCTAAGTAGTACACCTATTTATTCCCTTTTTCACCTCTTAACTGCAACCCAAAACTTTGCGTGCCTGAAAGGTGTCTGTGATTATATTTATGATTGATAAACAGAAAAATATAAGATTTAGACGAGCGATGTTTATCAATGTCACTTTGTGTCTGTGGGTTTTTTGGTTGGTGGTGTTGGGAAGGGGGGTTTGGCTTGGTCGTTACTCTCATTTCTATTTGTGTGGTTAAAGTGTGTATGACTGATTGTATTACCTTTTGTTAATTTTGCTTGTTTTGAATGTATAAATAAATAATATTTTGAACTTTAAATGATTTTTGGTAATACGAAATTACGTCGTTAAAGCAATACAATTATATGCAAATCCAAACAGTGTCCTTGTGCATTAATTAACATGCAATTCCACTAAGAATATATAGAAACGGGGTAAATAAAATAAATTATATTTTCTCTAAATTCTTAATAAATTTTTAAAATACTTAAAATTTGCCAAGTTAGTCATTTCAAAATTTTTATAATTTAAGTTTTACTTTAACGATGTTATAATTGATAAAGCAGGACATCGCCTCAGTGATTTGAAAATAGTTTGATTTAAAGGAAATTTTTAATTCTAAAATTAAAATAGAGTTTCTATAATTACATAATTTTCTAATTTAAAATAACACAATTACTAAAATAAACATTTATTTTCTAAACGACTAGTTCACCTTAAGATTTTTCCATTTTAGAAAAATAATTCCATGAATAAAAACACAAAAAAAAAATAATAATAATAATAATAATAAATAATTCTCAGTAGTTAATAGTAATTAGTTAGTTAATTAATGTAAAACTTTAACTGTTAAGTAACAACCTAAAAACTTTATATTAAATCAGTGATAGAATGTGTGTGCCTTCTAGCTGAAATTTGAATTATCGTCTTAATAGATTGTTGTAGTGCCATTTGAGAAAACACTTGAATAATATTTAGATGCTCTATATTGTGCGAAGAAACAATTAGTGGCTAATGAGAAATTAATTTACGTGGGGAGGTTATTTTGACTTGTTTTATTTATTGCTTGCAAACAATTTTACTTTATAATATTTCTAGATGTTTCCAACTCCATAGCCTTTCAGTGTAATGTTGAAGACTGACTGTGTCTTTGGCGATAATGAATTAGGCGACAGAAAGTACGGCCTTCTAATAACAGTTAACTTGCCGTTACATGTCTTAAATTTCATTTCTTAAAGCCATAGTGAGTCTATCCTACTCAATCGTACTATTTGTCAAATAGGGCGAGTCTGCTGAAGCACTATGACAGTGTGTCATAGGGCAGCTTCGTTACTGATTTTTTTCCTTACAATCAGAATAGCATTTACTTGAAGCCGCTGAAATTTTCATATTTGATTTGATTTATATTTGTATAATAATGCGGCACCTGCACCTTCAATGCCATTTTGATGCGATTTTTTATCCTGTAAAGGATAGTAATACGATTTAAAATAATGCCAATGTGTTTATGGATTTTCTTTGAAAGAAAAGTGGAAAGTAAGGACATTATCAATGAGACGAGGTATTGCCATGTAACTTTAAAAACTTTTAAAAGTCTATTTATCACTAAATAATCTATTTTGTACTAAAAATCTCAGCCAGAAAGCATCGCTACCTTTCAAACTAAAATTTTATTAATTAAAAATTTTTAAAAAAAATTAATTAAAATTTTTTCATTTTTTTTTTTTAACCGAAAGTAAGAAGTATATGCTTTTTTTAATATGATTTGATGTCTGTTTATATCTAAAAGTTCCCTGAAGTATCCGTCGAAATGCTGATACCTCGAGATGATAAATTTTATAATGCATTAAAAAAACTTATTTTAATTTCGATCCATCTTTTACGTGCCTTTTGCAAATATTTCTGTGAAGAACAGTTTTTGGTGCAATAATGTTAGAAAATCAAGAATTTTAATCAAACGATTTTAATTTGCAAATTTTTTAATTTTTCCCCTCTTTTTTAGATTTTTTCTATATTTAAGATTCTTCCCCCCACATTAAGTGTGTAGTGTAACAATATTTTCATTAATATGAGATCGATAAACGTTTTTCTTTTCTTTTCGCTTATCGTTCGAGGGAGCTTTCGCATTGTTGTTGCTAAAAAAAACCCAAAACCAATTTTTTCGCTCAGAATTCAAACGAACTAATTAAATCGATAGAGGCAATATGAATTTCTATAAAAAGTTTATAAAATTAGCAGATTATTCTTGCTAAAATTACTTACTGTGAAACCAGTGAAAATGCACTGTAATTGCATCAGTATTTTAAGCTTATACGAGTATGAATAGTAAAATTGCAATTTAATTATTGCTGAAACGTAAATTACAATATCGAAATGTTAGTTTTTAAAAATTGATAATGATTTTTATTAATTTTGTTTATCTTATTTCCCATCTCTTTAGTTTTTAATAAATAAAATGGAATTGACAAATAAACTCATTGGAGCAGATCTGCGTTATACATTTTTATTTAGCAGTTTAAGTTAGAAAACTATGCAATTTAATTTTTTATAAATATGTAGAGTTTAATAGATCAAAGTGTATCTGTGTTAAATACAGAGAGAGTTAATTACAGATCCTAAATGGCAGATTGTGAACCGGATGCTATTAGAACCTTTTTTATTTACGTATGTATGGAATTGTTGTCTAGTCAGTAGCAGCTAAAGGTGTTTGATCTTTTATTCACAGTTTTTACTTTTTTTTAACAAAGTAACTTATAAATGCGCCTCTAAAATAATTCGAGCTTAATACGCCTCTAAGTCTCTGTCACGTTTGTCTATTAACCATTTTCTAAGTGACTTCTTATTACTTTGTGATTCCTTTAAAAGAAGTTTGCCTCTGGCCCAAATTTTTCTATTATAGCCTGAAATTGCCTTAAGAGATCGTTAATATCCACATAAATATAAATACCATTTAAAAGCTTTCAAAAAAATGTATCTTTCTTGACAAAAACCAAAATTTATATTTCTTAATGAACGATTAATGGCTGATACACGATTTAAACTTGAAATGAAACTGGATTAGTTTCCTCTTAATTTTAAGTTTATTAATGATGAAAAAATATAATTTTTTATTACAGTTTCATGCACGTACATGCACAAAGTTTTCATAAGCTTGCACTCTCATATGGCAAATGTTTCTGTTTCCAATAAAGACAACCACATCAGCGATAAAGCGAAAATATTTTTTCATTTAATATTTTTTGCTTCGGCTATTTATTAAATGTAAATATTTAAAACACTTGGGAAACTTTATTTAAATCAAAATTGTAATAGGAGCTTAATGAGAAAAAAAAACATAATTTTTCCAAATTTTTTTTTTTTTAATGCTCTGCTAACTATTCCCCTCCAAAGCGCTACAAATAATTATGTGTTTGTTAAATAATACATATAATAAATAAATAATAACTAGAACAATATGAGAAAAATCCATACATACGTACGAGTGAATCAAAAATAGAATCTCATAAATTGTTAGTCAAATATGTGTATCATTTATGAATTATGGAATTGTTAATTATTAATGTTTGTAGTTCAGTATAATTTTATTAATTAAAATGAACAGATGTGTTGCACAAGCTCTGCCGGCAGTCAATGGGAGCCACATTCATCGGCTTCATCTCTTCAATTTAAATATTTTTCCGTTTATATACTCGTAATATGTAAACACTAACACACATATGTGGGTACGGATGTATGTAAGTGTGTATGTGTTTATTATATGCCCTAAGCTGTTATTAAAAAATTGAAATTCCTTAATTTGCTTACTTGAGATTTTTCCTGAAATGCATACATATAAATTCTTTAAACCGTAATAAAAAAAAATAATGACAAAGCGGAGAAAATAATAAAACGAAAAGCTTAAGAAAATGTAGCGAAAGCATTGGATCGTTGAAATAAATACAATTTAACTGTTTACAGTTACGCTTGAAATGTGAATTCGTGCAAGAAAGTAAATAATTATTATTAACATCATTATGCTTATTTTAATAATTATTATAAACATTTTTGTTTCTTATCAAGTCCAACTTCCAGCCAGATCATTAGAGTAGAACAGAATTTAAGGTGTAAAACAAAGCAGTTACACTCTTGCACATACCCAAATGTATGTATGTAAATTATGTTATTATGTATGCATGTATATGTGTTACATTTCATATGTGCATATATATATTCAGTGTGCATATATAAAAAAAAAAACCGTGAAATAAAACTGTTATTGAAAGTTCACATTTATAATAATCAATGATAAGTAAATGCATTGTGTAGACGTGCAAGACAGTGTCAAACAAAACTTTTTGAATTTTATAAAATGTTGTAGTTTTTTTAAAAAAAAAAAAATTAAATAAAATAAAGCAACAATAATATTTTTTATACCCTAAAATACGAATCTTCGTTTGGGATTTTATCTAATATTTTTTTTATTTAGTTCTTAGAAGAAATGTGTTGCTAGTTGATAGAAAAAGTTCAGACGGAAACGTCGACATATTTGGATTTGGAAGTGGTAATCTTGCTGGAAAAATATATAAAATCGGGTTACAGACACTTTCGAATTATAGGCCGTTCGGAAGAGATACCTTCATTTTTATATATACTTGAAAATAGCATTAATTGTTAAAAGTTTGTCATTAAAGTACGCGTTTTTGAAAAGGGTTGTAAGCAAAATTAAGTCTCTTTTTGCTTATACTCTCAGCTACAATTTATATACAACTTCTTGTTGGCCACAATAAAAAATAATAAATAGATAAAAATAAATAAAATAGATAAAAAAAATAAAAATTTTATAAAAAAAATACTCAAACATTTTCAAATATAATACAGTCAAATCAGCTGATTGCTTCAACAGACTACGAATATTTAGGCTAATCCTGAAAAAGTAATTTTTACCTTCACTATTGGGGCCAGAAGTCTTTAGATGTTTGAATAAATTAATATTTTAAAAATTATAAAACTGAGCACCAACATGATAATGGGAATCCCATATAAATGAGAGTCGGCATATCACTTTGATGATTTTTCATTAGGTTGCTTTAGATATTATAAATTTTTATGACTGGCAACATAATTGTAATAATGTAATTTACGCTCCTGACGAAAAGCCTCCACCGATTTTTATAAATTTTTCTATGCGTATTTAGTTCGTCAAGTACAGTTCCTACGATAATATGATAAAAGATGACCCATTAAAGTAACAATTTTATTTTTATTTCTTTTTTATTTCTTTTTTATTTCTTTTTTATTTTATTTTTTTATTACTTTTAGATATATAATCAAATTTACAGCTACACCTCATCTTCTAGTCGCCATTATTGCATTTTTTATCAGTAACAGCTCAATAATTTAATTATCATTCGTTTTATCAAGTAATAAAATAAAAAACTTAATAAAATAATGCAATTTAATGAAATTTATTATTTATGGCATTTCCCAAAAACTATAATCATAACATACCAGGGTTGGGACTATTTTTTGTAGGGTTTGGTTTTAGCACCAACGTAGTGCAGGCATCTAAGCTACTTAAGCCACACAACAGGCAAAAAACATACAAAAAAAAACTTTTAATTTAGTTCTACTTCAATTTTATTAATCGTCAAAATTTCCAACTCCATTTCAATAGTCTATTTTTTATTTGACAAGTAAGATATTCACTAGAATCACATAGTTTGTATGGCTGAAGTGCATTTATGGCAAGTTAGTAATTAAAAAAGATAGAATTTAAACCAGTACTGTTTAGCGGTTAGAAGCGGGAAAATCAGTACATATTATGTACTACATAAAGAGTACGTTTTACCAAAAAAAAAAAAGGGAACCGCTACTTTTTATATTTTTTCAATTTTCGTAGCATCAGGGCTCGTTGCACCAATCCATATATTAAACCATGTATTGGGGAATTATAAAAAAAAATTACTTTTTATATCGCATTTCTTGAATGGGAGGAGAATGTGGGCGAATTTCATTTGAATTTAAAGAATTTAGAGTTTTCATATGAATAAGAAGTAAAGTAATCACGAAATGTCTTTAAAATTTAGAGAATGAAACATCTTCAAATAGCATGCCAAATATGATACAAGATGTGATACAATTTTATATGGTTCGAAGCGGAGTGTTTGCATGGTTCGGTATAGTTTAAAGTCATTCATATCCTACCGCATGTATATCTATTTTATATATCTATTAACCAGTCCAGTTTCTAATTGTAAAACCTCGCTCGATTTATGATGAAAATGCGGATTTTTTTAAATGAAATAAACGTTTTATATGATCCTTTTCTTAGTCCAATATATATATACATATAATTTATTACTTCTGAAAATGTCTTGCTGGATGAGTACAGTCTGATCACATTACTAGGATTAAAGTAATGTGATCAGAACTAGTCTAAAGAAGCAGTAAAAAAAGCTGGACCTCAATATCACTGGATTATATAGAATTAATTTAATACTATTCATATAATGGCGGTGTTCACTATTAAATTTCATTTTCCTTTTCGAGTGTTATTAATATTTTTTTCATTTTATTGGATTTTATTGGATTTTATTAACAAATTTGGCTTAACATAAATTTCCTTCTTTAAGCTAACCGAAAAAACAAAGTTTTATTAAGATCGTTTTATTAATCCGAAATACTTTACATATTATACTTTACATATTATGCTTTACACATATTTTCGTTCAGAACTCCTGAAATTAAGTGAGTTGTTTGGCTGCACATAAATTCATTTTAAGCACAGTATTATTTACTTAATCTCATCTTATTCCAATTTTTATTATGCATTAGCATTTTTTAATTTTAGTAAGACGAAATGTTGAGAATTGGGTCAGGCACTTATAATTACTGCTTTCATTTATTCGTTAAGCTGCTTTTACTAACATTCATTTCGTCGCTTGTTTTAACTTGTCAAGGTTAATTTATATTTCTGGCCGTGTATAAGAAGGTGGCAATTTGCATTAATTCAATTTTAAGATAACAATTTTTCTTGTTTGCTTTACTCCTGCTAACCGAAATCCCTCCAACAGCCCCTGTAAGAAAAGCCTGTTTCCGTCATTGCTGCGTTGTGTGAGTGTAATCAAAGTTTTATTCCACTTGTCGTCATACTTTTTCAACAGGGGCAATAAATTGGGAAATTGAAATGTGTTAGTATGTATTATATAATAATATACTGTACTGTAAATTGTAAGTATGTATGTATATGTAACTTATGAGCAGATGTAGCCAAGAGGTAGCTTTTTTGGCGTGTAAGAGGATATTTCGCTGGCAGATCAATTTAAATATCTCTGTACAATAAACCAACAAAACAATACGAATTTATTAGAAATTTAAATAATTTTTATTACAACCAAGTTTTATTTATTTGTAATTAAATATCCCGAAATTAAAATATTGAAATAATTAGATTAGAGAATAAACATAATTAAATTTGATCATTTTTTAATTTTCTTAAGAATTTGAATAATTTTTAGAAAATAGTTTTTTTTTGCCTTCAAAGACAATCTGAAAGCAGTTTTCGTCTTTAATTTTACAAAATTTAATTGTAATTTTTTATTTAAAAACCATTTTTATATCATTGTATCATCATATCGTACATGTTTAAAAATTAGCAATACAAAATTAAAATTTAATTTTTTTGAGTGTATAATATATGTATGTATGTATGCCATATTAATTGTTAATAAAAATTTATCTTGTTTAGCGCAACTTATCGGCATTGTAAATTCTTTTGTTTTTTAAAACCTTTTTAAATTATTTAAAGCTCAAGAAGAGTAGTCGCTGCATGAAATGAAAAGTTTTTTTGTTCAAAAGTTTCCAAATCTTAAGTTCTTACATTCCAACTTAATTTTTTACAAATCTAAGTTTTATGTGATATCGATTTTTTTTTATGTGATTCTAGGCTCTTGCGACAGTTATTGTGTAATTACTTCATTATACTACGCAAATAAAAATATGTATGAATGTACACGTTGCTATACATATTCTAAGGAAAACTCTGCACTTTTCCAAAAGTTAAAGTTGGTGGCGTGCATACCGCTATTTATGTTTTTTATTTTCTTTTTTTTTTTGGCGATTTCGTTTTTATTTTTGATGATGACGTGTCGCTTATATTTATACTATATTCATCATATAGTGTCCACCCAACAAATCGCGTTTTATTTTCATTAAATTTATAGCTTCTAAACTCGACTACTGTTTCCGTTGGTGTAATTCTTTATTGGATGGGAGAAAAAGTGATTTTACTCTACTACTGTCTACTTTATAAAACTAGTAGCAAATGAATGCACAGTTATATCTATGTATGTATATATATATATATATATTCATTAAATTTACAGCTTCTAAACTCGACTACTGTTTCCGTTGGTGTAATTCTTTATTGGTTGGGTGCAAAAGTAATTTTACTTCAGTACTCTCTACTTTTTAAAACTAGTAATAAATGGAGACACATATATATATATGTATTTATGTATGTATATAAAACAAAAATCCATATCTGGAAAAGGCATTTATGAATATATATATATAAAAAAAGGACTTTGATTCCTAAACACTGTATTCTGTAATCCACCTTGTGGATTTGTAATAATTTTTTTAACCCCTTGAAAGAAAGCAGACACAGAGCCGACACTGAGTCGGTTCGACACACTATACTGAGTCAACATTTGAATTTAAATTAGATTCAGGCGATACTAGACAGAAATGTTATTGTTATAAGGCGGGAAAAAATTAATAAAACATATTTTTCAATCGTTTGAGGATAATCTCTAATCGTAGAACGTAAAAATCTCAGCAATACCATTAATGTATTCGACTTTTAAAAAACCAGTATTATAAAATTAAAATGTTAATTAATAATAATTAATTAAATAAAAAAATAAATTACTAGCTTGAGCGTAAATTGAAGATTATAAAAACTTTTGTGGATCAGTAACATATTAAACTTTAACGTTAAGCCGCTGACCAGAGAAGCACAAATTATGAATAATTATACTAAGAACTTGCCGTTGATAAAAATAAATTTATCTGATCTGTGCCTAGAACATTCAGTAACTCTAAGAACGATCTACATTTATTTTCCATGTAGCCATCTTTATTAATATTTCCTTTCAACAATATTTTATTACATTTTTTTTATTACATTTAAATGAGGCAAAATAGAAAAATTGTGAAAAAGAGAAAATCGATTTTCTATTACAACTTCCTACTTGTAATTATAGTGAAACGTACAAATACAAGGTTTATATTGCTCTTTGCTAGTCATTAACATTTTCTTATTGGCTCCCTACTGTAATAGCAAATAAATGTACTGCTTTCAGTTTTTCATTATTATTTTTAATTTTCCTTATTTTTTCGCACCTACTGAAAGTGCGTAATAGCAAGTGGATACAGAAACTGATAATTTTAATTTCTGTTAACAACGATAATATAAAAATCAATATTGTTATAATAATAACTTTTTCATCATATCAGTGTTTTATGGATAGAGATAACCTGTTTAATGTATTAATCAAGGCCATTGTAGATGAAGCGTTCATATATTTCATATATTTTCTAATAATGAAAAAGAGGAAAAGTGTAATTATTATTTGCTTAAATTTTTATATAATCATATAATATTTAGATACGGTCAGGTATGCATTTATTATGTGCTGTAAATAGAATTCTGCGAAAAGAGAAAGATCCCTTTTAGACACGCAATATTTACTTTGTAAAAAATGTTTATATTACAAATTTGCTTTCGTTTTGTTGGTCAGCATTTATTTATAAATGCAACAAAGTAACTAAGCGACGAAAAAGGAGCAAAACAATTTTGCGAGTAATTTTGCCTGTACTCTTCGTCATTCTCTGTTTCCTTGCCTCATATAAGAAGTTTGCGTGTCTAAAAGGGTTCAACTTGCTCTTATTCAGTAAAATAAATTTTTAAACTACACTAAATTTAATTTGTACTTATGATGTCTGGCGCTATAACATAAAAATGTTCAGATATATGATCTTTGGGAGAGCATATTAATCTCGTCTGATTTCCCAGTTTCAGAATTGGTCCCTGAATTACGGCATCAAAGAAATTTCAATATACATAACATTTTTTATATACAAAATGAAGTTTTGATATAAAACTAGTAATTCTGAATCGTAATAGCAACTTTAATATTTAATATCATTAGCAGAATTCAGAATTCATATTGTGATTAATAACTCCGAGTGCGTGTTGAGCCATTGATATATAGATCAACGAAATCCAAAAGAACAGAATATTTTAAATAATTATTTTATGGCAAATTGGAAAAGATTTTTGGAATTTATTCCAAAACATTTAAAATTATTAATAAAATATGCATTCTAGAAAAAAATAAGCTTTTTAAAAAACTGTAACTGAAGAATATTCAAATTTTTTCGCACCATTTATAGATATTTTCGGAGTTTCGAACGCAACTTAAAAAAAATTTAAATCCACGTGTTCTAATTTTAGTAAAAAATATGTACGCTGAGAAATCTCTATGGTTTTAATGATTCTTCCAGGAGACAGAACTCCGAATCGACATGAGTATACCTGATTTAGAAAAGAAAACTTGTTTTAATATGAAGTAAAGTCTTAAACTTCTTTTGCCTTAATTTAAGTTTTAACATCTCTTGTATTAATTGTTCAATATTTAAGTGGCAAGGGCATAGCTAATGCTCACCTAACATTTTCCAATAAAAAGTTTACATCGATGATACTATGCATGTTATCATATGGATTCTCTTTCGCAGCTCTTCTGTAGTAGCATTTCATTGGTGAAGAAAAAACTGTTGAAAAAATTCTACTAAGACACACCTTTTGAGAGCGATTACTTCGCTATAAAATGCAATCACCTTCTCAATGCATTGCATAAGTAGAGGCTTTTGCATGTGTTGTGGTATCCGGAAAAAATAATAATATAATTTTATGAATTTAGTATTCATACTGCTTTCGATTTTCTTTACTAATTATTTATTTTTCATAAATGTAATTTTTTTTTTCATTTCTACAGATGACAGAAAGACTCATTACGAAAGTGTTCAAAATACACCAAGCCCCTCATTAGCAACAGAACAACAAAATTCCACACAATCGGCGGTAACACCGGTTGTTGTGTCCTATAATAATGGGCAACTATTGGGAGTTAACGGAACAGGTCAACGTAAAGATATTACAGATAAAACAAAAATTGGCAGTTCTACAATTCAACCAGACGCAACAAAGACCAGTGGCAAAAAGGCTTTAGGAGCAACAGCAAGTACTTCGGCGGTATTAACAAAAACAGGCTCAACTGTGGCTGTTGGCACTGCGGTTGGCGGTACTGTGGCAACTGCAGCTGGAGCAGGTGTGCACAAAGCAGAAGAAACTGATGAGGAAAAAGTAATTGATACAGTTGATGTGCCCGAAAATGAAACATTAGATGCTTTGAAAAAGAATAACTTAACGGTGAACCAAACCGAGGTAAAGCAAACCGGAATATTTAATTTTAAATTTTGATTGTAAAAAGTATATTTCAGATCAAAAACAAATAGCGAAAGTTATATATTTTCACAAGAAGTTTCAAATAATATTAACTAGAAGAAACTTTTTTTTGGTATTTAATTTTTTTTTATTTTTTACTTTTTTTCGGTCTTTAAAGAATTTTTCCAATTATGGTACTTTGGTACTTTTTGAAAATAGTTTTCTCTTTATTTCTAAGTTATGCGATTCTCGTAAGAGAAAAAGCTTGTTCAGAATATACTCCTAGTGAACCGCTATAGTTTTATTTTATGTATTTCTTAATTCCGACATCAGTTTGTATACGATTTAAATGACATCCATATTTTTGTAGTTTCTATAATGAATACTGATTTAGCAGATTTAACATTAAAAATAAATATTTTTGTCTGTCATAGCTTTTCATTTTCCAAATCACTTATATGACTCAAAAACGCAACGAGTCAATATGATTGATTAGAACATGCCTTAAAAGAGTTTAATTTAAAAAATATGGAAATATTTTTATATATGATTGTGATTTTGAATTTGGCAAAAATATTCCATATTTTGCTTTAAATGTTTAGGGGAAAATCGAATTTTTTTTTATCATATGTAGTTATTTTTTTAAGAAATCTGTTGTCAACACTGGTGAAGAGTAAATTTTTTTTTTTTTTACTAAATTTCACTTTTGCAAAACATTTAAATAAATATTGAAATACAGTCGTTCCATCCGCTTAGAAATACAATTTTGAAATTAAATATTTATTGCCGTTTTTATTTGAAAATAAATTTATATATCTTTTCTAAATTTGAATGTTAAAAATGCTAAAACATATTTAAATAGATAACAGACTTATACATACAGATGTTTATCATTAACCTGCTCTTTTAAATAAATTTTAGGATCACCATCATTATTATAATAGCACGATTGTTATAGACAAAGATAAGGCTGAAGCGTATTGGAATGAAATTAAAAATATAACACCAAACTGGATGTTGTCGCAGTCCCATCGTAGAGCTATGGTAAGTGTATTCCCAATTTATTGTAATATCTTTGTTTGCCGCCACGCACGCCATTATTTCATTTATATTTTTAGTCTGTAGCAAATTACGTACAAATAAATAAAATAAATTAAACTGTGTTAGTAGTGGAATGCAAATTAGTTATTTTTTTATAACTCAAGCTAACCATAAGGAGCAATTTAATTTACCTGTAACTGCAAGGGGGAAATACGATGCATTTTCAATTTCGAGTGCACTAGTTACGGAAAAGTCTGCCAATAGTAAGGAATCTATGAATCCTTTTAGTTAGTGATTTTGCTTAAAAATAATTCTGTAAAGCCCACATAAGCATTTTTTAATAAATCACGCAAAAGTAAAAAATAATACAATATAAATTATGTATCATTCCAGACTGTTGTTTTAAGTTTTGATTTCCCATTCTATGGTCATCCGATAAACAATGTTACTGTAGCGACTGGAGGTTTTATATATACCGGAGATTATGTACACTCTTGGCTAGCGGCAACTCAATATATTGCACCGCTTATGGCAAATTTCGATACAAGCATTTCAAATGATTCATTTGTACGTTTAAATGATAATGGTAAGATATAATATAAACGCATATGTACACATACGCATGCGCACGTATTCAGAGAACTGCAAATCTAATATGTTTCATAGTTTTAAACAGCCATAATTATTTGGTCACATTTAATCACTTCAACAAAATTCAAAGCAAATTACACGTGAATTTTTATCTTTTGGATAAAATACAATTTTCCTTATTCCTGAGTGTCAGTATCGATCAATTGCTGGATCATTTTCTCCTGTTCTATTACAATTTTTGGTACCAAGCATATCAAATAACATAAAAAGTGTACTTAAACTTTTTTTTTCACGACCAATTGTAGAAAATTTTATGTGATACCAAAAATGAAAAAAAAAAAATGACAACGAGAGTAATAGCATACCTCATACGAGGCCGACACTCGTAATAAGGCCTATTATTTTCCAGTCGATAATCGCGCTGGAATAGATTTCGATCACTAATTGCCGTTCTCTGGCTTATATATGTATATATACATGCGTAAGCATACAGAAATAAGTTCAGTACTACTGCCTAATAAATTCAGAACTAACTTCCTCAATTTATTTTAGGTACTAGTTTTACAGTAATTTGGGAAAACGTTTACTTGCAAGACAAACAAGATGTGGGAAAATTTACGTTCAGCACCACGTTGCATAAAAACGGTGACATTGTTTTTACATATTTCTCTGTACCGATATTTGTTAATGCCATACAAGACGACAAACATCCTGTCAAAGTTGGTCTCTCTGATGCCTACATATATGACAAAGTTATCTATTGTAAGTATATTTATATTCTTTTGAAACTCTTTTTACTACTATATTATTTTCTTAGTTTACGTATTTACATTTTTTTTTATCTCTAATTTTATTATTTATAGTCGCTCGTAGAAAAACCATTTATGAATATCATAGAGTTAATTTTGCCCAGGCTGAGATTACAAATTCTACAATTATCACTTTGAAAGCTTTACCTACTTGTCTTGAATATACCGACTGTGCATCATGTGCAAATCATGTCACAGCATTCAATGTAAGTATTATATTTTTTTTTTTTACATAAGCGCACACTATCCACTTATTTATTTATTTTATTTATTTTCTGGTACCTTCTACAACAAAACAGAATTACAATAAGAACGCTTACAAAATTTATAACACTCTTGATAGCAATAGAATTTAAACAAATTCCGTGCTAAAGTTATTTTAGAAATCTACTATATGGTGTAGGCATGCACATAAATATCGCTTGTTAAGCATAATTTCGCAGAAGTCCCATTTTTATGGAAGCATAGGTAATCATCTATTTGCTTTACCCGATCTGTAGATAGTGACCGTTTAAAGTGAAACATTTATCCTGTCAAAGAATTTTGCAAATTCACAGAAAATCCATTTTAGGGTATAAAAATTTTGCATTAATTTACATTATTGTAGTCCACAGAATATTCGGCCGTACTATGAGTGTCGTTTTCATAAGGAAACGGGATTTTTTTTATTTTTGGCATTAACTAAAATTCTGTAGTAGAACTAAAATTTCCATGTCGATTTCATAATTTGGAGAATTATAATCAACTTCTTATATAAACTGTCAACCAACTACTGCAATTATTTCAAGTAAAAGACCTTTTCGTTATTATGTCTACGGAAGAATATAAAAAGGAAATCGATATATACAGAGAGAAGTTGCATTGTGTTTGTAATTGATGTTCTCTGGAATGCGTGAACCGATTTAGGTTCTCCGAATGATTCCGTCTGAGATACCATTTGAACTTAAACGACTTCAGTTTCCTGTTAGCTTTGCTTTTGCGGTTGCCATAATTAAGTCGCAAGGTCAATTCTTAGGAACTTGTGGACAGAATTTAGAATATCCAGTTGTATATAGCCTGTTCGCGCCTTTGCAAAATGTAAAAACATCAAATGTTTTTTACCACAGTACATTAAAATAAAAGTCATTTATCACGGATTAGAATAAATTCGAATTGATTTTTTTGTTTTCTCTTTTGCACTACGAAGTTTGCACGAGATTCGCTAGTATAGTAAAAATATAGAAGTGCAAGAAAAGTTGCAAAATGTAACTGATAGTGTCAATTGATGAAAAGGTCTAGTTTTTATACCAATATGATACGATAACGGCACTCATGATAAGGCAAATTAAATTTTTAAATAATGCTAAACACAACAAAAAATTTTAATTTCCTGATTAGGTAATTACAAAACTATTCACGAAATATTGGGAAAATATAATAAACTAAACAGTGACCCATAAAATATATTTAAAAAATATAATCAAAACAGTGAGTACCGATACAATAATGGCGTTTAAATATATGAATCGAAATTATTAACTGAATATTAATGAAGTTAGTTGATTAGACACAAAATAGTTATTAAAAAAATTAGACTCGTAAAAATAATATTAGATCCAACCATTGCGAATATCGTGACAATATTGACAATTAAATATTGAGACTGGATTCTTGCCATCTGTTAGTAAGTCAATCCCCAAAAATTAGCTTATTCCTTGAGTATATGATTAACTACGAGAGTATAATTATAAAATCTGCATACAGCGCGATCGGCTCTGTTCCATTAATGGTGTGCTTTAAACGTTTAACAACATTTACAGCTTTCAAAAAGATCTAAAATGATTATACAAAGCTTTGAAGAAGAATTGTAGAATGTAAGAGATTTTAAGATATCCTTAATGTGAAAAAATTGAATAACAAAAAGGAATTGGGAAGCCTGTGAAAAATTAGATTGAAAATGACAAAATAATGAATACTTCAGTGACAAACTCCGAAGAGTATTGTTATACGAACTAAAAGGGAAACTAGAGATTTTCATTATTCAGCTTGTTTGGAAATTTATTTTGTAGTTTTTAGGTTTAAAATTATATTTCGAAATTTACAACTTATTGTAATTTACAAAAGTTTTTGTTATCGAGAGTGATAATTTAATTTCGTAAGAGTGGGTTTTTTTACTACACAATAAACATTTTGAAATGCGATAAAATAAGATAAAATTAAAAATTAATACCTCCTATGTGTTAATCTTTCATTATGTGAATTTATCATAATTGTTATACAGACTTTTTTTTATCTAATTTGAAAAACAATTGTAATGTAATACTGTGCATTCCATATTTTTACATTATCAGTGCTCGTGGTGTCCGAATTTAAACAGATGTTCTACTGGTACAGATCGTAAAAAACAAGATTGGGTATCTCGTGGTAAATATCCTCACATACATATTGTCACATATCCTCACATATTAATTTCAGGCTATGTTATACATATTTTTTATTTTTTTTTTTTTGGTTTAAATAGGTTGTGATCGCAATTCTGTAACCGAAGAACACTTCTGTCCTGCTATCGGGCAAAACGGTAATAATGCCATTAAAAATGGTACAGCATCTACAACAGTTGTAGATAATAACATCAATCACAAAGATGATATATTACCCTCTAATTCTACAGGCTTAGAGTCTTCGACCACAGAGGCACCACTGGAGAAATCCACAAAGGACTTTCACACTGATACACAAATGAAATCAATGATTGATGAATCGGCCGAGCGCAAAAGTATGGGTGTAACACTAGGAGTATTTGTGCCCATTTGTTTATTGTCTAGTGCTTTGCTATGGGTACTGTATGCCTACAGAAATCCTCATACTAGAAGTGGTCAACTTCTAATACAGGTGGGTGGCCTTTGTTTTAAAAAATATTTAACTATATAAATGTAAAGCAAAATGTGACTTACTATAATGTTTTGAATATATTAATCAATTTTGTACCATTTACTATACATGCAGTCCAAATATCGTCAGGTTTGTAGTTACGGATATATGTACATATATATATATATGTCTACATTAATTGATCGTTATCACAAACTGATATTATGAGCATCATTTCGTAATTGTTAATCCTTTCAGAATGTTGTTTATTTTATAGGATTTTCTATAGCGATTTTCACTCTTTGTACTTTATTCTGGAGTTGTAAATTTTAGCTCTTCGCATCCATTTGCAACATACCCTACAATGGTTTTTAGTACCAAGAGTGAAAACCGAAAGTCTTTTCTTTTAGTTTCCATAAATCAACTTCACCTCATCTCATCTTCATTCTTGCACTTGTTCTTGATGAATTAGTTTTTTAAATGCATGAATTAAGTTAACACAGCTAAGAACAGACATCATTTCCTTCTGTAAAATGTATTTTATGTAACAATTTCATTCTCTACTATAAAAATGCAATATCTATCACTATTAAAATAAATATGTACACATTTAGAAATGTATATTCACATCCGTATGTTGTGTGATAGCTATCCAAAATATATAATTAAAAAGGTACATTTATCTTTAAATATTTCTCTTATTATTATAAAGCCTCCATATAAAATATTCTTGTAGGCATACATACAACCATTATTTATAGGGAGCACGTAGAGTGGCAATCTTTCAAGAGATGTGGTGTTCATTAGACATACAATGAATTTGAAATTGTTTTGAAAAGTTGGAATACGGGGAATCCCTTTCCTTAAATTAATCATTTATAAATATTCTCTATACTTAATTTAAATAAAATGTTAAATGTACAAGTTTCCCAGCGTTTATAAAAAAAAAACATGAACGCACTTATTGAAATCAGTAATTGACTTGCAATGACATTTCGTTTACTCTAAATGGCTAAATAATCCTCCACTTTCATAAAATATAAAATACAAAAAAGTAAATATAAAATAAAACAAAAATACTTCTCATGAATTGTTCTCAAGTGCGTTAATATCTCATGTGTTTATTGTTGTTGGAATATTTAATTGACAAACACGCTCTGTAGGAGTATTTCAGTTGTGTAGTAAAAACAATTAATAAAATACTGCCAAAAACCGCGGTATAATGCAAAGTTCACTATAAAAATTTATGTCTTATCTACACAATGCCTTTCACATAATTCCGGCGCAATTCAGTGTATTAGCAGCCTCCATTGCCTGACTTGTTATCAGTTTTACTAATACAGTTTTTACATCTGGTTAAACATGCCCTTGACTCTGATTAAATGTGGATTACGACTAATCAGGAATAAATCAGTAAATAATAAAATTACGACTAGTGGAGAGTTAATCGGACTAGTTAACAACAGGTGTGCCGTTGTATTCTCTGGTTTTCATTCTGCGAGCTTGTTTATAGAAAATAATTTTGAGAGAAAAATGTTATTACTGTACTGTCCGCTGACACTTTCTAATTTATGATATGATTTTTTCCCCTAAGAAGTAAATATCATAATTCTCTATAATACACTGTCGTATGATTCACTCTCACAAGAGCTTCATATGATTTTATTCCTTTAAAAAAAAAAAAACGCATAAAAACGTTTTTGTAGGTTCTACACTGTTATATATACATATATATATATACGATAGGTCACGTGCTGCTTGACGTATTCCAGCACTCCAAAGCGATATTGTTTTTCATCATTGCAGTATTGCAATTTTTTTTATATTACGTTATAATTGCTTGCAATTTGTGACATTATATATTGATTGTAATAAACAGTAAGATATTTTAATAAATTTAATTATAAATAAATAAATATTTGCTTGGCTAAAAGGAAAAAAAAATTTAGTAGTCATTCAGGAAGGAAAACGCTTTAATTTTAATAAAACTGTAAATAAAGATTTTTTCAGTGTAAGAAATTTGTTTTATTTCCACTATGTTACATCAATTATTTCACAGCTCATTTATATATCTACAGTATATTTGTATATTTGTGCATTCATATGGCTGTCTCAGACAACCTCAGCCATTATTGTACATCTCAACTGTAAACTTTCACCTTCTTACTATACAACTTTAGTAAATTTCTATTTTCGCTATCAGAGGCACTAAATATTGACCTACAAACTTTACAAAAACAAAAAAAAAATATTTTTTTTGGTTTTTAATTGTCTGGTTTTTATTATGAGCCGTTTCTAGTTTTTCGCCAATCTCTGATGAGCTTTTTCAAGCAATTATGGACAAATAATTTTTTTTATTCTTTTTTTCTTTTTATAAATCATTTTTTATTGTTTGTTTTTTCCCAAAATTTATTTGCTAATAATTCTCTCCGGAGAAGCTCATCAAATTAATGCTTAATATAACAAATTGGAAATAAAAAAGAAAAAAAATAAATGCTGTTCAGATTAGAGTTAAGATAATTAAAAAGAAAACAATTGCCTATTAAAAATAGTTTACTCACTTCATGACTTTCTTCCTTCTTGCAAAATTTGTGCAATTTTGATCATTTTATAGAGTAAATTTTGGTTTTGTGGGTTTTTGTGCAAAAAAATTGTGCTTTCGTGATACTTGTTTCTTTTTTTTTTTTTTGCAGTTTCGTTGGACTCTGTTCCCATAATTACTTTTTTAATTGTATGTTATATTTCCTTCCTTCCACATATATGTACATGTTTGTATATTTATATATTTTTTTCAGTTTTTCCATTTTTCATGTTTGCAAAGATTCACATCATTTTAAGTAGTTTGTGCAATAAAAACCATCATGAAAAAAGCGTTGCGTTAAAAAAGCATTTATCTTTCTTTGCAGTATCGTCCCAGTCAGTGGTCTTGGAGGCGTGGCGAAGCCCGTTACACAGCAGCAACGATACATATGTAGAAAATTTCATAACTGTAATTTTAATTTTCTCACTTTAACTTCCTTTAAATTGCTATCGAAACTGTTTGCATAATTTCACTATAATTTTTGTTTCTATTCCTCTTGTATGTTTTTTTCCATTGATTTTTCTTAAGTTATTAATAATATGTTGTTAAATTGAATGCAATTAATATACAATTTTTTTGAATTAATTTTTTTTTTTAATTGCAAAGAAAACATTAAACTTTTTCTAAAAAGTGAACACGAAATGCAAGACAGAGTAATATTAAATAATTTATTTCAAAACGTTTTTTTATCCCATTCCTTATTTTATTTGTTTCATTATGTGTACTAGTTTGTGTAGGAATTTTTGTAACTTATACTTTTAATTATAAAAAAAGAAATATTTTTGATTCTTATCTTTAAAGAAATATATATATAGGCAACACATGTCGAAGAAAACTTACTTTTTGAATTTTAGATCGTTTTTCTTGTGTAGAAACACATGCATACAACAAGAATATGAATTTTAGTTAAAATATTGTGATTTTTATTTTTAATAATTGTGTGTTTATATTTGAATTTGTCTCATTTTTTGTATCTGTATATTAAAACTAAAAATTATATAAATAAAAACTAAGTAAATAAAGGATTTTTTTTATTTTTTTTTTTAGTACATAAAACAAAATATTACAGTGCGTTTCCGCTTTTGTGTTTTCACCACGTTTTGGGTAAAGCACGTCAAGAGGTTTCCTCTATCTTGCAAATTATTTGGTGTTTGCATTTTTGAACTGATTTTAATATTTGTTTAATATTGCGGTTGCCAAAAAATTTATATAAATTATAAGACAGACAAGCTGGGAAGTATAATTTTTATAAGCAACGCAGAGTTGCGTTAAAAGTTCTTGAAGTGTTTTTCAAGTAAACTGTTGGTTTCGGAAAGTTTTCGCACACGAAAAATGTTGGTTTTGAGCAAAACTCGAATTTTTGCCGAAAACACAATAGTGGAACGCATAATTATTTTTTAAAGTTTAATTGGAAGAGTTTCTAATAAATCTGCTAGTATTAAAAAGTGTATATATAACCTAAATTTATATCTAAATACGTACACCCAAAATTTGTCACAGGCTTATCATATTTTGTTTATAAACACGTTTGAATGTCGATGAGACTTCAAAGAACGATATAAAAATGTTTTTGGTGAGTTATGCGATCCACCATTATAAATTTATTTATTTTATTCTATTCATTTATTAATATTTCGTTTTAGTAAACGCTGATTTACCCGATCTATTATTTTTATATAAACCTTTGTTGCAAAATGGTTAGAATTTTATATGATTGATACTACTTTACGCCTTATGAGATAGACGTAAATCGACCAAAGTGAACGTAAGCGAATTAGCTTCGAAAAATAATTCTAGCACAACTCTCACCATACAAATTTTATTTAAGTTTTCGGTTTAAAACATTATCAATTTTATAAAAATTTTTGCATTCTATTACTTTCTCAATCACTTTTTCTAATTCGCATAATCTTATGTAATATTATTTTTTATTTACAAAATCTACATCCACTCCTCTATCTAACATTCGGAAATGCTTAAGTCTGTATTAATTGTAAGTCCGATCTTACTCTTTTTTTTATATTACTTATGACAACCCGAAAATTTTTAGTTTTTTTCAAATTTTTGAATTGTGTTATTACAGACCAAAAACAAACAATGAATCCACTTTTAAGTCAAAAATCGCTAAGTCTCTTAAGGTCAGAATATAGAGCGAAGATTTGTTTTAGATATCTCATCACATTACTTTGAACCAAAACTGACACTAATTAGATATATATTTTGCAGAGTTTTTTTTAATCATTTATTTTAAGAATAGAAAAATAGTTAAATCCATTTTTATTTTTTACTTCGAATTGTAATATAAAGCATTCTAATTGAAAAATAATATAAATACTTGCGATATGATATCTAGATTAACAAAAAGAATTTCCCACGTAATTATATAATTATATGAAAGTATATTGATAATAATTAGTATGTGTAAGACGATTTGATACTAAGTGAACTTACTGCTAACACCATGGCGAATTCATATCAGAGGAACCTAAAACCCAATAAATAATTGTTCGCCCCAAAAAACACTATTAAGGATTTTGTTAAAAAAAAGTGTACATTCTCAAACAGTAAAACAACATTAAAAAATTTTTACATGGCAAGTCCAACGATATTCTTATTTATATTGTTTATGAAAACCGCAAAAATTTAATTAAGAAAAAAATTGAATCATCTGAATTATTTATTTTATTTATATTAACACAAAAAATATTAATTGTTCAGCTGGCACTATTCATATGCATTTTAGATTTTGCTTTTGTAAAAAGTTAATTTCTTGTCTTCTATACGCGTATAGACAATTCCATTGGAAACGTAAGTAACTCTACATTTAGTAAATATATAAAAAAATCGTTTTTATGGTTTTAAAATATAAGCAATTCAAGAGTATGCTGAACTCACAGAATATGACATTTTATAAAAAACTGTTCATGCAGAAAGTATTTGGTCCAATTCTTTTATATACAATTTGTAAAGGTTTTTTTAAATATAAAAAAATATGTATTTATGGGATCGCCCTTTTTATAAAATAAAGATGCATAATATTATTTGTGAATAATATATAAATTTAATTACTCGTATAACTAAATTCATAAATAAATATTGTAATAAAAAATAACAGAAAGTCGATATTTTGTTGTTTTATTAGGTGTTTTTTAATTTGAACTTTTAAAATGTAAAAACAAGTTTGGAAAATATAACACATCGCTTGCATTTATAAAGCGATGCAATGAATTATTGTGTCAAAGCAGAAATTTTTTGCAGGTATCACAAGAAAAATTGGAAAAAAATAGTTTATATATACAACTATATTATATATATACAACTACGTACGTATATAAAGAAAAATTTTAGTACATATTAGGTTGTAAAAGAGACAAGCAGAGTATTCAAAACGTTGCTGACAAGTTAATGCTAATCAAACAAAATTAAATACGTAAATAATTGAAAAATAATTTATCTGATTAAATAGAGAAATTATTTATGGCAATCACAGATGATGCAAGTTCTTCTCATATGTATCTGAAAAATATATAGTATAAAAATAATATATCTCAATTGTTTACACTTGTTTCTATTAAAGTTTCATCTTTATAGTCTATGACTTTACTAAATTCTCTTTATATTTTTCTCAGGAGTTAAGATAAACCAAAATATAATTTAGGTATCAAATTCGAGAAATATGTTTTTATATTTTCCAAAGCATAGTTATAGATACCAAAGGTCGCCGTTCTACAAGAACAATTTTTTTTAATATAAAAGTTTGTTTGTCTTTAACTTTTAAGAAATATTTTTCTTTAAAATTTGATATGCTGAAAGTTAAGAGAAATTTGAATTCAATAAAATGAAATATAAATTTAACATTTATTTTATTTTTTATTTAATAAAGATTCATACTATGTATACATAAATTAGCATTTTATCCAAATATATGTATATATATATATAAATTAAATCGCAGAAAACAAAATAGATAAGGATAACTGATGCTAAAAATTACATGCGGTATGTTATGGGGAGAAAAATTGCTTTAATTCACTAATTAGAAAAATTTTATGTCACCATTACAATTAGCACTTGGCTATGTTTTTTTTTAATACATCATATTTAGTTGTTTAACAAATGTAAAAACATAAAAATATTTTAATAAAAATTATACACAATATTGCAAAATGAGCAACCTAATTAATATACAACATAAAGTTTTTAATAAAAAAAAATTACATATGTGATTCTCTTCGTAAAATAACTCAATTTTTCTTCTTAAATTTATCCATATTAGGAAATTCATGCAAATTGTATTTACTATTTATTCTCCTTATTAAAATGTGGCTTTAAATTTTCTTTTATCTAAAAGGGGGCTAATTTAAAGCTATATAATTATTTTCAAATATATCTAATTCATTTTGTATGTAGTTGGCTTTATTACGCAGTAATTTTATTTGTTTCTGATTAGATTCCAAGATGGACAATTGAGCTTCTAGGGCTTTTAGCTCTTCATTCATGTCGGTGGTGGCTGTATCAATAGTACGACAGAGGCGAGCAAATGTACTCGATAATTCCCTAAAAAGTGAAATGGATTAGGAATGCCTTAACTCAATAAAAATAATTAAATAGTTATTAATTACTGTTGCACTTGATGACTACAATTCGCCGATGTTAAGTCCACTATCATCTTTAATTTCTTTGTAGCATGACGTACATATTGTGCCTTAAAGGCTCTCTCCTTGGCGGAATTAGTCCACGAAAGTCGCTCGTAGAAATATATACAAGTATATAAAGCGCCAACTCCTACCAAAACACGCCAACCAATTGTTTTCAGCATCTGAGTATACAAATGTTTATATCCATACATAAAAAATAAAAATAAATAAAAAAAAGTAGCTGAAGTGAATTTGGTTCTGAATATTACTTTTAAAATATATAATTAAGAAAAAATTTAACATACAATGCCAGCTACTATAAGACCACCAACTGTGCCTTGTGATCCAATGGAGGTTAGGGCAAAACGTGATATTATGGATAACTGCTCTTGACTTATATTGCCCACGGGAGTGGGTATAAGACACAATGGAGTATCATTTACTGGTGAAATTGGTGATATAGGATTGTGCTGAAAAAAATTAAATTATATTAATTGCTTTATTTATTGTAATCATGTATTGTAGATGAATACTTACTGCACTTGTTCCTTGGCAATGAAAAATTATGGGTTGTTTTTTATTGACATTGCGCTGTTTAATTTTGCCGGTAAAACGCTGGATCATAGCTGTTATGCCCCAGGAAAATTTAAATTCCAAATCCTCTTGAAAATCAGCACATAAATTCTGACAATTCAATGAGTATAACATTTCGAAGGGTTGGGATCGCGCAACAATTTTTGTGGGTGATAATAATTTTTCATTAGGAAGCAAGGCATGCATACGACCTACAATTATAAAAATTAAAAATAATCTTAACAAAAAGCTTAAAATTATTTTTTTGTCTGTAAAGCTAGCTTCCGCGGTTAGCTACGTCGGTTAGTTACATAGATCTCGCTCTCCGTCTGTGAATACGTTTTTCTCTTACACGCTGTCAACTAAAATGAAATTATATTTGCAACGTCGTGAAGCAAGTAATTTAAGGAATCATCTGGCAGCACATTATTTAAAAAATTTAATTTTTTTTATTAACACCTTCACAAGTTGCACTATAATAATTCCGAAGTTTAGGCCCCTATTATGGTACATTCACAACAGTTGTAAATTTGATGTTGCATTTTTGAAATTGCGATTATGGTTTACAACAGGTGTTTTTAAGTGTTGTTTTCAGATGAATTTTTTGAAGAACAACCCTGTGAAATATACAGCATCTAGATGTTGTAAAATATAATCAGAAAAAGTGTAAGTGTTGTGTTGTCTGCTCTACAACACAACACTTAGGTGTTGTGAACCATAATAGGGGCATTAAATGTTTTAAAGTACAGAACTGAAGCTCATCACCTAATAAAATAATTAAAATTGGATATTTCGCATTTAACTTGGGGAATGCTCCAAATAATACTTAAATAAATTATGCACGTTCATATCGATTAAGATTCATGTTTATTTGAGAAACTTTTTCAAGACTTGCTTGCTTGTATTTTTTTTTTTTTTTGTAATTATCAATTGACTTGATGTGGACATAAGAAAACAGAGCTTGGGAAGTGTTTACACATGTATGTAGTGGCTAATTTGCATACTTTAAAAACAAAAGCAAATTACTATAAGATTAGACTCTCCAAAGTGAATATGAGTGACAAGAATGTTTTCGAAATATTTTTGAAAACCTCTTGCAATGCGGAAAATAATATGATAGTAGACATTTTGGATATTAAAGAATTTCTGCTTTAGATATAATCGGTTGAAAACATTTTCATAATTTGTAATTCACATCTCTAGCGCACGATGTAAATGTACAGGTAATATATTTAAATTTATTATCTTCGACTTACCGGTCATTTCCCGTTGCGCTGATTCTACATTCATCGCCAAAGCCATCGATAATCTGGCTCTTAGGTTTGAGCCCAAACCGGCTTCAACATGCCCATTCAATTCTTTTTTGTAGATGTTTAGCACTAATGGCTCCGGGTGAAAGGGCATATTGAATTCATCAATTAGTACACCCAAACGCCAAATTTCTTCATTCAAAGCTTTAGAGACTTTTTGCTCGACCTCTTCGACCATATTGTGTATTTTCAGTTTCATTTCACGTGTTACATTCATCATTTCTGTTTCGGTGCCTTGAATACGTTCGGTCAGTAAATTTTTCTGGTCGACTTTTAAATTGCGGAAAATTGCGATACGTTCGAAGATGTTATCAAGCATGGATCGCATGTCTCCGGATAATGTTTTTCCACGAGAGCTATGTTTTTCAAATTTAGTTTGAACAGCACTTTGTGAAATGCATTCCTCGAATTTACGTTCAAAATCCTGGAATTCGAAATAACGTATTTGGAAGCCTTCTGCAAGAGCTCCTTGGCTAGGAGAGTTGCCTTTAGCCTCCTCAATGCGAGCCTGTAAAACTTCACGTGCAGAAACGAAGAATACTCGCTCAGCTGCCTCTTTCTCGTTGGTGATTTTCAACTCTTTCGTAAGAAAATCTATGCAACGTTCTGTATGTTGGGTTTTAACCTACAACGATAAATGCAGCATATGTAGTTGAAACTTCACTAAATAAGTTTTAAAATCTAGGCTAGCAAAAAGGTTCTTTTCGTTACCTTTTCCAGCTCCTTGGGGGAATTTTTTAGACATATACATTTACATATATATAGGTGTATTTTTTTTGAAAAAGTAACAAAGTACAAATTAAAAGCTTAAACTATCAATCAAACTCTACCGAAATATGTAAAAAATAACTTACAGATTCTTGTGATTCCGGCTCATGAGCCGAAGCATCCCAACGATTATTGAGTATAAATATATTGGGCTTTGAAAGTTTTTGAGAAACAGTATGAAAAAATTGCTTTTCAGCTCTAGTCATTGTTGATTCCGCATTCAATACCAAGACAAATACATCGGCGTTCAGACAGTGATTATCTATCCAATCGTCTAGATTGGCTGACACATCCACACCAGGAGAATCGACAAAAACCACATCATCGCGCAGTAAACTGCAACGTTCTCGTGGCCAAAATATACGTACTAAGGAACTTTCTGAAAGTTTCTCCTGACACAGAGCATTGGCTAATTGTTTGATATTCTAAGATATGACAATTTACATTAGTAAAAATTATTTACAACTTTTTTCGGCCGTAGATAAAACTTACAATCACATTTAGTTTTTCTTCTGATCCTTCCTTCATTAAATAAGCATCAGAACTGTCACTGCCTTCCACTTGACAAAAACAATTTGTTGTATGACCAATGCCACTGGGTAAGATTTTTTCACGTAACATGGCATTGATTACGGAACTTTTGCCATTTGATGTCCTACCAAAAAAGGCGACTTTCATATGATCGCGTGCCAATACCTCGCGTATGCCGGACACTTTAAGAACATAACTTTCGAATAGTTCTCGTTCGGATTTGTCAACAATATCTGCTTCAGCATGTAGAGCTGCAAACGAAATTGTTTAAAATATTTCTCTTATTTAGCCACTACAAATAATAAATTTAGTTACCATTAATAAATTGTGTTGTTTCATTGACATATTCTTCAATTTCCACATAAATATCGTTGATCTTCTTTTTGGCTCTAACAAAGACCTGTAGTGGTGATTTATCAGAGTTGATGTGCATTGTACGATTTTCGGACATTGACACAACCGGATCGTAATTTAATGATTTGTTGGATTTGGATGCGTTACCGGCGTTGCCGCCATTACCAGTTACCACAGAAAGTGTGCGATTCAAATATGCCGCCATTATTTACGAAAATAAATTGTTGTTTTTTAATATGCAAAAAAAATTATCCTGCTATTTCTTTTACTTCTTACAAATGTTTTAATTAATGAAATATACTCGAATGCATCTATTTGTTCGATTTCAACTTAAGAAACCAAAAAATGTATTATTACTTATCTATGTGTGTATGTATATAAACAAAAGTAAATATATATGTATATGCACGAATATTACAAAAAGAAATATACTAAATATTTCGCTTTTATAAATGTGAATGTATAAATTAAATATTTTTTTATTGTAGACGCTGTTTGAAAATTCAAAGCTGACTGACATACAACACAAAGAAATTATTTTGTGAAAAACAAAATTTTGAAAATTTAAAAATGCAAACTATTTTGAAATAATATAGAATAAGATAAGACAGTTATTGAATTTACTTGTAGTTTTGTTTATATTTTTATAAATACTTTTGCAAATGATAACTAGTAACACAATTCAATATTGCAGTGTGGATTAATTTTTGTTGCGTTTCAAAATAAAATAAAGTTTTAAATAAACTGAAAAATAAAAAAAAGTAAGATAAATTAAATATTAAAAGAGAACATAAAATTGTTTCAAAATTAATAGTACAAAATTATATGCATAAAATATTATTAAAGGTAAAAATGCAATGGTCATTTAATATTTTAAAATAGAAAAACTTAACGGCTATGAGCCACTAAGTATAGGTTACTTCTACATATTATACTAGGATACAAAAATGTTTTCTAAGCAAATATATTACTGAAAAACTTGAACAATAAACTTTACATTGACTTTTTTTTACTTTGACTTTTTTTTGTTGATTTTAATGTCACACTTAATTTTTTATCACATATTCAATTATTGAAAGTTATCAAATCGATTTACTTTTCTTATTAATCTTAATAACAGTTAATTAGCAGTTAAAGTATGTTTGGCTAACAAGAAAAAAAAACATTTAAAATCGCGCCTCTTTGCTATAACGTCCATTTCCTACGTTCATTATTTTTTATACTCTATGTAAGTTTGTAATAATCATTGGAAACTGTTTTAGACTAATGCCTCATTTTCAGTCTAGTATATTTAAATGGTGGATAAGCATAGAAAGGGGTAGACATTGGTCATCGTGAAATATAGTGTCAATAGCACTGTAACTGTAATGAGCCTGCCTGCAGGCCATGTAGCATTACTTTCTATAAGCAATTGTGTAAGTGCTGTAATCTCCTTTAAAAACACATACAACGTAAAAGTCAACTACGAAGCTTTAAGCCACCACACACTGCTTTAATTAAATCTGAAGATGAAGATGAGAGAAAAGGACCGCTGAAATCCTGGATAACTTCCTGGATCTGTTGAAAACAGAATGTGGTATTAGGCTTTCGGATAGAAGTTTCAGACAGAGAGTATAAATATATTTATATTCTCATCACACTAGTTAACTCCGCTGGACCAGGTAGAACAGGAGTAACTGCAGCATAAAAGTGAGTATTAGCTGTTTTAAAATATTCGTCAGCATTACCTAACCTAAGCCAATTAGAAGTACTATATTCGGGAAGACTTTTATATGTATGTCTCTTCGTATGTATATATATAGCATTAAGAATGCTATTACATATCAAATATATGTACGTACATAAACACATATGCATATACGGATATAAAATATTTTTGACACTAAATGCTACACATTTACCACATGTGTTATATGACAAATCATAACGAGGCTTCCTATTTACTCAGCATACATATCATGTCCTGGCGTTTGTGCATAGAAATTTTATTTCTTGCAAAAACCAAATTTTCTCATCTGAAGGCAATATATAGTGTGTTAATATATTGCGCACAATTAAAAACACAGCATGTATGTATGTACGTATGTGTTTTGTACAGCGTATAAACAATATTGAATCGGAAAATAACTAACAATATATACAAATATAAGCAAAAATATACAATATATTTAAATGATGTTCTGATGTTCTGACGTTGTAAAAATTCCCCATTGGCTATACAATCATTGCATTTGCGTTTGGAACAATTAATTTCTAATTTTTTCCTAAATCTTTTGTTTTTTTCAATTATAAATCTGCCGCTAATTAATAATTATTTTCTCAAACATACTTTTCTTAAACTTAACTAACCTGATTGTTCGATTCTTCGCTCATGCTTCGTAATGTTTTGGTATTAATTCTTTTATTTGATACTCACTGCTGCTGCTGACTTCCAAAACAAGTTGAAATGGCAACAGCATTTAATTTTCCACAATTAATGTAATTGTTAATATTATTTTATTTATTTAAAAAAAGTTATTGTTAAATGATGTAACACCAAATGTTCTGGCTGGTTTTTGACAGTAGAAATGTTAGACTGAATGTAGCAGAGTTGCAAAAAAGCGTACCAAAAGTAAGAGATGCAAAAGAGTACAATCTATAATTTCGTACACCATAAGGAATATATCAAATTTATATTAGGTTAAAAATGCAGTTACAGTATGTATGTTTACTAGTAAAAATAAAATTTGACATGAAAAAATGGTGTGATATTTTTAATAATACTAATTAATCATTTTTTGTCTTAATTAATACAATAAATATTAATTCTTTGGATTTCTAAGCTCTTGTTTGCTTTATCAATTTTTCCGATTTTTCATTAAGACGATGAAATGTTTATTTTACTTTTCGGAAACTGTCTACAGTTTGTTTACATGTTATATATTTTTGTTCTTCTTGACTATTTTTGTTTGTTATCCTTTAATTTTGGCTTTTTTAGTCATTGCCACGAGTTTTTTTAATTCATTTTTTTCATCCAGAATATTTTCATCTCGCCCAGATATTAAATAACTAATAAAATTATTAATACTAACCACTTCTGTATGTGTTCAATGATTAACATTAAGAAAATTATCAAATTAATTTAAACTGTAGGCATCTGTGTGTGTGCATAAATGCTGCTAAAAGTATATATAACACCAATATCGAATACAAACATATTTGTAGTCATGTAAATATGTAACATAATAACTCAACACTTGATAATTAAAAGCCAAAGGAAACATTTTAAATGGAATTGTACTCGCATATTTAAAAAGGAAAAAATTTTTAATTATTCTTGATTTACAACAAAAAGGAATCGCTTAAACTCAGTCTCCGACAGTAATAATCAAATTAACTAAACACAACATTTTAAGGATCTCTATTTATATGTATGTTTAACTCTCTGGTGGAACTTTCAGATTCTCCGCATTGCAGGTCTCTAGATATGAAGTGATTAATAGTTGCTTTATATAGAATAATCGATACAGCCGTTTCTATTCGACTAGTGCCTTTCCTTAATTCTTATAATATATATGTATATATATTTTTATATTGTCGATTTAGTATACTGCTGATTTCGCAGTTTCTCTTAAAAATTCAGTACAATCTATGTATTAAAAAAATTTCTGTCTGGTTCCACGGACTTAAAACGAACCATTTAACCATTATTCAGTACAATTTTGGATTATGTAATCATCAGCGTGCAGGTGTACAAAATTTAAGTTTTATTTAGCAGCAAACAAATTTAATTTTTGAAAACCATTTTGCTGCATATACTACATGTAATTCATTTTTTCAACGTAAACTAAGACAAAAAAAATCAAATGAAACCCTCTTTCTCTACTTTGCATTTGAGCTGACAACTATCAGTCTTAAAACGCGGAAATGGTGTAAAAAATTAGTGCGTTTAAATTGATTGTTTTCTTGCCGTTATAAATTTGATTTAAGTAAACTTTTCTTTTATTGTTAATGTGTAGTGACCAAAATCTCTGCTACTTCTAAGAAACGTTTTGGTAAAGATGCCCTGAACATCTGCTTTAGCATACGGCGAAATGCTCTTTGGAAGTAGCAATTACACCGAAATAATCAATTTCTAAATAAAGAATTTTATTAAACTTTAATTTTACAATTTAACGGTAACTTGCCTTCTGACAATATACACAATTCCATAAATGTCATGCGCAGAAATGTTTATTCAATGGGAGCAGGATGTCAGTATGCCAGTTTGCAATTCCTTTGGCTCGTACCCTGTTGGTGCGAAATCAATTCAATTTGTTGAATAGATAAAGACGGTAATCAAAATTTTCCTTTCGTAGACAAACATTAAACATTTCTTGGAAAATGTTTTAAATAAATAAATTATATACAATGCACTAAAATAAAGTGAAAACGTTATGTAAATTAATTTGGCTCAAATAAATATACACATCCATACATACACATATTGTATGTCTGCACATATGCTAATAGTTTCTGATTACAATTACAAAACTTCGAAAAGTCAAACACATACTGTGTTGTCTATACTTTGTTAAAGGCAAATAATATATTTTTTTTTTGCAAGTGAACAGTATACAAGAAAAAATATGTCGGCAAAGGTAAGATGTTCTGCAATAAAGTTTTTTGCTTATAAGCTAAATGTAAAACAAGCCATTAGCAAATAAATAATGTTTCAGTTAAACGATGTTCAAGGTTTATGTAAATATTTAAGTAAATAAATGTATGGATATTCATATGGAGATGTAGATAAGTGCATGATTCCACATACATAAGTAGATATTGCATTTACACATCTATATATACATACATACATGAGTGGAAAATACCCAGCGAGCATTTGGGTTTCTACCTGGATTAACAAGCACTATTGCAATCGATAAATATTGATGTAAATAAATATTGTTTTCAAAACAATTTGAAAAATATTTCACATTGGCAAGAACACAAGGTGACGGCTCGCCAAATGTAATTCTCATTCTTTTTGCAACTTAAACCAAAAGTATTTTGGCCTTTCTGGTTGCTGATTGGTTAATAACCAACTAATAAGGCCTATTGTAGCTTTTTTGAAAACTTTTATTATTATTTTATAGAAATATATTTCATTTCCAAAAAATTCATTATTTGCTTTTGTTCATTGTGTGGTTAAGCTGGTCTAGTTGCCTATAAGCAAAAGTAAATAATAATAAATTGGGGAAATGCTCCGTATGATAATAAATTTTATAAAATCCATAATTTACAGACTTTGCAAAATTTCTTATAAAAAATTTATATAAAAATTAACGTTGCTTTGCTTAAATATATTTTAAAATTTTGAATTTACATTACCTGTTTTGGGACTCGTTCACAAAATTATTCAAAAAATTAATTCATACTCTTAGGCCTTGTTTTAGGCAGATAACGGTTTTCATACAATAAAATGTGGTACAACTTTTTTTTTTATTATTTATTTAAAAAAAAAAAACAAATATTTACATACAACTATTTATTTGATTCACAAAAAGTCTCTAACAAGGCCATTTTTTAATTATCTATTTTTTAGTTTTATTTTATTTATTTAGAGAAAAAATGTTTTTGATTCAATAAAAGCCATTAACAAAATAAATAATAATTTTTAATTATTCATTTTTTATTTATTTAGAGCAAATAATTTTTTTCAGCCAAATGGTATTTTTTTATTTTAAATTTTTATTTTTTTTTTTACTTAGAGTATAATAATTAACATATGTAAATTAAAGTACCACCATTTCGCAATAAATTGAAGTTAAAATCTTATTTGCTAAGAATATGTGCAGTGGCTCTATTTATATTCTGTCTGTTATCGCTTAATCACGTTTGCATCGCCTAAAAAATAAAACAATTAATTTTAAAAGGCATATACGAGGCACATTTATATATATATAACTATATATGAATTAAAAATTGGTTTTACAATTAAGCCACACTTCCCCAAACTTTCCAAGCCTTATTATTTCAGATACGAACTTGTGAGTTTGGTATCTCTTACATACACACGCACGTGCGTATATGCTCATTTGAATATTTTCAATTTAAATTCAAATAGTAGATCATAACTACAAATTTATTCGTGTTATATTTTTCACAGATTTAAGTTGCATTATATTTTTATTGCATTTTTTTTAATTGTTCCAATTTTATTTCGTTATAGTTTTTTAATTTTTACTATTAAAAATTTAAAAAAAATATTTGGCGTATAGTTTGTACCAGATTGTCACTGATTTTTCAATCAAATCCATTTCAAATTTAAAGAAGTTCGAAGACTATCTTTGCATGAAGCTTTGAAATACATACACATATGTATGTAATGAAATATATATTTTTGCGTACACTACGTAAATGTATATATGTATGTACATACATATAAGTATATGAAGACAAAAATAAATGGTTATATTGTCGTCATGTGTTATTTCAGATTTAATTAAACATTTTTACATCATTACTTAACTTAATGTAATTCAACAGATAACCAAGTTATTAAGCTCATCCCCTTAGTGGTCAATGGCTAATCGCTGATACAATAGAATACAGAACTGACATTTACCGCCATTTATTATATTCCATAAAATTTTTTATTGGTTTTTTTTTATTATTTTTTTTTATTTTTTTGGAGTCTGCACGCTCCTACTCGTACATATATGCCCTTTTGCTTTTCTGAAAACGTAAAACATAATTTTTTCATTAAAATATCGTTATAAGCTTAGCAGAAAGTAAAATGAATGTCAGTGTATTTCGAATGTCAGTACATCTCCCCTTTATTTACTACTCTATATGATAGTAATATTAAAAAGAAAAAGTGCTTCTTTCTTCTTTATTTAAACTGAGTAAATTTTATTACAAATTTGGAAATAAAAAGGGTAATAAGCATTAAAAATTATATTTTAAAAAGAAGGAAATTATTTTCCAGCCCTGACCTAGACACATTTACTAAAAAGCATTTATTAACTTTTTAATTAAGCAGTGTACAAATACAACCTACAGCTTTTATTTATCATTTTCCATATGCCAAAACATCAGAGGTGCTCCAATCACGGCACGTCAAAAATTTTCTCAAATTTAGTTTTTTTTTTGTTTTTTAATTGTTTTCTCTTTATAAACAATTTTAAAATGCGTATTTTAGCTTTTTGTTTTTATAAATACTCGTATGTGTATGTTATACTTTTTTTAAAATCTTTCCTTATATCTTACACACATTTTCTTTTCTTTGAATTTAAAGATAAGACGCGATTAATGACAGAATCGGTACGTCATGGTGTACAATTTATTTACTTATATTAAATATATAAATTCTTTGATTTAACTTATTGGTTCTGTGCCTTAATTTTAAATATTTATTTCATTTATGCGAGCGCAAAATTGTTATCAATAAATTTCAAATGACTAGTAAATTCTTCTAGGTCAAAGGCATGACATTGTTAAAAATGTGTAACGATCTCACACACACATATTGCGCGCATACACACAAAACATATGAATATGTTTATAAACAAAATTTTTCACATCTTAGCCATCAAGATTTAAACCAATAATTTTTGCTGGTGAATATTTTCATTTAAACTGTAATGTCTCTGTTGAGGTGGCCTAATCGGCATTTGGTTTTTAAATAAATATTTATAAAAAAAAAAAAAAAATGTAAATGCTAGTCGCTCATCCTTGATGAAGAGAAACATTTTCGTCTTTTAATTACTTGATTTGTTTTCCGTGGGTTCCTTTGAAACGAGACTTTTAAAGTTTCTACCCAATTTCAAAATCTTTTAATATGATGGATGGTCTAAGGCTAAAGTATATTATTGAACATATTATTATATAATTAATTTAAAATAATTTAAAAATAATTCTGTCGTATTATCTATATTCTGTTCAGTAAGGTATAAACTAACTGTGTTTTTGCCAACTATTGGCAGGAGCTTATTAATCGTGCTTATAAAAACTGAATAACTAAATGTTTCAGTTTGTTGTACTCTTAAAAAATTATGTCTATTTCATTTTATGTTCGATTTTTTATTTTATCTGATCTATAGGCAGAAATAGGTGTATAATTTCTATACATATACCTTTCAAGAAGCAAGAATATAAGCTCTTAAACGATATATATAATAACCTAAATGAGATAAAAACTAAAAGGCAAAAATATGTTTTTGAAGGCCATACTTCACTATCGTAGACGTTCGAACGATTCATTCCTACGAAAATCTGAAGTAATTCCATCCCATTGGCTTGAAAGCGCCTCACTGTCTACAAAAATATTGGGAAATTGTTTTTTTTTTTTTATTAGCAGCTTCAAGTAAATGCAACTCTGATCGCATCATGATGGAAATGATCATTTTATGAACATGTACATAAGATTTTGCAAGTCGTAAGACTTGATGCATTTTTAGGGTACCCAAGCATATTTTTTTTAGCTCCTGTGCCATATTTCACAAATCGTACGATTCTCTAGGATAGTGAGTCATGTACAAAATATATATACTTGGATGTAAGAAAAATGTGTATTATATTGTAGGGTCGTAAAGTCGATTATGGATTGATTTTATTTATAGTGGCCTACTAGTTTGTATGTATGTATGTGTTTGTGCCCGGCATATCATCACACGTATTTAGTGAAATGTGCAGAATATTAATTTCATTCGCATGGGATACCAATACAATAAATAATAAATAATAAGTTAATAAATAAATTAACTTAGAAAACAAAATTTGAGAAAATAATTAGAGAAAACTTTTCTCATAATCACATGCTCTTAATTAAACTACGCGTATTAGTTCTCAACACTAACATCTGTATGTGTGTGTTTTATGTTATGTAAATAAATTAAGAAAATCGCATTTCAAGAAAAGGAAAAAAAATAATGATATTTCTTCCCCCCGGCTAAGAATGTTGGTGACGGCGGCACCACAATGTAAACATAAAACGATATAAACGAGAAGGTACTCGTATGTTTCTGTTTTGGGGGTGGATGGTTTGTTTATACGAGTGGTACACTTCTACACTTTCGCGATTTTGTTTTATTTGGCTTTGTGCTGTTGTTGTTGTCATTGCTACTTATACATGCATACATACATACCCGGTCAGAGAATTTATTTATCTACGATCTCTGGTTAAGTTTTCTGTTTTTTTTTATACTTCTGTGTGCTCCATCATATTATTTGTTCTTTTGTGTTGTGTTGTTGTACGACGAGAATAAATGAAAAGTAGATATACGAGTACAGTGTAGGTATTCTTAAATTATTTTGCATAATACTGTATGAAATGGTTTTACTTGTTAGTATTTCTGTGGCCTTTGAACATTGAAACAGTGCTTTTATTATTGTTTTCATTTTTAATACAATATTTATCATTAAACAAAATCATTAGCATGTCGACAATGCATAAGAAAATTTATCGTCTTTCGAACGCCTAATGCAAGTGCTTTTACATCACGTGGAATTGTCATATGAAAAAAATGTTCTCTGTCATTTTGCTCGATTTGAAAGCTCAACATTAGAGTGGCAAAAAATAAAGCAACAGTTAGACAAACTCAAATTCAAACTTTATAAAACTTTATGTGCATACATTTACTACAGTCAGCTGCAGCAAACACTGAAGTAGTGTATTTAAGTAGAGTGCTTTAACTTTTTAGTGCATTATATGTATATCTTAAAATAAAACGATTGATACGAAGACAGTGTATGAGAAAGTTCATCTTGTGTCCAAGTTTCATAAATACTTGTGTATTGCTAAGCCTCTTGATTCGGAATGCCAACTTTAGTGGGACATATAGTGGTGTGAATTTCTGTACATTTACTGCTGTCGGGTGAAATAAAAATTTATATTTTGAAAACTATTTGGCTTGCGATATTGATAAACATGATTAATTTCATAACAAAAAAAAAGTAAAAATAAATAAATTATAAATAATTATGTTTGAACCAATTTTGTAAAGCTGCCAACATCACATACCACGAAAAGTAAATTCCATAAAGAAGTAATAAAATAAAGAATTTTTGGATTTGAATTATTTAAATATGCATCATTTATGGTCTCGGAGTGTTAATTATATTAAATAAAATAATTTTTTTTTGCATTCTGGAACAAAATTTTATGCCAGCAATATACATTTACCAATGTCTTCTTGTAATATTGATTGCCTATGCAGTATGAAGACACAAAAAAAGTTTCCTATCTGATACATACTTTGAAAGCAATGAAAATTGTATTATCTAAATAGTAAATGCCTTTAATTTGAAAACTTGACACACAGATGAATTTTCGTACAATAAACTAATAAGACTATCAATTCATATCACAATTGTACACGTTTAATGTAATTACTTGTAATGTAATTTTGCATTTGTTTAAACACACATACGCAATTTCGTAGCATTATTTATAACATTCATTTACCGTACGGTCGGTCTGCCTCTCATACAAGTGTTTTATCGACATTTGTTTACATAGAATTGAGACAAGAAGACAGACAGACATGTTTGTTTACAGATTCTTTCAACGTCAAAGTGATGTATGTATATTTTAAAATCCCTAATGAAATTTGAAAATAATATAAAATTTAATATAATATTTAGGCAAAAATATACTCGTGTGTATAATATATAAAACATAATTTATTTAAATTTCTAAATTTTTAATTTGAAGTCGTTTATTGGCTTGTTTAAACATTCTGGTAGATTCGACATTTTTATATAAAAATAAATTAAAATGTTTTTTAATTAATACTATACATCCTTAACTCCATCCTGCAGGCTTATTCTGTATTGCGATAGGAAAGTCAATGCGATGCGAAAATGAAATGCAATGCGAAAGAAAATTGGTATTCCATAAGGCAATCGCAATCGCATTCGCATTCCCATTTTATTTGAAATCGTGGCAATGCCGGTCAAAATAACAAATCTGGTCTAAAGTAGCCGTAAAAGTTAAATTTACAAAAGAAAAAAAAACATTAATTAATTAATGTTTGTGTATATTATTTCATCAGCCCAAACCTATTAAAATTAAAGTTGTCATTTCGTACTTTTAGAAAACTATATTTTTTTTATATATTTACCTTTTGCATCCTGCAGTTTCTCTAAGAGGTGATTCGCTTCCATTTAATTCTTCATTTGCCGCCTGACGTGCCTTTAATGGCGTTTTGCCATTTGGCTGTTTTTCGCCATAAATTCCATAATTATTTCAAATTGATGGGATTTGGTTGTCTTCTTGTCTGTTTCGCCGAATAATTTTAACAATTAATGTAAAAAAATAAACAAAATTATTATTTTTCACTTCCTTTTTTGTATTTTGCGAATGCTGTTTTGCTATCGAATATATTTTGCAATCTTCGTATGTATCTGATATTTGCTTTCGTAATACAGAATACCAAATTGCCGCATTTTCGTATTTGAAATGCGACTGTAAAAGTACTTTGAGAACATCGCAACATAGAATAGAATAGGAAGGGATCGAACAATTGCATGTTTTCGCATCGCATTGACTTTCGCATCACAAAACAGAATAGGCCTGCTGTATGGTGCATGCTAAACCAAAAACAGTCGAAATTGGAGACAATCCAATTTTCAGGAGGTGGAAACAATTTATTACAAACTGAAGTAATTTATTTAATAAAACGTAGGATAAAAAATATGATTTGAGTAAATTTGAAGTTGCCACCTTTTTTATTTAGAGTAATTGTAGATTATAATAAACAAAAGCTTACAATTTTTTATTATATATATATAGTTTATTTTTTTTTTTGTCTTTAGGTCAAGTAATAAATCAAACTCTAATAATAACATGGAACGTGTTATTAAAATGTAATTTATTATTAATATAGAACATATCATTATATTATATTAAAAAAAGATTAATTAAACATTTAATGAGTTTGGCTTATTAAGTCACCTAAAGCTTAGAAATAAGCTTTATATAAAATAAAAAAATAATTTAAAGTCAAAAAATTAATAATTACTATAAAAAAATAAAAGCGAGAGTGTTTACAATTACAAGACCTTTAATTACCTATTCAGCTTATTTGCTTCGTTTTTCAAACTTTGCCATCAGTTTTTCTCTCTTCTGGTCTAATAAAAAAAAACCTCACAGTTAATAAGTTAATATTTTTAGTTAATATTTAAATTGATTAATTAAATTACAATAATTTTCAATATTTTGCTGGAATACTCTATTAGGAAAATAGTTCAATTTGTTTTAGAACTAAAGATTATCTTGATAATCCAAGTCCAATGCCGCAACTGCTTTGGAAATTACCCTCTTCACTATGAACCAGAAAGATGTTTTCCTTTTTGGCAAATTTCAGTTTGTCTTATTTTTTTCATAAATAAAAAACTAAATAAATATATAAAAATATTCGTTATATTTTTATCACTGCATTTCTAGAACTTTATTTTCAGTATTTCACTTATATTTTAAAAACTTATAAATTGTTTCCAAAATAAATAGATGAATCCTTTGAAGAAGTGAATATAAAATTCAGCAAACATTCGGGGAAAACCGTAATAACATTTTAAATTTGATGGGCATAAAATTGAACTGAATGAGAATTTTTTGCCAATTTAAATTGCAAATCATTCCCAAGAAATTAATACTCAATTCGCTACGTTCTAATATATATATATAGCTTAAAACAACTTTTAATATTTTTTTTTTCGTTTAAAAATATCATAAACTCCTTTAAATGAATTTATCTCGCTGATTTCTTTTACAAATTTTATTAAATAAACTATAGAATTCTCGTGTATTATAAAAATGTTAACAAATATATTCGTTATATATTAGAATAAGAAATAGAAATAAAAATCATTTTATTACGATGTGTCAATCAGTCAGTAAGCGATAAAAAATGTTGTTAATAGAGTTCTAAAGTTGATGAAGAGTTACTGTCGACCGAAAATAATTTATGTAATCATACAAATGACATATAAGTAAATCTGGTAAGAAATTTCTTTAGAGTTTCTGAATACTGGCTGTTGATTTATAAGAGATCATCGAAATTTTTGTTTAAAAACTTATGAATGCCAAATGAATTTTCTCATCGATAAAAACTCTGTTAATATCCTCTTTAAAAATACAAATTAATAAATGCAAACATATATATATATATATATATATATAGAGGGGTATACGCGTATATGTACGGATATGTACAAATACGAGGTGCGATCAAAAATAAATGTTATCTTCAAAATTTCTCGAGTTAACTATATAACATGTCCGTTATATAAGTTGGCAATATCAGCTATTTTGGATCGCAAGTTTTATTTTGACAGATGGCGTTTTTATTGCTCTTGTATGTTTATTTTATATTTTCAAATGTTTAAAATATATTTTTTCCAAAAATAAAGGACAAAAAATTTTTTCGATTTTTCGAACAATATTCAATTTTTAGATAAGGGGGTACACTTTGCATTTTTGGGCAAAAACAGACCCACTTTAAAATCGTACGTTTGTGTATTTTTGAATGAAAAAGTGGCGTTTTTATTGCTTTTGTATGTTTATTTTATGTGTTTAAATGTTTAAAATATATTTTTTCCAAAAATAAAGGACAAAAAATTTTTTCGATTTTTCGAAAAATATTCAATTTTTAGATAAGGGGGTACACTTTGCATTTTTGGGCAAAAACAGACCCACTTTAAAATCGTCCGTTTGTGTATTTTTGAATGAAAAATTGGCGTTTTTATTGCTTTTGTATGTTTATTTTATGTTTTCAAATGTTGAAAATATATTTTTTCCAAAAATAAAGGACAAAAAATTTTTTCGATTTTTCGAACAATATTCAATTTTTAGATAAGGGGGTACACTTTGCATTTTTGGGCAAAAACAGACCCACTTTAAAATCGTCCGTTTGTGTATTTTTGAATGAAAAATTGGCGTTTTTATTGCTCCTGTATGTTTATTTTATGTTTTCAAATGTTTAAAATATATTTTTTCCAAAAATAAAGGACAAAAAATTTTTTCGATTTTTCGAAAAATATTCAAGTTTTAGATAAGGGGGTACACTTTGCATTTTTATTGCATATTTTTGGGCAAAAACAGACCCACTTTAAAATCGTCCGTTTGTGTATTTTTGTATGAAAAATTGGCGTTTTTATTGCTCTTGTATGTTTATTTTATGTTTTCAAATGTTTAAAATATATTTTTTCCAAAAATAAAGATGAAAAAATTTTTTCGATTTTTCGAAAAATATTCAATTTTTAGATAAGGGGGTACACTTTGCATTTTTGGGCAAAAACAGACCCACTTTAAAATCGTCCGTTTGTGTATTTTTGAATGAAAAATTGGCGTTTTTATTGCTCCTGTATGTTTATTTTATGTTTTCAAATGTTTAAAATATATTTTTTCCAAAAATAAAGGACAAAAAATTTTTTCGATTTTTCGAAAAATATTCAAGTTTTAGATAAGGGGGTACACTTTGCATTTTTATTGCATATTTTTGGGCAAAAACAGACCCACTTTAAAATCGTCCGTTTGTGTATTTTTGTATGAAAAATTGGCGTTTTTATTGCTCTTGTATGTTTATTTTATGTTTTCAAATGTTTAAAATATATTTTTTCCAAAAATAAAGATGAAAAAATTTTTTCGATTTTTCGAAAAATATTCAATTTTTAGATAAGGGGGTACACTTTGCATTTTTGGGCAAAAACAGACCCACTTTAAAATCGTCCGTTTGTGTATTTTTGAATGAAAAATTGGCGTTTTTATTGCTCCTGTATGTTTATTTTATGTTTTCAAATGTTTAAAATATATTTTTTCCAAAAATAAAGATGAAAAAATTTTTTCGATTTTTCGAAAAATATTCAATTTTTAGATAAGGGGGTACACTTTGCATTTTTGGGCAAAAACAGACCCACTTTAAAATCGTCCGTTTGTGTATTTTTGAATGAAAAATTGGCATTTTTATTGCTCCTGTATGTTTATTTTATGTTTTCAAATGTTTAAAATATATTTTTTCCAAAAATAAAGGACAAAAAATTTTTTCGATTTTTCGAAAAATATTCAAGTTTTAGATAAGGGGGTACACTTTGCATTTTTATTGCATATTTTTGGGCAAAAACAGACCCACTTTAAAATCGTCCGTTTGTGTATTTTTGTATGAAAAACTGGCGTTTTTATTGCTCTTGTATGTTTATTTTATGTTTTCAAATGTTTAAAATATATTTTTTCCAAAAATAAAGATGAAAAAATTTTTTCGATTTTTCGAAAAATATTCAATTTTTAGATAAGGGGGTACACTTTGCATTTTTGGGCAAAAACAGACCCACTTTAAAATCGTCCGTTTGTGTATTTTTGAATGAAAAATTGGCGTTTTTATTGCTCCTGTATGTTTATTTTATGTTTTCAAATGTTTAAAATATATTTTTTCCAAAAATAAAGGACAAAAAATTTTTTCGATTTTTCGAAAAATATTCAAGTTTTAGATAAGGGGGTACACTTTGCATTTTTATTGCATATTTTTGGGCAAAAACAGACCCACTTTAAAATCGTCCGTTTGTGTATTTTTGTATGAAAAATTGGCGTTTTTATTGCTCTTGTATGTTTATTTTATGTTTTCAAATGTTTAAAATATATTTTTTCCAAAAATAAAGATGAAAAAATTTTTTCGATTTTTCGAAAAATATTCAATTTTTAGATAAGGGGGTACACTTTGCATTTTTGGGCAAAAACAGACCCACTTTAAAATCGTCCGTTTGTGTATTTTTGAATGAAAAATTGGCGTTTTTATTGCTCCTGTATGTTTATTTTATGTTTTCAAATGTTTAAAATATATTTTTTCCAAAAATAAAGATGAAAAAATTTTTTCGATTTTTCGAAAAATATTCAATTTTTAGATAAGGGGGTACACTTTGCATTTTTGGGGAAAAACAGACCCACTTTAAAATCGTCCGTTTGTGTATTTTTGAATGAAAAATTGGCGTTTTTATTGCTCCTGTATGTTTATTTTATGTTTTCAAATGTTTAAAATATATTTTTTCCAAAAATAAAGGACAAAAAATTTTTTCGATTTTTCGAAAAATATTCAAGTTTTAGATAAGGGGGTACACTTTGCATTTTTATTGCATATTTTTGGGCAAAAACAGACCCACTTTAAAATCGTCCGTATGTGTATTTTTGTATGAAAAATTGGCGTTTTTATTGCTCTTGTATGTTTATTTTATGTTTTCAAATGTTTAAAATATATTTTTTCCAAAAATAAAGATGAAAAAATTTTTTCGATTTTTCGAAAAATATTCAATTTTTAGATAAGGGGGTACACTTTGCATTTTTGGGCAAAAACAGACCCACTTTAAAATCGTCCGTTTGTGTATTTTTGAATGAAAAATTGGCGTTTTTATTGCTCCTGTATGTTTATTTTATGTTTTCAAATGTTTAAAATATATTTTTTCCAAAAATAAAGATGAAAAAATTTTTTCGATTTTTCGAAAAATATTCAATTTTTAGATAAGGGGGTACACTTTGCATTTTTGGGCAAAAACAGACCCACTTTAAAATCGTCCGTTTGTGTATTTTTGAATGAAAAATTGGCGTTTTTATTGCTCCTGTATGTTTATTTTATGTTTTCAAATGTTTAAAATATATTTTTTCCAAAAATAAAGATGAAAAAATTTTTTCGATTTTTCGAAAAATATTCAATTTTTAGATAAGGGGGTACACTTTGCATTTTTGGGCAAAAACAGACCCACTTTAAAATCGTCCGTTTGTGTATTTTTGTATGAAAAATTGGCGTTTTTATTGCTCTTGTATGTTTATTTTATGTTTTCAAATGTTTAAAATATATTTTTTCCAAAAATAAAGATGAAAAAATTTTTTCGATTTTTCGAAAAATATTCAATTTTTAGATAAGGGGGTACACTTTGCATTTTTGGGCAAAAACAGACCCACTTTAAAATCGTCCGTTTGTGTATTTTTGAATGAAAAATTGGCGTTTTTATTGCTCCTGTATGTTTATTTTATGTTTTCAAATGTTTAAAATATATTTTTTCCAAAAATAAAGATGAAAAAATTTTTTCGATTTTTCGAAAAATATTCAATTTTTAGATAAGGGGGTACACTTTGCATTTTTGGGCAAAAACAGACCCACTTTAAAATCGTCCGTTTGTGTATTTTTGAATGAAAAATTGGCGTTTTTATTGCTCCTGTATGTTTATTTTATGTTTTCAAATGTTTAAAATATATTTTTTCCAAAAATAAAGGACAAAAAATTTTTTCGATTTTTCGAAAAATATTCAAGTTTTAGATAAGGGGGTACACTTTGCATTTTTATTGCATATTTTTGGGCAAAAACAGACCCACTTTAAAATCGTCCGTTTGTGTATTTTTGTATGAAAAATTGGCGTTTTTATTGCTCTTGTATGTTTATTTTATGTTTTCAAATGTTTAAAATATATTTTTTCCAAAAATAAAGATGAAAAAATTTTTTCGATTTTTCGAAAAATATTCAATTTTTAGATAAGGGGGTACACTTTGCATTTTTGGGCAAAAACAGACCCACTTTAAAATCGTCCGTTTGTGTATTTTTGAATGAAAAATTGGCGTTTTTATTGCTCCTGTATGTTTATTTTATGTTTTCAAATGTTTAAAATATATTTTTTCCAAAAATAAAGGACAAAAAATTTTTTCGATTTTTCGAAAAATATTCAAGTTTTAGATAAGGGGGTACACTTTGCATTTTTATTGCATATTTTTGGGCAAAAACAGACCCACTTTAAAATCGTCCGTTTGTGTATTTTTGTATGAAAAATTGGCGTTTTTATTGCTCTTGTATGTTTATTTTATGTTTTCAAATGTTTAAAATATATTTTTTCCAAAAATAAAGATGAAAAAATTTTTTCGATTTTTCGAAAAATATTCAATTTTTAGATAAGGGGGTACACTTTGCATTTTTGGGCAAAAACAGACCCACTTTAAAATCGTCCGTTTGTGTATTTTTGAATGAAAAATTGGCGTTTTTATTGCTCCTGTATGTTTATTTTATGTTTTCAAATGTTTAAAATATATTTTTTCCAAAAATAAAGGACAAAAAATTTTTTCGATTTTTCGAAAAATATTCAAGTTTTAGATAAGGGGGTACACTTTGCATTTTTATTGCATATTTTTGGGCAAAAACAGACCCACTTTCAAATCGTCCGTTTGTGTATTTTTGAATGAAAAATTGGCGTTTTTATTGCTCTTGTATGTTTATTTTATGTTTTCAAATGTTGAAAATATATTTTTTCCAAAAATAAAGGACAAAAAATTTTTTCGATTTTTCGAAAAATATTCAATTTTTAGATAAAGGGGTACACTTTGCATTTTTATTGCTCTTGTATGCATTTTTGGGCAAAAACAGACCCACTTTAAAATCGTCCGTTTGTGTATTTTTGAATGAAAAATTGGCGTTTTTATTGCTCTTGTATGTTTATTTTATGTTTTCAAATGTTGAAAATATATTTTTTCCAAAAATAAAGGACAAAAAATTTTTTCGATTTTTCGAAAAATATTCAATTTTTAGATAAGGGGGTACACTTTGCATTTTTGGGCAAAGACAGACACACTTTAAAATCGTTCGTTTGTGTATTTTTGAGTGAAAAATTGGCGTTTTTATTGCTTTTGTATGTTTATTTTATGTTTTCAAATGTTGAAAATATATTTTTTCCAAAAATAAAGGACAAAAAATTTTTTCGATTTTTCGAAAAATATTCAATTTTTAGATAAGGGGGTACACTTTACATTTTTGGGCAAAAACAGACCCACTTTAAAATCGTCCGTTTGTGTATTTTTGAATGAAAAATTGGCGTTTTTATTGCTTTTGTATGTTTATTTTATGTTTTCAAATGTTGAAATCATATTTTTTACAAAAATAAAGGACAAAAAATTTTTTCGATTTTTCGAAAAATATTCAATTTTTAGATAAGGGGGTACACTTTGCATTTTTATTGCTCTTGTATGCATTTTTGGGCAAAAACAGACCCACTTTAAAATCGTCCGTTTGTGTATTTTTGAATGAAAAATTGGCGTTTTTATTGCTTTTGTATGTTTATTTTATGTTTTCAAATGTTGAAATCATATTTTTTACAAAAATAAAGGACAAAAAATTTTTTCGATTTTTCGAAAAATATTCAATTTTTAGATAAGGGGGTACACTTTGCATTTTTATTGCTCTTGTATGCATTTTTGGGCAAAAACAGACCCACTTTAAAATCGTCCGTTTGTGTATTTTTGAATGAAAAATTGGCGTTTTTATTGCTCTTGTATGTTTATTTTATGTTTTCAAATGTTTAAAATATATTTTTTCCAAAAATAAAGGACAAAAAATTTTTTCGATTTTTCGAACAATATTCAATTTTTAGATAAGGGGGTACACTTTGCATTTTTATTGCTCTTGTATGCATTTTTGGGCAAAAACAGACCCACTTTAAAATCGTCCGTTTGTGTATTTTTGAATGAAAAATTGGCGTTTTTATTGCTTTTGTATGTTTATTTTATGTTTTCAAATGTTTAAAATATATTTTTTCCAAAAATAAAGATGAAAAAATTTTTTCGATTTTTCGAAAAATATTCAATTTTTAGATAAGGGGGTACACTTTGCATTTTTGGGGAAAAACAGACCCACTTTAAAATCGTCCGTTTGTGTATTTTTGAATGAAAAATTGGCGTTTTTATTGCTTTTGTATGTTTATTTTATGTTTTCAAATGTTGAAAATATATTTTTTCCAAAAATAAAGGACAAAAAATTTTTTCGATTTTTCGAAAAATATTCAATTTTTAGATAAGGGGGTACACTTTGCATTTTTGGGCAAAAACAGACCCACTTTAAAAACGTCCGTTTGTGTATTTTTGAATGAAAAATTGGCGTTTTTATTGCTTTTGTATGTTTATTTTATGTTTTCAAATGTTTAAAATATATTTTTTCCAAAAATAAAGGACAAAAAATTTTTTCGATTTTTCGAACAATATTCAATTTTTAGATAAGGGGGTACACTTTGCATTTTTATTGCTCTTGTATGCATTTTTGGGCAAAAACAGACCCACTTTAAAATCGTCCGTTTGTGTATTTTTGAATGAAAAATTGGCGTTTTTATTGCTTTTGTATGTTTATTTTATGTTTTCAAATGTTTAAAATATATTTTTTCCAAAAATAAAGGACAAAAAATTTTTTCGATTTTTCGAAAAATATTCAATTTTTAGATAAGGGGGTACACTTTGCATTTTTGGGCAAAAACAGACCCACTTTAAAATCGTACGTTTGTGTATTTTTGAATGAAAAAGTGGCGTTTTTATTGCTTTTGTATGTTTATTTTATGTTTTCAAATGTTTAAAATATATTTTTTCCAAAAATAAAGGACAAAAAATTTTTTCGATTTTTCGAACAATATTCAATTTTTAGATGAGGGGGTACACTTTGCATTTTTGGGCAAAACAGACCCACTTTAAAATCGTTCGTTTGTGTATTTTTGAATGAAAAATTGGCGTTTTTATTGCTCTTGTATGTTTATTTTATGTTTTCAAATGTTTAAAATATATTTTTTCCAAAAATAAAGGACAAAAAATTTTTTCGATTTTTCGAACAATATTCAATTTTTAGATAAGGGGGTACACTTTGCATTTTTGGGCAAAAACAGACCCACTTTAAAATCGTACGTTTGTGTATTTTTGAATGAAAAAGTGGCGTTTTTATTGCTTTTGTATGTTTATTTTATGTTTTCAAATGTTTAAAATATATTTTTTCCAAAAATAAAGGACAAAAAATTTTTTCGATTTTTCGAACAATATTCAATTTTTAGATAAGGGGGTACACTTTGCATTTTTATTGCTCTTGTATGCATTTTTGGGCAAAAACAGACCCACTTTAAAATCGTCCGTTTGTGTATTTTTGAATGAAAAATTGGCGTTTTTATTGCTCTTGTATGTTTATTTTATGTTTTCAAATGTTTAAAATATATTTTTTCCAAAAATAAAGGACAAAAAATTTTTTCAATTTTTCGAACAATATTCAATTTTTAGATAAGGGGGTATACTTTGCATTTTTGGGCAAAACAGACCCACTTTAAAATCGTCCGTTTGTGTATTTTTGAATGAAAAATTGGCGTTTTTATTGCTCTTGTATGTTTATTTTATGTTTTCAAATGTTTAAAATATATTTTTTCCAAAAATAAAGGACAAAAAATTTTTTCGATTTTTCGAACAATATTCAATTTTTAGATAAGGGGGTACACTTTGCATTTTTGGGCAAAAACAGACCCACTTTAAAATCGTCCGTTTGTGTATTTTTGAATGAAAAATTGGCGTTTTTATTGCTCTTGTATGTTTATTTTATGTTTTCAAATGTTTAAAATATATTTTTTCCAAAAATAAAGGACAAAAAATTTTTTCAATTTTTCGAACAATATTCAATTTTTAGATAAGGGGGTATACTTTGCATTTTTGGGCAAAACAGACCCACTTTAAAATCGTCCGTTTGTGTATTTTTGAATGAAAAATTGGCGTTTTTATTGCTCTTGTATGTTTATTTTATGTTTTCAAATGTTTAAAATATATTTTTTCCAAAAATAAAGGACAAAAAATTTTTTCGATTTTTCGAACAATATTCAATTTTTAGATAAGGGGGTACACTTTGCATTTTTATTGCTCTTGTATGCATTTTTGGGCAAAAACAGACCCACTTTAAAATCGTCCGTTTGTGTATTTTTGAATGAAAAATTGGCGTTTTTATTGCTCTTGTATGTTTATTTTATGTTTTCAAATGTTTAAAATATATTTTTTCCAAAAATAAAGGACAAAAAATTTTTTCAATTTTTCGAACAATATTCAATTTTTAGATAAGGGGGTATACTTTGCATTTTTGGGCAAAACAGACCCACTTTAAAATCGTCCGTTTGTGTATTTTTGAATGAAAAATTGGCGTTTTTATTGCTCTTGTATGTTTATTTTATGTTTTCAAATGTTTAAAATATATTTTTTCCAAAAATAAAGGACAAAAAATTTTTTCGATTTTTCGAACAATATTCAATTTTTAGATAAGGGGGTACACTTTGCATTTTTGGGCAAAAACAGACCCACTTTAAAATCGTCCGTTTGTGTATTTTTGAATGAAAAATTGGCGTTTTTATTGCTCTTGTATGTTTTTTTTATGTTTTCAAATGTTTAAAATATATTTTTTCCAAAAATAAAGGACAAAAAATTTTTTCGATTTTTCGAACAATATTCAATTTTTAGATAAGGGGGTACACTTTGCATTTTTGGGCAAAACAGACCCACTTTAAAATCGTTCGTTTGTGTATTTTTGAATGAAAAATTGGCGTTTTTATTGCTCTTGTATGTTTATTTTATGTTTTCAAATGTTTAAAATATATTTTTTCCAAAAATAAAGGACAAAAAATTTTTTCGATTTTTCGAACAATATTCAATTTTTAGATAAGGGGGTACACTTTGCATTTTTGGGCAAAAACAGACCCACTTTAAAATCGTACGTTTGTGTATTTTTGAATGAAAAAGTGGCGTTTTTATTGCTTTTGTATGTTTATTTTATGTTTTCAAATGTTTAAAATATATTTTTTCCAAAAATAAAGGACAAAAAATTTTTTCGATTTTTCGAACAATATTCAATTTTTAGATAAGGGGGTACACTTTGCATTTTTGGGCAAAAACAGACCCACTTTAAAATCGTCCGTTTGTGTATTTTTGAATGAAAAATTGGCGTTTTTATTGCTCTTGTATGTTTATTTTATGTTTTCAAATGTTTAAAATATATTTTTTCCAAAAATAAAGGACAAAAAATTTTTTAGATTTTTCGAACAATATTCAATTTTTAGATAAGGGGGTACACTTTGCATTTTTGGGCAAAACAGACCCACTTTAAAATCGTCCGTTTGTGTATTTTTGAATGAAAAATTGGCGTTTTTATTGCTCTTGTATGTTTATTTTATGTTTTCAAATGTTTAAAATATATTTTTTCCAAAAATAAAGGACAAAAAATTTTTTCGATTTTTCGAAAAATATTCAATTTTTAGATAAGGGGGTACACTTTGCATTTTTGGGCAAAAACAGACCCACTTTAAAATCGTCCGTTTGTGTATTTTTGAATGAAAAATTGGCGTTTTTATTGTTCTTGTATGTTTATTTTATGTTTTCAAATGTTTAAAATATATTTTTTCCAAAAATAAAGGACAAAACATTTTTTCGATTTTTCGAACAATATTCAATTTTTAGATAAGGGGGTACACTTTGCATTTTTATTGCATATTTTTGGGCAAAACCAGACCCACTTTAAAATCTTCCGTTTGTGTATTTTTGAATGAAAAATTGGCGTTTTTATTGCTCTTGTATGTTTATTTTATGTTTTCAAATGTTGAAAATATATTTTTTCCAAAAATAAAGGACAAAAAATTTTTTCGATTTTTCGAAAAATATTCAATTTTTAGATAAGGGGGTACACTTTGCATTTTTATTGCTCTTGTATGCATTTTTGGGCAAAAACAGACCCACTTTAAAATCGTCCGTTTGTGTATTTTTGAATGAAAAATTGGCGTTTTTATTGCTCTTGTATGTTTTTTTTATGTTTTCAAATGTTTAAAATATATTTTTTCCAAAAATAAAGGACAAAAAATTTTTTCGATTTTTCGAAAAATATTCAATTTTTAGATAAGGGGGTACACTTTGCATTTTTGGGCAAAAACAGACCCACTTTAAAATCGTACGTTTGTGTATTTTTGAATGAAAAAGTGGCGTTTTTATTGCTTTTGTATGTTTATTTTATGTTTTCAAATGTTTAAAATATATTTTTTCCAAAAATAAAGGACAAAAAATTTTTTCGATTTTTCGAACAATATTCAATTTTTAGATAAGGGGGTACACTTTGCATTTTTGGGCAAAAACAGACCCACTTTAAAATCGTCCGTTTGTGTATTTTTGAATGAAAAATTGGCGTTTTTATTGCTCTTGTATGTTTATTTTATGTTTTCAAATGTTGAAAATATATTTTTTCCAAAAATAAAGGACAAAAAATTTTTTAGATTTTTCGAACAATATTCAATTTTTAGATAAGGGGGTACACTTTGCATTTTTGGGCAAAAACAGACCCACTTTAAAATCGTCCGTTTGTGTATTTTTGAATGAAAAATTGGCGTTTTTATTGCTCTTGTATGTTTATTTTATGTTTTCAAATGTTTAAAATATATTTTTTCCAAAAATAAAGGACAAAAAATTTTTTCGATTTTTCGAACAATATTCAATTTTTAGATAAGGGGGTACACTTTGCATTTTTGGGCAAAAACAGACCCACTTTAAAATCGTCCGTTTGTGTATTTTTGAATGAAAAATTGGCGTTTTTATTGTTCTTGTATGTTTATTTTATGTTTTCAAATGTTTAAAATATATTTTTTCCAAAAATAAAGGACAAAACATTTTTTCGATTTTTCGAACAATATTCAATTTTTAGATAAGGGGGTACACTTTGCATTTTTATTGCATATTTTTGGGCAAAACCAGACCCACTTTAAAATCTTCCGTTTGTGTATTTTTGAATGAAAAATTGGCGTTTTTATTGCTCTTGTATGTTTATTTTATGTTTTCAAATGTTTAAAATATATTTTTTCCAAAAATAAAGGACAAAAAATTTTTTCGATTTTTCGAAAAATATTCAATTTTTAGATAAGGGGGTACACTTTGCATTTTTGGGCAAAAACAGACCCACTTTAAAATCGTACGTTTGTGTATTTTTGAATGAAAAAGTGGCGTTTTTATTGCTTTTGTATGTTTATTTTATGTTTTCAAATGTTTAAAATATATTTTTTCCAAAAATAAAGGACAAAAAATTTTTTCGATTTTTCGAACAATATTCAATTTTTAGATAAGGGGGTACACTTTGCATTTTTGGGCAAAACAGACCCACTTTAAAATCGTCCGTTTGTGTATTTTTGAATGAAAAATTGGCGTTTTTATTGCTCTTGTATGTTTATTTTATGTTTTCAAATGTTTAAAATATATTTTTTCCAAAAATAAAGGACCAAAAATTTTTTCGATTTTTCGAAAAATATTCAATTTTTAGATAAGGGGGTACACTTTGCATTTTTGGGCAAAAACAGACCCACTTTAAAATCGTCCGTTTGTGTATTTTTGAATGAAAAATTGGCGTTTTTATTGCTCTTGTATGTTTATTTTATGTTTTCAAATGTTTAAAATATATTTTTTCCAAAAATAAAGGACAAAAAATTTTTTCGATTTTTCGAACAATATTCAATTTTTAGATAAGGGGGTACACTTTGCATTTTTGGGCAAAAACAGACCCACTTTAAAATCGTCCGTTTGTGTATTTTTGAATGAAAAATTGGCGTTTTTATTGTTCTTGTATGTTTATTTTATGTTTTCAAATGTTTAAAATATATTTTTTCCAAAAATAAAGGACAAAACATTTTTTAGATTTTTCGAACAATATTCAATTTTTAGATAAGGGGGTACACTTTGCATTTTTATTGCATATTTTTGGGCAAAACCAGACCCACTTTAAAATCGTCCGTTTGTGTATTTTTGAATGAAAAATTGGCGTTTTTATTGCTCTTGTATGTTTTTTTTATGTTTTCAAATGTTTAAAATATATTTTTTCCAAAAATAAAGGACAAAAAATTTTTTCGATTTTTCGAAAAATATTCAATTTTTAGATAAGGGGGTACACTTTGCATTTTTGGGCAAAGACAGACACACTTTAAAATCGTTCGTTTGTGTATTTTTGAATGAAAAATTGGCGTATTTATTGCTTTTGTATGTTTATTTTATGTTTTCAAATGTTGAAAATATATTTTTTCCAAAAATAAAGGACAAAAAATTTTTTCGATTTTTCGAAAAATATTCAATTTTTAGATAAGGGGGTACACTTTGCATTTTTGGGCAAAGACAGACACACTTTAAAATCGTTCGTTTGTGTATTTTTGAATGAAAAATTGGCGTTTTTATGACTTTTGTATGTCTATTTTATGTTTTCAAATGTTTAAAATATATTTTTTCCAAAAATAAAGGACAAAAAATTTTTTCGATTTTTAGATAAGGGGGTACACTTTGCATTTTTGGGCAAAACAGACCCACTTTAAAATCGTCCGTTTGTGTATTTTTGAATGAAAAATTGGCGTTTTTATTGCTCTTGTATGTTTATTTTATGTTTTCAAATGTTTAAAATATATTTTTTCCAAAAATAAAGGACCAAAAATTTTTTCGATTTTTCGAAAAATATTCAATTTTTAGATAAGGGGGTACACTTTGCATTTTTGGGCAAAAACAGACCCACTTTAAAATCGTCCGTTTGTGTATTTTTGAATGAAAAATTGGCGTTTTTATTGCTCTTGTATGTTTATTTTATGTTTTCAAATGTTTAAAATATATTTTTTCCAAAAATAAAGGACAAAAAATTTTTTCGATTTTTCGAACAATATTCAATTTTTAGATAAGGGGGTACACTTTGCATTTTTGGGCAAAAACAGACCCACTTTAAAATCGTCCGTTTGTGTATTTTTGAATGAAAAATTGGCGTTTTTATTGTTCTTGTATGTTTATTTTATGTTTTCAAATGTTTAAAATATATTTTTTCCAAAAATAAAGGACATATTCAATTTTTAGATAGGGGGGTACACTTTGCATTTTTGGGCAAAAACAGACCCACTTTAAAATCGTCCGTTTGTGTATTTTTGAATGAAAAATTGGCGTTTTTATTGTTCTTGTATGTTTATTTTATGTTTTCAAATGTTTAAAATATATTTTTTCCAAAAATAAAGGACAAAACATTTTTTAGATTTTTCGAACAATATTCAATTTTTAGATAAGGGGGTACACTTTGCATTTTTATTGCATATTTTTGGGCAAAACCAGACCCACTTTAAAATCGTCCGTTTGTGTATTTTTGAATGAAAAATTGGCGTTTTTATTGCTCTTGTATGTTTATTTTATGTTTTCAAATGTTTAAAATATATTTTTTCCAAAAATAAAGGACAAAAAATTTTTTCGATTTTTCGAACAATATTCAATTTTTAGATAAGGGGGTACACTTTGCATTTTTGGGCAAAAACAGACCCACTTTAAAATCGTCCGTTTGTGTATTTTTGAATGAAAAATTGGCGTTTTTATTGTTCTTGTATGTTTATTTTATGTTTTCAAATGTTTAAAATATATTTTTTCCAAAAATAAAGGACAAAACATTTTTTAGATTTTTCGAACAATATTCAATTTTTAGATAAGGGGGTACACTTTGCATTTTTGGGCAAAAACAGACCCACTTTAAAATCGTCCGTTTGTGTATTTTTGAATGAAAAATTGGCGTTTTTATTGTTCTTGTATGTTTATTTTATGTTTTCAAATGTTTAAAATATATTTTTTCCAAAAATAAAGGACAAAACATTTTTTAGATTTTTCGAACAATATTCAATTTTTAGATAAGGGGGTACACTTTGCATTTTTATTGCATATTTTTGGGCAAAACCAGACCCACTTTAAAATCGTCCGTTTGTGTATTTTTGAATGAAAAATTGGCGTTTTTATTGCTCTTGTATGTTTTTTTTATGTTTTCAAATGTTTAAAATATATTTTTTCCAAAAATAAAGGACAAAAAATTTTTTCGATTTTTCGAAAAATATTCAATTTTTAGATAAGGGGGTACACTTTGCATTTTTGGGCAAAAACAGACCCACTTTAAAATCGTCCGTTTGTGTATTTTTGAATGAAAAATTGGCGTTTTTATTGTTCTTGTATGTTTATTTTATGTTTTCAAATGTTTAAAATATATTTTTTCCAAAAATAAAGGACAAAACATTTTTTAGATTTTTCGAACAATATTCAATTTTTAGATAAGGGGGTACACTTTGCATTTTTGGGCAAAAACAGACCCACTTTAAAATCGTCCGTTTGTGTATTTTTGAATGAAAAATTGGCGTTTTTATTGTTCTTGTATGTTTATTTTATGTTTTCAAATGTTTAAAATATATTTTTTCCAAAAATAAAGGACAAAACATTTTTTAGATTTTTCGAACAATATTCAATTTTTAGATAAGGGGGTACACTTTGCATTTTTATTGCATATTTTTGGGCAAAACCAGACCCACTTTAAAATCGTCCGTTTGTGTATTTTTGAATGAAAAATTGGCGTTTTTATTGCTCTTGTATGTTTTTTTTATGTTTTCAAATGTTTAAAATATATTTTTTCCAAAAATAAAGGACAAAAAATTTTTTCGATTTTTCGAAAAATATTCAATTTTTAGATAAGGGGGTACACTTTGCATTTTTGGGCAAAGACAGACACACTTTAAAATCGTTCGTTTGTGTATTTTTGAATGAAAAATTGGCGTTTTTATTGCTTTTGTATGTTTATTTTATGTTTTCAAATGTTGAAAATATATTTTTTCCAAAAATAAAGGACAAAAAATTTTTTCGATTTTTCGAAAAATATTCAATTTTTAGATAAGGGGGTACACTTTGCATTTTTGGGCAAAGACAGACACACTTTAAAATCGTTCGTTTGTGTATTTTTGAATGAAAAATTGGCGTTTTTATGGCTTTTGTATGTTTATTTTATGTTTTCAAATGTTGAAAATATATTTTTTCCAAAAATAAAGGACAAAAAATTTTTTCGATTTTTCGAAAAATATTCAATTTTTAGATAAGGGGGTACACTTTGCATTTTTATTGCATATTTTTGGGCAAAAACAGACCCACTTTAAAATCGTCCGTTTGTGTATTTTTGAATGAAAGATTGGCGTTTTTATGGCTTTTGTATGTTTATTTTATGTTTTCAAATGTTTAAAATATATTTTTTCCAAAAATAAAGGACAAAAAATTTTTTCGATTTTTCGAACAATATTCAATTTTTAGATAAGGGGGTACACTTTGCATTTTTGGGCAAAAACAGACCCACTTTAAAATCGTCCGTTTGTGTATTTTTGAATGAAAAATTGGCGTTTTTATTGCTCTTGTATGTTTATTTTATGTTTTCAAATGTTTAAAATATATTTTTTCCAAAAATAAAGGACAAAAAATTTTTTCGATTTTTCGAAAAATATTCAATTTTTAGATAAGGGGGTACACTTTGCATTTTTGGGCAAAGACAGACACACTTTAAAATCGTTCGTTTGTGTATTTTTGAATGAAAAATTGGCGTTTTTATGGCTTTTGTATGTTTATTTTATGTTTTCAAATGTTGAAAATATATTTTTTCCAAAAATAAAGGACAAAAAATTTTTTCGATTTTTCGAAAAATATTCAATTTTTAGATAAGGGGGTACACTTTGCATTTTTGGGCAAAAACAGACCCACTTTAAAATCGTCCGTTTGTGTATTTTTGAATGAAAAATTGGCGTTTTTATTGCTCTTGTATGTTTATTTTATGTTTTCAAATGTTGAAAATATATTTTTTCCAAAAATAAAGGACAAAAAATTTTTTCGATTTTTCGAACAATATTCAATTTTTAGATAAGGGAGTACACTTTGCATTTTTGGGCAAAAACAGACCCACTTTAAAATCGTCCGTTTGTGTATTTTTGAATGAAAAATTGGCGTTTTTATTGCTCTTGTATGTTTTTTTTATGTTTTCAAATGTTTAAAATATATTTTTTCCAAAAATAAAGGACAAAAAATTTTTTCGATTTTTCGAAAAATATTCAATTTTTAGATAAGGGGGTACACTTTGCATTTTTGGGCAAAAACAGACCCACTTTAAAATCGTCCGTTTGTGTATTTTTGAATGAAAAATTGGCGTTTTTATTGCTCTTGTATGTTTATTTTATGTTTTCAAATGTTTAAAATATATTTTTTCCAAAAATAAAGGACAAAAAATTTTTTAGATTTTTCGAACAATATTCAATTTTTAGATAAGGGGGTACACTTTGCATTTTTGGGCAAAACAGACCCACTTTAAAATCGTCCGTTTGTGTATTTTTGAATGAAAAATTGGCGTTTTTATTGCTCTTGTATGTTTATTTTATGTTTTCAAATGTTTAAAATATATTTTTTCCAAAAATAAAGGACAAAAAATTTTTTCGATTTTTCGAAAAATATTCAATTTTTAGATAAGGGGGTACACTTTGCATTTTTGGGCAAAAACAGACCCACTTTAAAATCGTACGTTTGTGTATTTTTGAATGAAAAAGTGGCGTTTTTATTGCTTTTGTATGTTTATTTTATGTTTTCAAATGTTTAAAATATATTTTTTCCAAAAATAAAGGACAAAAAATTTTTTAGATTTTTCGAAAAATATTCAATTTTTAGATAAGGGGGTACACTTTGCATTTTTGGGCAAAAACAGACCCACTTTAAAATCGTACGTTTGTGTATTTTTGAATGAAAAAGTGGCGTTTTTATTGCTTTTGTATGTTTATTTTATGTTTTCAAATGTTTAAAATATATTTTTTCCAAAAATAAAGGACAAAAAATTTTTTCGATTTTTCGAACAATATTCAATTTTTAGATAAGGGGGTACACTTTGCATTTTTGGGCAAAAACAGACCCACTTTAAAATCGTCCGTTTGTGTATTTTTGAATGAAAAATTGGCGTTTTTATTGCTCTTGTATGTTTATTTTATGTTTTCAAATGTTTAAAATATATTTTTTCCAAAAATAAAGGACAAAAAATTTTTTAGATTTTTCGAACAATATTCAATTTTTAGATAAGGGGGTACACTTTGCATTTTTGGGCAAAACAGACCCACTTTAAAATCGTCCGTTTGTGTATTTTTGAATGAAAAATTGGCGTTTTTATTGCTCTTGTATGTTTATTTTATGTTTTCAAATGTTTAAAATATATTTTTTCCAAAAATAAAGGACAAAAAATTTTTTCGATTTTTCGAAAAATATTCAATTTTTAGATAAGGGGGTACACTTTGCATTTTCGGGCAAAAACAGACCCACTTTAAAATCGTCCCTTTGTGTATTTTTGAATGAAAAATTGGCGTTTTTATTGCTCTTGTATGTTTATTTTATGTTTTCAAATGTTTAAAATATATTTTTTCCAAAAATAAAGGACAAAAAATTTTTTAGATTTTTCGAACAATATTCAATTTTTAGATAAGGGGGTACACTTTGCATTTTTGGGCAAAACAGACCCACTTCAAAATCGTCCGTTTGTGTATTTTTGAATGAAAAATTGGCGTTTTTATTGCTCTTGTATGTTTATTTTATGTTTTCAAATGTTTAAAATATATTTTTTCCAAAAATAAAGGACAAAAAATTTTTTCGATTTTTCGAACAATATTCAATTTTTAGATAAGGGGGTACACTTTGCATTTTTGGGCAAAACAGACCCACTTTAAAATCGTCCGTTTGTGTATTTTTGAATGAAAAATTGGCGTTTTTATTGCTCTTGTATGTTTATTTTATGTTTTTAAATGTTTAAAATATATTTTTTCCAAAAATAAAGGACAAAAAATTTTTTCGATTTTTCGAACAATATTCAATTTTTAGATAAGGGGGTACACTTTGCATTTTTGGGCAAAACAGACCCACTTTAAAATCGTCCGTTTGTGTATTTTTGAATGAAAAATTGGCGTTTTTATTGCTCTTGTATGTTTATTTTATGTTTTCAAATGTTTAAAATATATTTTTTCCAAAAATAAAGGACAAAAAATTTTTTCGATTTTTCGAAAAATATTCAATTTTTAGATAAGGGGGTACACTTTGCATTTTTGGGCAAAAACAGACCCACTTTAAAATCGTCCGTTTGTGTATTTTTGAATGAAAAATTGGCGTTTTTATTGCTCTTGTATGTTTATTTTATGTTTTCAAATGTTTAAAATATATTTTTTCCAAAAATAAAGGACAAAAAATTTTTTAGATTTTTCGAACAATATTCAATTTTTAGATAAGGGGGTACACTTTGCATTTTTGGGCAAAACAGACCCACTTTAAAATCGTCCGTTTGTGTATTTTTGAATGAAAAATTGGCGTTTTTATTGCTCTTGTATGTTTATTTTATGTTTTCAAATGTTTAAAATATATTTTTTCCAAAAATAAAGGACAAAAAATTTTTTAGATTTTTCGAACAATATTCAATTTTTAGATAAGGGGGTACACTTTGCATTTTTGGGCAAAACAGACCCACTTTAAAATCGTCCGTTTGTGTATTTTTGAATGAAAAATTGGCGTTTTTATTGCTCTTGTATGTTTATTTTATGTTTTCAAATGTTTAAAATATATTTTTTCCAAAAATAAAGGACAAAAAATTTTTTCGATTTTTCGAAAAATATTCAATTTTTAGATAAGGGGGTACACTTTGCATTTTTGGGCAAAAACAGACCCACTTTAAAATCGTCCGTTTGTGTATTTTTGAATGAAAAATTGGCGTTTTTATTGCTCTTGTATGTTTATTTTATGTTTTCAAATGTTTAAAATATATTTTTTCCAAAAATAAAGGACAAAAAATTTTTTAGATTTTTCGAACAATATTCAATTTTTAGATAAGGGGGTACACTTTGCATTTTTGGGCAAAACAGACCCACTTTAAAATCGTCCGTTTGTGTATTTTTGAATGAAAAATTGGCGTTTTTATTGCTCTTGTATGTTTATTTTATGTTTTCAAATGTTTAAAATATATTTTTTCCAAAAATAAAGGACAAAAAATTTTTTCGATTTTTCGAACAATATTCAATTTTTAGATAAGGGGGTACACTTTGCATTTTTGGGCAAAACAGACCCACTTTAAAATCGTCCGTTTGTGTATTTTTGAATGAAAAATTGGCGTTTTTATTGCTCTTGTATGTTTATTTTATGTTTTTAAATGTTTAAAATATATTTTTTCCAAAAATAAAGGACAAAATTTTTTTTCGATTTTTCGAAAAATATTCAATTTTTAGATAAGAGGGCATATCGTTTGGCTTATGTGAAGCAATTTTTACGGATGTTTTATAGTGTTTTCACACCTAAAGTTAAAACCTGGTTTTAACTTAAAACCTACAAACAGCTGATTTTGTGTTCACATACAATTTTGATAAAATCAGGTTTTATAATACAGTTTGTCAAATAAATTTGTTAATGATAAAATAAATTCTTTGTAGAAATAGATGTGTTTGTTGTAATTATTCTTCCCACATTTATTTGAGAAACTGTACGACAGCTGTTATTGTATATATAAAACATAAATTTTAAAAATGTGTATCTAAAATTGAAATGATTTTACTATTTGTGAATGAATATTTGTGAATTGTGAATGAATTATCAGCTGTTTTCAATCTTTCTAACTTGGTAGCACTGAGTAAAACAAGGTTGTATATTATAAAATCTACTTAAAACCAATTCAAAAAAGGTTTTAAAATGGTTTTAGGAGAATTATTTTGTATGGTAAAACCAGGTTTGAAGGACTGGTTTTAAAGTTAAAACCAAATTTTGTTTTAAAACCAGGTTTTATCCTCAGTGTGAAAACACTATTAGGCATGAAACGTGCCACAGCCAAATTTGTTCCAAAACTGATCAATTTTAAGAAAAAAACAACATAGCATGAACATCGCTCAGGATCGGTCGAACGTCGTTAAAGACGATTCAGATTTGCTCAAAAAGGTGTAAATGAGCAATAATGGTTGTATGGCTATGGGAATGTGAACTAAATCCCAATCACAGCACTGGAAGCTTCCAGAAGAGCCAAGACCGAAAAAAGTACGTCAAGCTCGTTCAAATGTGAAGGTTTTGCTCTGTTTTCTTCTATTGCAATTATGTGATGCATCATGAATTTTTGCCACCAGATCGTACGGTTAATATGGAATACTAGCTTGAAGTTATGCGCCGTTTGCGCGAAGCAATTCGCCAGAAACGGACAGATTTGTACGATGATAAATTTTTGGCCAAAAACCAAACCACAATCATGCCTTAAGCACCGCATTCGCTGGAATTGGCCCCGCTGACATTTTAGTCTTCCCAAAACAGAAGACATCGATGAAAGAAAGCGTTTTGGTATGATTGAGGAGATAAAAGAAAAATCGAAGCAGGAGCTGTTGGCAATACAAAAAATCGCGTTTCATATGTGTTTCGTGGATTCTGAGGGGGATTACTTTGAAGCGCATAAGATAGTTATTGATGAATAAACAAATACTTTTAGAAAAATTTAAAATTAAGGGGTTTTTTTTATCGCATCTCGCACACAATGAAAATAGTTTTTATTTTTGCATACGGCGATTTTTTATGAAAATCGCGAAAATGAAATATAAAAGTAAAAGAAATAGATCGTGTATGTTTGGTCGCCAAAGTGTTAAACATTAGAGGGTTAAGCTTACATTTTTTATACTACTTACACACACACCACTGAATTGTATAAATGAAGAAAGCTTTTTTAAGTTCTTGCGTTGTATCGTTACATTTAAAAACATTTGCGCTTGATTTAATAAACTTGAAATGCAGCTACTTTAATATACAATTTAATTATTTTTTTTTTTTTTATTATACATTTAGATGACCCGTTACAAACAGACGGAGTTCTCAGAAGAAGACAGCAGTTCGATTGGTGGTGTGCAGCTGAATGAGCCCAGCAGTAGCACCGGCATGCAAATACGTTATCATACTGCCAGGGTAAGACACTTACGAGTACATACAAAAGTAACAACGATAAACTAATCTAATTTATATGTAAATTTTTCTATGCGAAGCTTTTTGTTCACTTTAATCAATTTTACTGATATAAACTGTATTAGCAAAGTGCGAAAATAGCTGTAATAAACATTCCTTCGTATCTACACACAAATATTTCTAATGAACTCTCCATTCTAACAGTTTCATCTAAATATTATTTGACATTTTTTTACATTTATAAAATTAAGCGGCAAACCAGAAACGTAAAATAGAACTTCATATTAGCAATTATGAACGGGAAAAGAAAAAGGACTCTTTGGAGAAGGGGAAGATTATTTTTCGCACAATATTCTCTCCTTTCTTCTCACTAAGACATTCAAATTTTCTGAACACAAGGCATTCAATAAAGGATTTTATAAGCATATTTTTTCCAGTTATTCCATTATCCTTTTTTGTGTACTCTAAAAGGAATTATGACAGTATATTTGAGCTGGAGTAGAACAAAGTAATCCCTGCGGTACCATGTAACAGGGAATCGAGAAGTATCAATAGTATGCCACTTCTAACATCTCTAATAGTTCTACTCTAATTAATTATTAGTATTTTTATAAAATTAACATTAACAAAAGATTAATGACAATGACAGAACAATAACAAATTTTCTTTAAAGGCCACTTTAAGCTGGCGCACGCGAAATCGCTTGGAGAAATTGCTAATGATAACGACCCTAATTTTGTTATTTATTATATTGATCTTAATGATATTACTCTTCAATAATGAATCTGATAAGACGACCAGAATCCTGCATGTCGAACCGCATAAAGATAGTAAGTTTGATATTCATAAATTTGAATAGGATTAATATCCATTTAAATATATTTTAGATCCTGCCATGCCCTGTTTAAATGAGCACTGCATTTTTGCCTCAAATGATATATTGAATTCGATTGATCATGCAGTTAATCCTTGTGAGGACTTTTATGGATTTTCGTGGTAATACGCAGCATCTTATTGTTTGAGTACTTAAAAAAAAACTCTATATTTTTGAAAAATAATCTCCTAAATTAGCAATCAATGGATTAAAAGTAATCCTATACCAGATGGCAAATCATCGTGGGGCACTTTTAGCAATATCGAGCAAAGAAATCAATTGATAATAAAAAATATTTTGGAGAAGCCCATGAAAACTTTTAAATCGGAGGCTGAGAAGAAGGCAAAGATCTATTATGAATCCTGTCTAGATCGTAATGATGATTTGGAAAAGTTGGGCGCAAAGCCAATGGTGGATTTCTTATGGAAAATTGGTGGCTGGAATGTTACCCATAGCGGTTTTAATATTGGAAAATGGAGCTTGGCTGACACGCTCAAGAAATTGCAAAATAGGTTGGAACAAAAGAAAAATTAAAATGAAACCTTTTTCCAGCGATTGGTCTATTTTAGGTACAACATCAACTGTTTATTTGGCTGGGCTATAGGAGAAGATGACAAGAACTCTACCCGCCATGTCATACAGATCGATCAAGGAGGTCTTACTTTACCTACGCCGGAATACTATGAAAATCGCACTGAAATCCATCGCAAAGTTTTGAAGGAATACATTGAATATATGACGAAAGTGTGCGTTTTGTTGGGTGCTAATGAGACGGATGCGCGTCGCCAAATGAAAGAGATTATGAATTTTGAAACTAAAATTGCAAATATAACTATACCTTTAGAGGAACGCCGCAACGAAGAGGCCATGTACCATCCCATGAAACTGTCAGAATTAGATGCGTTGGCACCGTTCATAAATTGGACTCAGCATTTGGATTTTGCAATGCAGTTGGTCAATCGACGAGTAACACCCAAAGAAGTTGTTGTGGTTTATGCACCTGAATTCCTAAAAAAATTATCGGTCATTATTATCGAAATGGAGAAGACAGTACAGGGCAGAAAGTAAGTACAGTAATATATTCAATTTGAGAAAAATATTCAAGTACATCCTATTCTCTATAGCACTCTTAATAACTATTTAGTTTGGCAAGCTGTAAGAGTACTCTCCCCCTGCCTGTCAAGATCATTTCGTGATGCTTACAAGGGAGTACGTAAAGCGCTTATGGGCTCTGATGGTGGAGAGGAAGTTTGGCGTTTTTGTGTAGCTGATACTGGAAATGTTGTAGGTTTTGCGGTAGGCGCTATCTTTGTACGTCAAGCATTTCATGGTGATTCTAAGCCGGAAGCCGAGCAAATGATTAATGAAATTCGTGAAGCCTTTAAGCTAAATATACACAATCTCAGTTGGATGGATAAGAGGACCAGAGAGCGTGCTATTGATAAAGCCAATGCTATTTCTGATATGATAGGCTTTCCCGATTACATACTAAGCGTAGAAGAGCTAGATAAAAAATATGCCGATCTAAATGTCACAGCGAACTCTTATTTTGAGAACAATATACAATCGAATATGTTTAACTTAAAAAAGAATTTGGAAAAATTGGATCAACCTGTAAACAAAACTAATTGGGGTATGGTGCCCCATATGGTAAACGCTTACTATACGCCCTCAAAAAATCAAATTGTCTTTCCGGCCGGCATCTTGCAGTCACCCTTCTTCGACATACACAATCCGAAAAGTTTAAATTTTGGTGCTATGGGTGTGGTTATGGGCCACGAATTAACACATGCTTTTGATGACCAGGGCAGAGAATTTGACAAATTTGGCAACATAAATCGCTGGTGGGACAATAAGAGCATTGAGCGTTTCAATGAGAAGACGGAATGTTTTGCCAAACAATATGGTTCCTACGTTATAAATGGCCGACATTTAAATGGCAAACAAACGTTGGGGGAGAATATTGCCGACAATGGTGGTTTGAAGGCGGCCTACCATGCCTTTCTTAAAACACCAATGATTAAAGAGGCTGATGTACTTAAGCTTCCGGGTCTGAATTTGACGCATAAGCAGTTGTTCTTCGTCTCATTTGCCAGGGTAAGAGAATATTTATAGCAGCTTCAAAAGGAAATTCTTTTAACTTGGAATTTTATGGTAAAGGAATGTAAAATAGTTTAAGTTTTTTTTTTTCATGGAATAATCTCGAAAAATCTGGAAAGTCTGGTTCTGTAGAGCATTTTTCTACTTAATAACTTTTTCATAGTGCTTCTAAGGTCTAGAGATCTATCTCTGTGATCACTTGCTCTGTGATCACGCACAATGAGTTGTGTCCGATCACTCCTGCATAACAGCTTCTTCAGCTATAAAGCGACGAGTAGAAATGAATATATTCGTATTTTTCAAGCGGACACGCTATAATTGGAAAACGCTTCTGTCGATCGATTTCATGTATTGCTTTTGGCTTTTGTAATACTTTATAGAGAATTTTAATTTTATAAGACAACTTTTAAGAACTTTTTAGCTTGAGTGGGAGACTGTAGTCAGCCAGGCCAAAATTGCTAAAGCTCTCGATCTGAAATTTATTATGCTCTACAACTAGAGAGAGAGATAGGCATTAACGAAGGATTTCTGGAAATTCTAAAAGTAGGGAGCGAAAAAGAGACGAATCGAACCACTCCAAATCTGTTGCACATAGAAGAAAAATTCGAAATTTTTAAATATTTCCGTTTTGAGAACAGTTAAGGTTTATTATCCTCTAATGTAGTTTATAATAAAGTTTTAAAACATATTTGGAAAAAAAATTGCGTTACACTATAATGATGAGTTAAAAAGAAATCATTTGTTTAATACGCAGTCCCCAAATGAAAAAATCATGTTCCAGCTTATGAACAGAAAAATCGTTATCGAAATACGATTCGTTGCCGATTTTCATAAAATAGGCGATAATCACAATATAAGCTCATCAGTAGGGATCGTTACGTTAATCAATTCTTTAATTATGTATTAAACAGTTTGAACACTCACAAAACCATGACGTTCCACAAGTACAGCCAAAAGCTTTCGTAGGCTGACAGCTTGCTGGTAGAACTATAGAAGAGATGACAGCTTTTAATGATTTGTATGTTAAAGGACAATTGCTTTCTATGTCTCCTGCAGTTTTTCTACTAATTTTTTATATCCTTTTATATGTTATTGATTTATTGAGTTCATATACTCCTACATACTGAGCAGCTTGGCTGCATGCCACTTTTATACTGAATATGAGCGTATGAAATAGAAATGCAAGCAATACACTCTGTAATACTGTAATACTGTTATTGACCACAATATCTTTATAAAATTTTTTCTATATGATTTGCTGAAATTTCCTTTTCAGGTTTGGTGCTCTACCGATACGGACGAAACAACTGTGTTACAATTAGAAAAAGACACACATTCACCGTCACGTCTGCGAGTTACCGGTACGCTCTCAAATATGCCCGAGTTTGCCGAAGTCTTTCAATGTAAACTTGGTTCAAAAATGAATCCTGGCAAGAAATGTGAAGTTTGGTAAAGTTTTTATATATATATATATATTTTTTTCTTTTTTTAGAATTGTTTTTATGTAGGAAATGAATTTAAGAGAATTTAACGAAAGTTTATGTTTTTAGTAATAAAACGGAATCAAAAACACAAACAACCAAACTAAACTATGAACGTAGTCAGAAAACAAAATATCTAAACAATATACTATATGTGTGATTTATAATAGTGTAAGAGATCTCTAATAAAATAATTTTTTACATATATAAGTAATAAAAAAAAAATAATAAAAAATTGGGATAAATTATTAAAAACCAAAATAATTATTTACAAGTAAATTAATAATACAATCCAAACAACTAGTCGAAAACTCCCCCCAAAAAAAGGAAAGGAGCATATTAATTGAAAACTATACTTACTTATCCGTTTTTAAAAGTATATACATACATAGAATTAAAAATCTTGAATCCGTATAAATGCTACTGTCCATTCTCACTTTTAATTGTATTTTTAATTGTACTATATATTGTAACATTTACCTGTATTATATAATTTTCCTTGAAACCTGCGAAGGCACGCTCTTCCAATCTCTGTAACCAAATCTATTTTTGTACTTAAATTATAATTTTATCAAAATACGAAAAACCAGAAAGAAATTTTTAAAAAAAAAAACCTAAAAATAGTCCGGCGAAATATTTTTCTATTTTGTGCCTAAACAAATATTAAAATGAAAAAAAAAAAAAAAATGGAGTTAAACCAAATTTATTATTGTAATTAACGTTATAGAGGAGTAGCACGTGAAAGGACTTAACGAAACGAAAACCAATTTTATTTTTCTTAAACAAATAAATGTGTAATAAATCTTAGCATTTAAGATATGTGAATCAACAATTGAAATTCTATTGAGTTTAATGCAAAAACATATCCTATAGAAAATGAAAATAAGACCCATCTTAAAGTAAACGTAACAATCTATAAAGTTTCAACTTGCAGACAGAAGTGTTAATTACAATTAAGGCGACAGTTCTAGACCACAAATCGAAAATTAATATTTGTGTACATTTTTTTTTGGCTGAAGGAAATTTTATCAATTCGGTAAAAGAGAATTTTAAAATTTCGCAAGTTTATCGTATTTCGCAATGTGTAAAAGGATATATGCCATTTATATGGCATATCCTTTATATGTGCCTCCGTAGGCGAGTGAATAATGCTTAGCCTAATGAAGCGGAGGTCACGGGTTCGATTCCTGCCTATACCCTGGGTGTTTTCCTGCGGACAAGCCAAAAGCTTTGCAGGTAGAGTTGGTTAAAAAAAAATATATGAATTAATTATAGCTATTCTAATTTTTACACCTGTCGCTTTAATTGTAGTTAAATGCTTAGAAAAGATTTATATCTGAATCTTAATTTCTTTTATAAATATATTTTCCTTATAAACAATAATACGATTCTATAGTTTCTGTGATTTTATCTAAAACCAAAAATTATATTTCAATGAAAAGCGAAAATTTAAGAAAAAAAAAAAAATTATTAATAATATTGAATAATTTAGAATGTAAAAAACACCAAAATGATTTACACACACCCACACACATACGCACATACATACATACATACATATTTACATATATTTTAAGAAACTTTTAAAACCATGAATAAATAGCAAATGAAGTTGTAATCTGTGGAATGAGTGGAATGAAATCTGTGGAATGAAAGTTGAAACTTTCCTTTCTAATCCTTTTTTAAAAGTAAGAAAGCTTTTCTGTTGGAAATTCCGATTCCTTAACGAAGAGAGTAAAATCACACGATACTGCTGGCCAATTAATTGAACCATTACAAATTACTGGTTCTATCCAAAGTTTCTTTAAGTAAATCCATTCAAGCTCATGCGTGGCATGTGGCCTGATTGAAGTGCAAAGAACTTTTCATTAATCTTCTTATAAAATATTCCAATATAATCCTTCCACTTTATGGCGGCAGAAGCAGAGAATTTACATCGATTCCGTGGTGTTTCAATCACTCTAAATTCTATCTTACGTTGTTATTTAACCAAAATGGACTTTAATTTCAATATGGATTTGTGCTTGAGACCATTTGCAAGCATTGCTGTGGAAACTTTGGAAAAGCTCCTTGCCTGCTTGTGCATGTTAGTACGCCCATTTTTTGCCTTTACTCAACTTAATAGTTTTCTCTAATTAAAATAAAATTTCATATTTACTCTTTAATACAGTTTTTTATCTGAGCTTGTCAATTCCCTTTCTTATGACAGCCCTGGAACAAAACCATATATCCTTTTAAATGGTTTTCAGTATACGAAATTTGGCTCTGCTAATTACTGGCTAAGTAATACAGTCAATGCCAACTGATTACTTATTCATACTTAGTTAAATAAATATTGATCGAATAATAATAATAATAAAAAGCTTCACTTCAACAATATTGAATTGAATAATTTGACTTATTGGGGAGCCGCTATTTTTACATTTTTTAAGGATTTTAAAATTAAACCTCATTTGCTATTTAGTCAAAACGTGGTGCTTTTGACCAAATATTTTTTTAAATAAAAACATTTTATTTAAAATGGCACAATTTTATGTAAATTAATTAATATTTATATACATAATTGTAAGTAAATTTTTGTTGTACTGTCTTTGTTTTATTAATCAGTTCCTGTTTTATTGTTAATACTAAATAGTATGACATTAAATTATGTAACATCCTTATACTCGTATTAGCCAAAAGTAAGAAAAGTTATGTATTAATTATGTATTTTAGGGATTATATTTTATAAAAATTATACTTTGAAGAAACAGTAGAAATGATATGTATTGTTTTTTTTTCTAAAGAAGTGAAACAAATAAAATATTAATGATTAAAGGATAATATCTCCGATGTTTTAATAGTTTTAGTTAAAAATATGTTATGCAACCACAGCAAGAAACCAATTTTATATTCTATACAGAAATGCATTAATAAATTATTAAAATATTCTCTGAATTAGAAAATATAGAAAGAATTTTGTAAATTCAAATGAAATGGGAGTACGAATTAGTTCAATATTCAATATTATATTCATATATTTTTAATAATAAATATCCTTATTCGACTAAATATAGCCTTTTGCAATTTACTCGTAGAGAGCTTTAAATGAAACACATTTTTGCCTGAAGGTTTTTTTGGAATTTTTCTTTATAATATTTGTGAGTTTTAATAATCAAAGTTCTCCATAGTGGAGATAAAAGAATAAACGAGAATTTCTAGCACAATATTAGCACACAGAGTTTATGAATATTTAACTTTGTATGGCGGCATTTTTGGCAAGACATTTTTATGGCAGAAAATTATACTTAGAAAACCTTATACTTCCAATATTTATATTTAAAGGACTTTTAAAGGATTCCTTTACCTTACATAAGCTTTGAGCCTGCTTGACTATACAACGCCGCATAAATAAGTTTCAAGTTATTAAATAAACTATTTATTAAGATTTATATCGATAGATTTGAAGAATATTTTTAGAAATGTTTAGCAGTTTTGCCAATCTTTTATCAATTCAATTATGAGCAGGTGGATTCTTCAACTCAGGAGAAATTATATATCATACCTTATCCAGCACTGCCGCCCTAATTGGAATACCCTTTGCTTGATTAAAATTTCACAGAAAATTCTTTGCAGTCTCGTTTAAATTTGTCTTACAAATTTCATCAATTCTTAATTAGTATACGTGTCCTATTAAAAATATTAAATTTCCTATTTTCCGACCAGGCTAATAATTTTTACAATTCTCAATTTTTTTTTCTCAATTTCATACAATTTTTATATAATTCAATTTGAGAAAATTTCTTTAATTTTTTTTTCTAAATAAAACTAATGAAAGTTTGTAATGTGAAGAAATTTTAATGTGAATCCCCAGTTTTTAAACGAATCCACTTTCGATTTTTTGATACATGGTGAAATTAAAATATATGTATATTTAATATTATTAAAAATCTTGGATCAGAGAAAAGGATTTTATATTTTCGCTTGTAACCAAAAAGCATATTTTTCGTCAGAATGGATAATATTGGCGGACAAAATATTTAATAATTTTTTTTTTTTGTAAAAACCCAAAATCAGATAAAGACGATCGTGGGGGGCAAAGAGAAATATATTAACTTTTTTTCAATTAAATAGTTAATTGAAATATACTCGTAATTATGTTCGTTATATTCATCATTTTACATATACAATATTTTTTGTTAAGTTCCAAAATATATTTGAGAAATTCAATAAATATGAAAGTTATATTCCTACTAAATGATCAGTTATGTATATATTTCTTAGTGAATGGGGGTTAAAACGGACTTGTGGTTCGAATTTCCATTTATTAACTTGTTTTATACTTTTATACAAAGCTTTGGAGTTGACTACAGGAAATCCGCTCACGCAGATTTTCTAATGCCTTAAATTAGCTTCAGTTGGAAAAATGTTGGACTATCTTACTTTCTAGGAAAATAGCTGTTATATGATACATTCCTCTGTTTATAGGGTTCACATAGACCACATATTGAAGTGAGGCGTATAGAAGTGGAAAAAGAATTACAATTTTCTTTGTTTTCTGTAAACTTGATATACTCCTATATACAGTCTATAGCAAAGAATAAAGTACAGAGTACTTTCTTGTGTCAAAAACGAATTTATTTTGGTACTTTTTCTTTTCTTGATAAATTTGAATTTGGAATAGTTTATTGCATTAGTGTATATGGCTCAGATGATGGTGTGTGTGTAAGCATTTGCGTAAAGTCTGTTCTGAAAGTGGCTGATTACTGACTCAGTTCCTCCATGGCAGTTATTACTGTTTCTGCTTTATTGGCGTAATTGACTAGAGGAAAACACACAGGGTCTAGGCAGGAATCGAACCCGCGACATCTGGCTTAGTAGGCAGCGCATTATTTATTCGCCTATTATTTTAATAGTGTTAAAAATATTTGCAACTTAATATGGACCCGGTTTTTTTTGTAAATGTTTGCAGTTCAAATCTGGAATTCCTGTTGCACTTCAAAAGCATCGTTAAGATTGTTTTATATAAATCTGTTTCCCATAGAATATGGACTCGGTTTGTTTGTAAATATTTATCCTTTTTACAGTTCAAGCCTAATTTCAGATATCTGGAATTCCAACGATGCACTTCAAAAGCATCGTATCCCATAGAATAGTTATATTTTTCATGTGTTTGCATTTTTCTGCCACCTAAACTTTTCCACAGAAATAGGTCGGCTATGCAACACCACGTAGCGATCAAAATTACTATCACGTATAGTTCAAGGAAACGAGCTAATGATTTAGAATCGTGAAAATAAATATTTTGCTCGCTTGAACAATATCTCTTTAATTCAGATATTGAGCATGATTGGAAAATTATTATCATAAATTCTATTAATGTTGTGACATCAAGAAAGCTTTTCCATGTAAATCCTGCTGTAGTTTAAAGAATTTATTAAGAAATTTATTTATTAGGGAGTATGTAATAGCACGTACAAGAAAAGCTAATTTCTTTAATATTTCTCTTTTATTTAATTTTTGATTGATATATTTTAAAAAGAAACTATTAAATACGTGATTTTTATGAGTCACAGTTCAACCAGTTCTCAACGCTTTTTCTGTATAAATTGTATTTTTCTTTGTACTTGAACAAATTTAAGTTTCTGAGAGTAAAACTTTTTTTTTTTATTGCCAGCATGAATCTTCCTAATTGAAATTGTTTTTATTTTCTTGCCAATAAGAAAAATACTTAGAGGAATACTTGTTAATGTGTACGTTGCACAGTAGTGCCAGAGGATGTAAAATAAAGGCAAATATTTTAACATGATGGTCAATAGCAAATAAAAAGCTTTTGCGGTCGAAAAAGCTGCCTTTTCATCTTTTTTATGTACATAATTTTTATTTCAACGATTTTTCAAACAAAAAAAAAAAAAAATATTCCATTGAAATAATGAGCGATGTGGTTGGGAAGGTATGGAATGGGAGATATATTTGATCATAAATGGGAGATCATTCCAATTGGCTTGCTAAGAACAAATATTGTATGTATATTTTTTTTTAAATTGTTTAAAATGAATCAACAAGCAGAAAAATTTATTTTTATTATAATTACTTATTATTGAAATTGCAGTGAATTTCCAAAAAGTAATAACTGATTAATTCGGGATATCAGCTTGTCTCGTCGCATTTTATCGCATGTAAACGTTGTTGATATCTCGTTTGAAATGAAAATTTTTTTCTCGTCTTCCCTCTATCGAACTTAAGCCTAAACGAGAAGTTTTCTTAAATTAAAGTTATAACAAGAATAAAACAATCAATTCAAATGCACTCATTTTCGTACATTGACTGATATTTATCAGCTGAAATGTAAAGTAAAGAAGGAGAGAAAAGAAATGCAAAGCAGCTATAGCTTTAAATATATAGCGGTGTTACCCAGCAAGCATTTTTAATCCAACTGCCGTTTTATTTTTCCCGCAGTCAATGATTTTTAGTTAAAGCAACAACAGCTTTAAATATATAGCGGTGTTGCCCAGCAAGCATTTTTAATCCAACTGATGTTTTATTTTTCCCGCAGTCAATGATTTTTAGTTAAAGCAACAACAGCTTTAAATATATAGCGATGTTGCCCAGCAAGCATTTTTAATCCAACTGCTGTTTTATTTTTCCCGCAGTCAATGATTTTTAGTTAAAGCAACAACAGCTTTAAATATATAGCGGTGTTGCCCAGCAAGCATTTTTAATCCAACTGCTGTTTTATTTTTCCAATAGTCAATGTTTTGTAGTTAAACACACACTAAATGGCGGGGAAAAAAATGTAAGAAAGCGTGACACAGGCAGAATCACCGTACCATCTCTTACTTAAGAGAACGCTCTTACATGGAATGTAAACTGTAAATTTTTCTGAGGTGTAAAATTGCTTATTTTTTGAAAAGAAAATTACATTAAATTATAAGTTTTAAATGTTGTTTCTTTCACCTTTAAAAAAACGCAATTACGTCTTTCTTTGACAAAAAAAAAACCTTAAGGTAGTTCTAATAACTATTAAATACGTATGTATGTACATATATAGTATACTCAATGCAATAAAGAACCTTTTCTGGTGAAAGAAGTGTTTGGCCATATTTCGCATACACTGTTTCACTGTAATAAGCCAACACGATTGTACTCGCCAATTTTTTCAAGATTTTACATTTTTTATTTATTCTCTGTTTTTATTATTTCTTGCTTTTCCTCGCTTACGATTTGGCCATAAACTTCAACTTGAAGTTTGTATAAAAATTCTTACTCACCTTAGGGGAGCCTTAGTTAACATTAGTTGATAGCGGCTGTAAGTTTGTTCTGCAAATATACTCTGAAAAACATTAAACAAAGATTATTTGAAGAAGGAAACAAACATGCACACATACACGTACACATAAAAACAAGTTTTTTTCTTAAGTCTTTAGTTTTTGTTCTGTTGCTGGCTGTTGCTTTAGTGTGACTTATATTTAACATAAAAATTTGTATGTTTAATAATTATTTTATTTATATGTTTTAGAAGTTTTTTAATTAAAATAAATTAAAAATGAAATTTGTTGTGTGGAGTTTGTGTTTTGTGGCACTTCTGGCATTTGCATTCGGCGACTCAGGTAAGATCATAATGACGGTGATGAAATAATTTTAAATGATGGAAATAAAGTTAAATGAATATCTTTATATAATTTATCAATAACTATTACATCATCTTTTATTGTACTTTTTTAAGCTTTTCTAAGAAGTTTAAAGTTTAAATACACTTTTTGTTTTTGTAGTTTTTTCTTCGTCAGAGTTTGGTTTCATTAAAGATTTCATATATAAATTTTTTTTTAATATTCTTGCTTTTAGATGCCGGGCATTTCATTCCCAAGGCTTTCTATACCCTGGATTCAGATGGCCATAAATCAAATCTGCACGCCGTTAATCCACATGTAAGTTTAATTTTATAATACGAGTATATCAACACATTTTTTCGCGGTATTTAATGAAAGCTATAGTAGATGCTATAGCGATGATTCAAGGAGATTTATTTAAAAGTTTTCTGCCTTTATTTTTTAAATGTACGTGTTGATTACATTTTGTTAATTTGTCAACATTGTTTAATCTTTAAAAATATATCAATTTTTTTTTTAATAATTTTCATATATTAATATATATATATATATATTTTTTTTAATAGACTGCTCACTACTTAAGGCGTTTACGCAGGCAAGTGATGTCAACATTGCCTTTCCCATCACCAGTTGGTGAAACTGTCAATGCACAGATACCCGATGCCCAGTGAGTATGAAAAAACATATGAATGGTTTTATGAGTATAGCCATTGAATTACAGATTTAATTACTGATTTAATCTCTTATATATAATATACTCGTAGTAGTGGGAAATTAATACAGGAATCCTTTTGAATCCTTTGAAGAAATTTTAGACGTGACGGCCGTCATTTCAAAGTATTTTTCTATTTCAACTCCAAAATTAGTGCCACTATTTTGTTGTTTCATAGGCTGGAATTGTATAAAATATTTTACTTCTTTAGTGGAAAATGTTGTCACGACATTTCTTTTTTTATGCAAAATACAGTACAACATCTCGAGACAAATAATAAAAATAAAAGTGTATTAATTAAATAAAGAATAAATAATAAAAATATATTAGAATTAAGTTTGTATTCTTCGTGTACTTCAAATTATGAAAAAAATTATAAAATTATTCCAATACTAAAATTATTATTCTTTTTCTTTTTTGTGAAAATAATAAATTTTAAAAATTTATATTTTTGTATTACGAAAATTTAAAAATTTTTACTGTTTGCAAATTTTAAGGCCTTGAAACCGAGAATACATGAGGCCTACTTATACACTTGCAAATTTGATAAACGAATAATTTTTTGTCTTTTTATTTATTATAGATTTTCAAGCCATTTTGCCGGCTCTAACGATGGCTTAACAACTGGGCAGACTGTGCAAGTTTCTGGCATCAAAGATCAGGACTAAAGACTATTATAGAGGCCATGAAGGACCAAATGAAAACCAAAATGAAAATGTTCTTAAATTTTTTACTTAATTTATTTAATCTTTTTGATTACGTGAAGAAACTTGTGAACTTTTAAATTAGTAGCGTCACTTAATCGCGGTTTCAAAAATATGTATGAAAACAAGGAAGAGGGATTGGTTACATTTGGAATGGTTTAAATAAATAAATAAAATCATCTGGAGAAATATTTTTTATATCGATAATATAATAAGATTTTTAATGTGGATTTTATAGGTTCTTGTTTTTCTATTATCGCTTATTTTTTCTGATTTTTTCAAATTTGTTTCAAAATGCATAACGAGTCATGTAACGCTGCGCAGTTTAAGGATCCAAAGGCTTTTTTATAATCGTATCCTACTGCTGCGAAATACTAAATTTATAAAAGTTTTTTGTCAAAACTTGAGCTTCCAGAACCAAAACTAACTAAGTGTAGGAAGTAATAAAATCGTTGAATAGGTGACTTATGAGGTCCTGGAATGACGATGCCCAACAACAGCCAGTATTTAAACTGAGCTAATGAAACCATTAAAAAAGTGATATATAATAATAAGAGAATAATAATAAGAGAATGTTGTTGAATGGCACAGAAGTCACAGAAATTTTCTTTTCTACAAAAATGGTCAACAGTTTACTTAAAAAGTAGTCACCCTTTCCCTTGTGTGATTCAGTCTGAAGATGCTGAACTTACGCAGGTCGGAAGGTATTGAATTTCTTTATTGCGCTACCAGACGTTGTTCAAACATTTTTATACCGAGTATCCTACAAAACAAACAAAAGAATGGAATACTGCTGGTTAATCATCTGAGATATTAAGATGATTTTTAGATTTTTAGTTTCTTTAGCAGATGAATCAGCACTTTGCCAATTAATATTTCATAAAATATTAATTGACAAAATAGTTGGTTAAAGTTCTAACAATAATAGTGAAATCATTATATATTTTTATTAGCTCTTAAAAACAAAATATATGTTCTACAGGCCCATTTTATACTTGTGGTAGAAAAGGAAACTCCATGAGGGATCAATATTTACACTGTTGTAAAATTTTAAATCAGGCCAAATCCATTGCGATAAAGCTCAGATATTTATTTTAAGGTCTCACTAGTTTAATTTATCGAAGTGTGCCATCGATCAGCCATTCGTTGAAGAATCTCCTCCATAGTGCCCAAGAAAGCATTGTTGATTTTTTCATGGAAGCTACGATACAAATTTATTTTCTAATTAATTTAGTTTAAAATTTTTTTTTTTTTTTGACCAACTCTACCTGCAAATGTAAAGCTCATTAGCGGAGCAGCACTATATTGCTTTTGAAAAAATAATTCATTTCCTTCGCCAACTTAATCCCCGAATTTAACTTCCTAGTAATTTCCCAAGCAGCCCCTCGATGGTATAATGGTTAGTATACCCGCCTGTTACGCAGGTGTCGCGGGTTCAATTCCCCGGGGAGCCAGAAGCCAAAGGCCTCAGTAGCCCAGTGCTTCTATACATATTTCAATTTTATTCATATAATTGTAATATTTTGTAAATAAATAAATTTCCCAACATTTTTCCCCGTTTTTAGATTTCCAAAATCTTCTCAATGATGGACAAAAGCTTTTTGTGGAATTTTTTTTTCTTAAATAAAAAAAAAATATATATATGTATATTTTAATATTTTATCAGAAATTAATTATGTGTAGTCTTAAATATTTTCACGTTCAACATACGAATTTTTAGCTGGAAGTAACGACGAACTTTACTTACAACAGATTCGCATGCAAAAGAATAGAAAGAAACAGGAAAAAACTGACTCGACATGCAGATTTTGTATTAAACAGAAACCAAACTCACACACCAGTGCGATTCTGTAACAAAGTAAAAGCTTTTGAAAAGAGCTTTAGTTAAACGCACGTATAGTGGTCTTAGTGGTCTCCGCTATGGTCTTTCACTAACTTACTGTTCGCTTCTGTTCACTTCTGCTTAGTGTTGATTTTAATTTGGCCAACATTAGCAAAAGCACAAAAATAAAAAAAAAAACAAATAAAGAGTTTTTTTCTAAAAAAAAAGTATGCAAATATTTGTTAATAATTTTCATTAATTTTAAGCTTTAAAAGTACACTCTTTCGTTTAAATAATGGCCTTTAGATATTCTTCTTCTTTGTATTGATTTGTTGGTGTTGTATAGTGTAATAATAAAATGTGTGTTGGAAAAAAAAAAAAATTCCAATTCAAATGAATGAAAAAATTAATAATAAATAAAAAAATTTAAATATTTGTGGCTTGGATAAACTCTACCAAAAGCACAGATGTTTGGTTTTGTAAGCTATTCAAAACAGATGTTTCTAAAGGCCTTGTTACACTATCCCACACAGTCAAACGGCTCATTCACACGAAAGTGATATAAAGTCAGAGCCTTATACTTTGTGATATCGGATAAAAATGGCGTCTATGGTGGTACACCGGTTTACGAAAACGTATGTTTTATGTTTGCTATATACAAACAAAGTAATTTATTCTATTTGGCACTGTGGAAAAGGATATAGAGGCGAATTCTTAAAATAGGACTTCTTATGACTGCCATAATAGTGATGTAACTCTAAGCCATTAACTAACTAGTTTGGCCAATGAATTCGGTTGGTAAATTATCTCAAGCACGGCTACGATAATCGCTATTTAGCCAATCACACTCACAGCATTGGAAGCGTCCTGAAGAGCCAAGACCTACCATTGAAAACATTGAAACCGTAAAGAAAATGATGTTGGATAATCGTAGAACCACTATTAGAGAGGTTGCTGATATATATTTTGGCTCATGCCAAGCAACTTTTACAGCCGTAAAACGTGCGATATGAAATGTGCGGAAATTATGCCAAAATGACTACATTTTGAGCAAAAATAACATCGCATGGTCAGCTCTCAGGAGCTGTTGACTGTCATCAAAGACGATCCTGATTTGCTCAAATAAATCATAACTGATGAGGAATCATGGGTAACGACCTAGGCTATGACATTGAAACCAAAGCCAGATTAGCGGAGACGAAAAAAGCACGTTTTGCTCACTGTTTTTTTCGATTTCAACGGCGTGGTGCATTATGAATGCTTATTATTTTTTGATCACACCTCGTATATACATTGATAGCATACAAATTTTATCGCAACGGAATGATAAAGACCATGTTTATGGGAAAAGACTTTAAACAAAAGCATATATATATATAAATAAAATTAGTAAGGTTATGTTGACTTTGAGAGTTCATCATTTCTTAACTTGCAAACGGCTCTTCCGCAAGCAAACGCCTCTTCCGCAAGCAAACGATTCTTCCGCATTTTCAAGCTGATCTTATAGTTTCTGTTTAAAGGGCCAACTTTTAACCTTTTTTCCAATTAGACAATAGGAAAAACCAATAAACTTTAGCGGCCACCGCATCATATCTCTTTTATACGTCAGCAAACACACCTATCCCCCGATTTACACGGTAGATACGTTCCTGAGAAAAACGTGTAAATCGAAAATTAAATTTTTTTTTTTTAAATCGAAAATCTTGCAGAAAATGCATAATTTTGCTATTTAACAGTTATGATTTTTTTCTATATTTTTTTTTTATTTCCCTTTCGTAAGCGAGCCAAAATTTCGATTTTAGTTTCTAAAGAAATAAATTTTCTTTGAACTTCTTTCGACATTATATGTATATAATTTTTTTTTTAATTATGTTAATTTATAATAATCTAAATTATGCAGTCACTTGTAATTTACGAAGATGGAAAATTAAATCTTTCTGAAACTGTGAAACTTTCACTCAAATACAATTTTCCGTAGATAAAACTTTAATTTTATGCAAAGAAATACAAACACAGTGTGCATGTGCAGCAACTTAGCACATAAGCTCGGGATTCCCCTTGAGATGTGTACACAGCGCACGTGTACAAACACAGTAGCATTTAATACAGTGCAATAAAAACCAAAAAAAAACTTATTTGGAAAACCGTGTAAAAGCGAAAACGTGTAAAACAATTACCGTGTAAATCAAGGTATAGGTGTACTCGTAAATTGTGTTCAAAATTCGATCTGCTGATACTTGTTTCAAAGTAGTACACGAAGTAGCATCTTTGGAATTGAAAAATCTCCAAATTTAAACAAGTTTGTCTATAAATATTTTGTTTGCAGCCATGAACTAAATGCATACCAAAAATGAACATTTTTAAGCTATTTGTAATGAAATGAAGTCACATTAAATGTTTGTGTGGTTATTAATAATAAAAATTAGCCCGCCAAATAAATATATTTTTTATTTCCTCTTAAAATCAATTAAAAAATATTGCAACGATTTTTTTCAATCATGTATGTATTTGTTTGTACGCGTTTGCTCCTACCCAGCATGCTTTAACAAAAATTTTAATTATTTTCATTACTTGCAAGAAATTAATAAACATCAGTTTGGTTATTTAACGCACAGCATCAACTCTTTGAAGTGTTAAATTTTAATAGTGCGGTGTTAAATGAAATTATGAGCACATAAAATAATTTTGTAAAGTGAAAACAAAGAATTCCAGTTAAGAGCTAAACAGGTTATTGGCCTCGATTTTATTATTATATACTCAATCAAATAATGAAGCAAAACCGCCGGCAAGATGGTTAGTAAACGCTGAAAAATATCGTTAATGAATAATAAACTATTAATTGTGTAATGACTAGAGGAAAAGAAAATTGCTTCGACTCTGGTTTTATATGCCATTTAAAGTCCTGCAAATTGTGATATTTTTAGGGGATTTTTTTGATATCGGTATATCGATAATTTTGTTGTCTAATTTTTTGCTAAAATCAAACTCAAATAATTTATTTACTACACAATGTTTTCCACTCTTCAGTAATAAATCTGAAAGCTTTTGATATCAACTAATCATGATGAGCAGGAATACTTTAAAAGCAGACAAAAAGTGAACGCTTTCGGTATTAATGAAAGTAAAGAAACATTCACTCGGTAATCAGCTGATAGTCTCTCACTCTGGAGATAGTCTTTGATAACAGATCCTGATTACAGATCCACTCAATATTTAGTTATTATGCTCTGTAGCTCCGTGTAAGAGGTATGACTGCCCAGATGTGTATTATTATCGATGTAAATTGTTTGCTGGTTAATAACAAGTGAAGCGTGATTATGCTTTTGTCACTTTCTCCAACAACAAATTAATCTCGGAGATATTAAAGCAATTCAGAAAAGCTAATGAGTAAAAAAAAATATTATAATATTTTAATAATTATAAATATAGTTACCAAGAGGCCTAATTGCGAATTATCTTATTTTTGTGCGAAATTCATTTTCTAATAAATTTTTTTAATATTTTTAAAAATTGCAATAAAGTTTTTTCTAGAGAACCATAACATATGTTTTTGTATGACATTTAAATGGTAGTGTGGCACCAGAAACGCCATATAGAGGCGACTTCTTAAAATAGGAGGCTATCACTAGCTCATTGAAGCGGGTCCTTTATGACTGCCGCTGTAGTGATGCACCTCTAAACCACTAACCAACCAGTTCAGCCAATGATTTCAGTTGGTAAATTATCTCAAGTCCAGTTACGATAATTCCTATTTAGCCAATACGAGCTGTAACAAAACCATAGCACGCTTTATTTGTTGTTATAAAAGCAGTTACTAGTATATATATATACGAGTATGCTATAGGAAAGAGCGGAGAAAGCTATTAGAAGTAGCATTTTGGAGAGTTAGTGAGAAAGAGACAAGTATAACTAAACGAATTTATTATTACTCGGTCGCGTAACATTTTGATAAATAATTATATTTAATTTATTATAAAACAAATTAAAACCATATTTCATGATTTTTATTATTCCTGGCAGTTGACAGGATGATTAGTATTGAAGATAATCAAAATGATTAAAAGTAATGAGGATTTATTTATTTATTTACCAAATATTACAATTACATGAATATAATTGCAATATGTATAGAAGCACTGGCTACCGAGGCCTTTGGCTTCTGGCTCCCCGGGAAGTAATGAGGATAATGTAGGAAAGTGTACATGAAAACGTTGGGGAAAAAGCATAATAAAAATCATGATATAAAAATCGGTAAACAAAATTAGTTAAAAGTTAATAAAGTAATTAAACAATATATTAAAATATATATAATATAAATATCAATTAAATAAATGCAATATCTATCGAAAAGCATGACTTGATAGTGACTTAAATAATTATATTTTTTCTAAACTTTGAATATAACTTTTTAAGACTTCTGAAATTCCTGCTGCAAATTATGGCTCATAATTTGCAATAGTATATATAATTTGAAGGATATACGCTAATCTGTATTCAAAAGAATTATTTATAAGTATTACGTGCTTACAACCCAGTAAAGCGAATGCTTTTTTTTGTGCTTCACTGTAATCAAGCATACAATTTCGATTATTGTTGACGCGACAGAAACAGCTAGAATTTTTAAAAATGTTTATTGATGTGTTTCAATCAGTATGACGTAATTATACAAATGATTATATAAAGAACGTTATTAGTTTTTATGAATTACGTCATATGAAATAGATATTAGCAAAGAAATTAACATATTTCCGATTAAAAGTCTAAACTCTTTGAAACTTTTTCTATTGACTTTTATAAAGTTTTTTCTTAACATTCTCAACAGCTATTGGGGCGTTGCTGCAATTTCCTAAAGCTAATTTAAATGATTCCTTAATGCTCATCTTACTGATAGTGAGTATTCAAATATTTTATTAATTTTATTTATATTTTCAATGCCAACTTACGCTAGTAATTTTTTGACTATTTGCTTGGATGTGCCACTGTAATTAGAGGCAGCTTTTATAATTTAAAATTAACTGAAATTATTTCTACAAAAAAACAAAAAAATATTTCCTTCAACAAAATTATTTTAATTGAAACATTCACATTGAAACTGGAAATGCAGGAAGTTAATAATTTAAAACGCACTTGACAGGACGAAATATTTTTTTTCACTTTTATTATTGTCAGCAGCCAAGCCAAGTCCGCGTTCATTATTGACGCTGAAATATTTTAAAACAAAAACAACAAAATATGCAGACTGATCGCAGTCATGCTATAATGGGGCAGGCACAGCCAAAAAAATACATTTTCATCAGCTTTAGATCAACTTAAATGAACTTTCATGATCATGTACGAAACTATTTCGTTTTTTGAGTGTAATGAAGAAAGGAACTCGATCTGTAAATACTTTTTTCTTTTGTTTTTTTCTTCTTTTTTTTTTTGTAATTTTATTTTGAAATGTGGTTTGTTTGTACCAGTTAACCTTGCGCAAAATTACACAATACCGGCGAATGAGAAAAGGCCAAATGAAATTGCAGAAAAAAGAGCATGAAATGGAATTAAGACAGGTTTGGCTTACAGGTTTGTAGCTGATCGCTGGTGATGTTACCAAGTATTGATTAGTGTATTTAAAGGGTTTCCTTTATTCGGAGGCATGTTGAGGAGTACACATGCAGTGAAAATACCCGCTAGTTCAAGGAGAGACAAAAGCTTTTTTTAATACGTAAGTTTAATATCAATTATTTAGTTCTACACTGAGTGTACATACACTGAGTTTCAAATGCTGGCGGTCACTAAATATTTTCGTATGTTGCATTAATTTAGCTTATTAGTTTCCAAGCAACAGAGAAGGTAAACTTTTTCTTTACGATTAAAACCACGTTATATGAAATCACACGTGGTTTAAAATCACAATTACGCCTTTTAGGTTTTTTTTTATAGCTAAAAGCTTGCCAGTAATCAGTCTAGATTATAACTTTCCTATGAAAGCATTTTAATTTTCCATAATTTTTTAAATGTTATTTCGCAAAAAAAAATTTTCAAAAATATGATTTAAAGTCTACAACAAGTTTTTGGACTGAGCTTTAATTTATTAAAATATTTTATTTAAATTATTAGCAAAAAGCATTTTATTTTTATTATAATGAGCACCTGAAAAATAATGAGTTGCTAAGCGATCTAAAGAAGAGAACGAGTTCCCATTCTAGTTGGGTAAGAGAAGGAGAGTAACTCGGAAAACTTAAACAAGCAATAGTACGTTTTTAAAAAATTTTATTTGTAATAAAATATTTTTAGACAAAATAAAAAAACAAAACAATTTTAGCGAAATATCGCAAAAAAATAATAAAAATATAAAAAAAAATTAAACTTAATATTGAAAACAGATTTTCTCTAAAATTAGCATAATTAATAAAATTCTTAATAGTTCAAAGTGCCAAGCAAGATAAGAAATTCTCAAGTGGTTTAAAAAATGTGTCTTATAGATCTATTGTAGATGTATAATATATTCTTCTCTAAAAAAAAAATCACTCAAAATGAAATAAAAGCAAAAAAAAAAAACAAAAATTAAATTTATTCAGCGAAATTAAAAATTTAAAAAATTATTATTATTATTAATTATTATTATTATTATAATTATTATATTATTATTAATTATTTAAATTAAAAGAATTTAAAAATATAATTTTTCATTAAAAGAAAAAATTAAAAAATTCTATACTCTAAATAAACAAAATAAATAAATTATAAAAAAATTGATTGGCAGACATTTTACGATTTATAAAGTTTAAAAATTTTATATATATTTTTTTAACTATTTATACTATATAACTATTTATATTATATAACTATTTATTAAATTAAATATTTTTTATTTTATTATTGAATATTTCTTTAGTCATATTTTTCCTTACAATTTTAACAAACTGGCTGTACCGAAATAGGTACAGCGGCCGCAAATGGGTTAAATATGATTAAATGTTTTTTTTTTTATTTTATTTGCTATGTGGTTCAGCTAGCCTAGATCCCTGCATTTCATTAAAAAATCTATACTCTAAATAAACAAAATAAATAAATTATAAAAATCTGGCAAAGAAAAAATTTATTGGCAGACATTTTACGACTTATAAAGTTTAAAAATTATACATATATTTTTTTAACTATTTATACTATTATAACTATTTATATTATTTAACTATTTATATTTATGTATATATTTATTTTATATATTTTTATTTTTTCTGGATATAAAAATTTCTTTGCCCGCATAGGAGTATATTTTTTATTTTATTATTGAATATTTCTTTAGTCATATTTTTTCCCTACAATTTTAAAAAACTGGCTGTACCGAAATAGGTACAGCGGCCGTAAATGGGTTAAATATAATTAAATGTTTTTTTTTATTTTATTTTATTTGCTATGTGGTTCAGCTAGCCTAGATCCCTGCATTTCATTTTCTGCTAACAACAAACTCGTCAGAGGACTTTCAGAAAACCTAATCAGAAATAAATATTTATCAGCCAACATTATTATTTCTTTGGGACTGCAGGGCAACTGCACGAGCAATATTTTTATACATTATTTACATGATCCATCTTTTTCAATTTACTTTACTAAAGTACAGTTTTCTTTAACTTTTGCATTAAGTGCACACATACATACATATTTTTCAATATAATTTGTGAGCTCATTAATAACAGATTAACGTCTGTTTTGATATCTTTTGCATACGTTATTAACACACCATCTTCGTTACAACACAATTCAAAATAACTCACATACAACAAAAAAGTTGTGGGAAATGTTAAAATAAAAGAAAAAAAAATTAGTATTTAATAATTTTTTTTTTTTTTTTATAAAAGCAGTTCAATATTGCAGTGTGGCTCTTCTGAAGTGCTATGCTGGCGTAAAGCAAATAACATACGTTAAGTTACTTTTCGCGCTTAGCGAGTTTTTAAATGTTAATTGGTATCTTCAAGATATTTGCATAATACAAGATCTCTTCAAAACGTGTGCATACAGTTCGTTCAAGTTATCTAATAAAAACTAAAATATCTGTTTCGTTACGCTTTCAGTTCTATTCGTTTTCTTCTAAAATATTTTTCATACTCTTGGAACGATTTAAATATGGCAAGCCAAGTCATTTCCAAACGAAAATGATGGGGAGTAAAATTTGTGTTAAATTCTTTTGATTTCTCCGATTTTTTTTTTTTTTTTTTTTAATAAAAATAGTTAAATTATAATGCATTTTTCCAAAAAAAAAAAAAAAATTACTGTGTGTGTCTTCTTTAAAAGGTAAAAATATTCCGATTACTAACTTCGCTCATATATATGTATGTGTATAGCGATATATCTTTTTAGGCGTCACCTGCTAGCTTACATGTTATACATTTTTCCCCCATTTTCTACTAAATTGGCGAAGGTCCCACCAATGTATTTAGTGATGTCATATGTCGTTCAGCTCATGCTAGTCTGTAGTAAACAGTGTGTGATAATTTTGCCAAAACAAAAATATTTGTAACTTTTAATTCCCATTATTCGTAAACGTGATGAGGTAATAATACAAAATATAGATCCCATGTATTCTGAATACGAATTAAGAGACTGTTCTTGAGACTATATACAAAAATCAAAACTTTTTATTAACCTCCAAAAACATGGTTTATATACCTATACGCATTTATAATTCTCAATTCTTTTTAATTCTTTTATTTTCTTGACTAGTTTTACGCGTGACCTACAAACTTTTATGCAAATTATTATTTATTTTATTGTGTTTGCTTAAAGCTGAATTAGTGTAACTTATTAAATGCCGTACGAATAAATTATTAAATGATCATGGCTGCACAATTTAATAATTATTGGATATTAAGCGGCAAGTTTACTTCCTGTCTTCCTTTTGAAAGCATTCACTTCACTGCTTATTAAGTATTTGTGTATTGAACTGCCTACTCTTGATAAACAGTTACTTATCTGCGTTTATTATTCATTTGGAGTAAATGTCACCGTGTTTTCTTAAATTTATTTTGCAAAACATTTTGAAAGCAGCAGTGATGCGATATGATATGCGAAAGGCAGGCTTTATTGCATTTCTTTTAAAGAGCCTCTGTGCGTAGGAGGTTGATAAGGCTTAATGCCAAGAGGCAGAGGGATTTATAGGTATGGTAACTCAAATAGATATTACCAAATAAAGATGATTAGTTTTTCCGCCATCATTTACAGTTGCGAAAATGTTGGTCTACGCTGGTTATCAGCTGATCTCTCTCAGCTGATTTTTGCTGCTCTCATAAAACCAATAACTTTCGAAACCAGTAACCGTACTTATTTTTGATAGCATTTTCTTTGATAGCATTTTCTTTGATAGCATTTTCTTTGATAGCATTTTCTTTTCAATTCATTTTCAATAAATTTTATCATTGCAATAAGTTAAAATCGAAAATAATATTTTTTTAAGCAAAAAGAAAAGAACAACAAAAACAATGAGTCCGTATTTCGAGAATTATTGCTCTAAACCGAATAATAAAGATTCTAACAGATGCTGCACAATTTAACCTCTATTGAGGTATCAGGCGTGGGGCAAACTCTTGTTTATACGGGTATACAAAATTTACAAGTTTGGCTCATTTACTGGCCCTACTCCGGCAGCCGGCATTCTTTTAAATTTCTGAAGTTTGGGGACTTAAGAAATGATAATTATTGTTATCTATAATAGAGCGCCAATTTGGAATTCCCCTGCTCTGACTTTATTAATGCAGCATAACTAAACTTTTTAATTCCACTTTCTACGGAAATGTATTATATAGAAATTCTTTATAACGAAAGCGGCCTATTTATATAATAACCAAACTTGGCCTTCATTAAAAATTCAGCACACTTTATATGCACCTCGTACAAAAGCACTACAGAAAATAATTCCCTTTAGAAAAAAAACGAAAACCCCCCAAAAAAAAAAAAAAAAAAAATTAAAGAAAATAATTTTTTTTTGTGTTTGATACCATCTTGAACCAAATAAATTATGACTGAAAGCAGAAATATAACAAGAATGACAAGCCAACAGCATTGAATTGAATGAGACCAGCCATGAGACAAGTCATGAGCAATTTGTGTGCTTCCCAAACCTCAAATAAACACATCCAAATTTGGCTTAAACGACGAAGTGCCAGCGAAGTGGCCAACAAAAACATCAAATGCACATCCAAATGTCAACTATTCCGATTCAAATTAGGCTGCCTGGAGGTGTGAGTGCGAGTAAGAGTTTCACGAGATGGTCTAACCGCTGATATTTCTCAAGTTGAAATGCAAAAACAAAAGCTAAGCAAAAGCCGAGCTACAAAGCCAAGCACTTTGCTGCTCTTCAACTCTGCACTATTGCTACCACCTATAGGATGAACCAATATTAAGCTGATGTGCTGTCTGCTGTCTGTCGTTACTGCTTACGGTCGGCTTTCGTACAAACTGCTTTGAAACTGCTGCGTGTCTTCTTTGGCCGGCAACTGTAGCCAACTTTTTGAAATATATTTACTTACTTTTCGGCTAGCTGAGCGGCCCAAGTGCGTATAAAAGCAGAATATTTGCACGCTTTTGAAACACAGCCCAGAGTACACTTGAAACGTGCACATCACAACCAAACCGTTTACAGTCTGCTGAACTTAAAAAATAATAATAATAAAAAAAAAAAACAAAAACGAATAAAATGCTAAAATTTGTTTTAATATCTTGTGTTTTGGCCACCGCCATTGCTTTGCCAATTGTGAGTGAACTATTCTGAATTGTGATTTTTTTTATTTTTTTAATAAAACTTGACAAGAACTTGCCTAGAGCACAAGAAAGCCACATACTCTATAAATTTCCAGTTTATACATTGAAAGTGATAAAACCGTGTTAAAGAAAATATATATTAATTTGAAAAAATTAGCCACCAGCAGGACGTTAAACAATATGCTAAAGTTGTCAACATTTTTTATAATTTTTTTTTTCATTACAAAGAGAAGAGCATTGCAAGCTAAGGACACTGTGCTCTAAAAAAAAGGATAACACGTGAAAATAAGAATTTATAACAAAAGCCCAGTTGAAATGAGAATGAAAACAATAAAGAAATAAGATGTCTTGTCAGTCAGCCACAGAAATGTGTATTGCCAAATCGAATACAAGTTATTGACTTGAAGGTTAACAGCCATAAGAAGAAAAAAATTAAACCGCGTCATCATCACAGTAAAAGATTTCCTCAGCAACAAGCCAGTTGTCAAATAATGTGACTGCACTGAGACCACAGCCACACAACGTTTAGATATTAAGCAATATTAGCATTTATTGATAATGAAACAGGGCATTCCAATAGCAGGTGTTACTTGGGCGCAAGCAAACGAAAAGAACTAAAGACTGTTTTTTGCTTAAATTAAATATGTAGAGGAGGAAATTAGTGTCACACAACGACATGCTTTTTAATTAATTTTAATTATAACAAATTCTAGAATTTGTAATTCGGAAAGCATTAACTGAACTCTGAACTTTAAGACGATAAAACATACTGGCAGTATAATTTGGCCAGGCTAATTAAAACTCATACCAAACGCCCCCGTTTTGCTGCTTGACACCTACACAGTTAATAAAAAATATTTTTAATTAAAATTTCATTAGAAACATGTAGGGCAGGGTGAGGGGTTATGGTCACACAAATATTTGGGCAATAGGGAATAGCAAAATACACTACTTTACATTAATAAAATAATTTTGCTAAAAAGTTATCTGAGTCTGTATTCCGAATGGGAACAAAAGAGTTATCAAGAGGGACTTATTCTGCTTCCTTAGGAAAACAATCTAAAACTCTCAAGCAACAGTTTGTTGTGTGTTTGTGTAACAATTGTGGTTACAATACACAATATATTGTGCAATATAGGCTGCCCACAGATAACAGCGAAATGATTACAATATAAAATAATTACAAAAATTAAAAATAATTAATTTCATTTTCTTAGAAATGAATTTTACTTTAAAGGATTTGCTTTAAAGGATTAAAAAAAGCTCACTTGCTTTCAAAGACTCTTTTGATGGAAAGCATTTGTACTTGAGGCTAAAAGAACTTATATGTCTTATTTATGCGGTACGGCTAGAATGTCAGCTTATGATACATTCCCCATCATGATCATGTGCTTTCATTTAAGGAAAAAGTCTCACTTGCATTGTACTTAACACTGAATTGGGAATGAATAAGACAAAGCAACGGCTTAAAGATCAGGAAGGGGTTTTACAGGGTCTTCTTTTTTTTACTAATAATTATTTTTATTTTGGAAAAGTTGCACATGCTGTTAAAAGAAAGGGAGATATCAAAATGCAGACTTTCTCAACATGCAAAGCTTTTTAGCTAGCTTTTAGACAGGAATCGAACACGCGACTTCCGGCTTAGTAGGTCGTGCATTATTCATTCGCCTACTTATGCACTATTATCATTTATTATTTTTTGAACAAGTCCAATTTTTTAAACTTTTTTAAATAAAACATTTTGTCATGCATAACAGCGGCTGGGCTATTTTGTTAAAGCTACAGCAAAAGCAAACACTTCTCATACAGTTTGCCTTTCTAAGCATGTGAAAACAATTTACGAAAGTCTTTTTTTTTTTTTTTTTTTTTTTCAAATCAAAATGCCGCGAAAACTTTAAAAATATAAAATATATAAAGATCTGAAATAAGGTTTCCCTATTGTGGCCAAGTGCTTGCATTTGAGCAAAAATTCTGATCCAAGTGGGATAACTGGACTCAAATGCCTTGCCAGAGTTAATTAGCTTTCCTATACATAAAATATAATAATAATAAATTTTACTTATTTAACAAATATTACAATTATATGATTATAATTGCAATATGTATAGAAGCACTGGCTACTGAGGCTTTTGGCTTCTGGTTCCCCGGGGGAATTGAACCCCTGACACCTGCGTAACAGGCGGGTATACTAACCATTATACCATCGAGGGGCTTTGATAATAAATTAACTTTGTTATTTATTTAAACTATTAGAAAATAATGGAGGCCATGGCAAGCTCACTAATTCTATAAAACTTTAAAACTTTATTACGTTCTTACCGAGACTTGCGACACTTTCACTGACATGCCTTCGATTTCTTATCCCAAATTAAGTAGAAAATTGTTTAACGAAAATTTGTATAAAAAATATTTATTGCCAAGTCATAATAAAATAATAAAAAATTATTGAATTGCCGCCAATTATCTAATTTGTATCGATAGCATGTCTATAACAAGTTCATCAAATATTGCTGCGTGTAATCGTAGCTTAACACGTACGGTGATTGCAGGAATATTTAATTCCACATTCTAAATTAAAAAAACTAATAATGCAAATTAGCTGACTTTTATTTGAAATCCATCACCACTGGCTTTTGAAAAAGAAATGCCAGTCAACCTCTAGACACGAGTCCATTTCCTTGTGGTAAATACCCTTAAATACAGTCAATATTTCAAACTTGCGCAATTTGTGCGAGTAAATGCCAGTCTTTATTTATTAAGGCCAGAAATAAAAGCAACAGCGGACTAATATGGCACAATAATCAATCATTATTAAGGGAACCCTGTATCCTAATGCCACCATCATTTGAGGATGCTGTGTCGTACAAGTGTGTTCAGTATTACGGAACACAATATTTACTTTCCCTCTATACTCGTACATTTTTATTAATTTAAACGAAAACAATATTTGTTGGCGAAACTAAAGAATATATTTTTCCACATTTTTCCTGCAGAGTCAAGAAGAAGCCGAAGAAAAAGCTGAATTGGAACGAATCCAAAATGAATCTGCTCAATATTCTTTCAACTCTCATGTCGAAGATAAAATAAATGACAACATGATTGCCCGCGAAGAAACTCGTGATGGTACAAAAGTCAGCGGCATGTACTCGTACAGCGATGGTTTTGTTATGCGCACCGTTCACTACGAAGCTGATGAGAAAGGTTACCGTGTAGTCAAGGAAGAAATTCAAGAGATTGGTGATGGCCCCCAATACAACCCCGCGGGTCAGGCTGATATTCAAGGTTCATTGATTGGCAAGTACTCAATCAAATTGGATACCGATAAAGAAGAGCCCCATTACAAGGATGTGCACGCTTAAACCGAGTAGACAACCAAAAGCAGACTAAAAGCCAAGAGATTTAAGTTAAACACAAAAACAAAATTGATTTAGTTTGTATTTCTAACATTTAGAAATAGAGGCAGAGCCAAGAAATCAATTATTCCCATAATGTATTTCTTAAAAAGTCAGATGAAATTCTTTGTTGTAATTGTTTTGTTAAGTAGACTACAATCTTAAAAATATTAAAAAACAATAATTGTATATTTAAAAAATGTGTCTTTTCAATTTTGGATTGCTGAGGCTCTTCGCAGTCTTTGTTTGAATTAGCAAAGCTAAAGACTCGAACTTGTGGAGTTTTCTTTAGATAAGTCCAAAAAAAAAAAAAAAAAAAACAAAAGTTTGTTTTCCTTTCTCGATACTGTGAAAGCTTGGGAGGGAGCAAAATTGCACACAAGAACTCTGATGATGAAATTAAAACTTTAAGGCATCAGCCCAGAACCCTGCACAGCTTCTCAAAACTTGTAATTTTATTGAGAAATTAAATTGATAAAGTTAGTTAGACTCTCTCCCCTAGAAGGAAGGGGCAAATGCCGATAAGTGGCGAGCACCTTTTTGACCCGACGGTCGGTGAGTTATTGCCAGTTGGTTATTATTGGTTGGCGAGTCTAGATTATTTGGATCGGGATTGCCTGGCTTACTAATCGGCCACTTAGAAGTTCGATAATCATCTATAGAAGACTCAACCAGTCAGCTAGAAATGGCTGAGCTCGTCGATACAATTCCAATTTTCGCCTGCCATTAAAGAATGTTCGTGAATTTTTGTCATGCTCATTTTCTTAAGGAAATGTTGATGTAACGAAACCAAAGTCACTAAATTTATAAGAAATTCACTTCGAAGATAATATACTTCGAGGCATAGGAGCTGTATTTTATCGGCTAAGTAAAAATAATTAATATAAGATATCCCACCTCTATACCTTTTACCTTGTTCGTCACAGTGCCTTGCAGGAAGCCCGGCTAATTTCTTAGAAACGTATTTACAATACAGGAACTTAATAATGAATTAATCTGTATTATTTTATATTTTTAATCACTTGAAATATATCTGCACTAAATTTCTCACAGTGCATTATTCGAAAATATAGCAATTTTTTTTGTATTTTTGCTAAGTTGGCTTCAATCTATAACCAGATTAACTACTGCTTAAGCCACTTATAGTATAATTAAGCCACTTATAGTATATAAAATAAACATATAAAATTATATTTAATAAATAAATAATATAAAAAGAAATAGATTGGCTTTCTAAAATATTTAAGTAGTTCTTTGCGGCCACATTCAACTTTACAATAGACTCACTTTGTCTTTCCTTTTCCGCCTGGTTGAATTTCGTGGATGAGTGTATTTAATAGAAATAGCAGGAGAGGCCTATAACGGTTTATAATAAAGCTCTGTTTACACGGTGATAACGCGGAGGCCCAAGTCGAAACTTTTCAGTTATATATAATATATATCATTATCATCAATTAATTATATTGCGAGTAAGAATGTAAAACTAAATGTAAACAAAATATATCGTCTTCCTTTTTACAAAATTTTAAGTATGGAGTCTGGAGTCTACGGGATATAGACTGAAAAAATGCAAAATTTTAGCACCGGAATTTTTTTGTGACCAGCTATTTTTATTGACTATACTTATGAAATATAACAGATACCGCTTCGAATCACATCTGTAGTCACTGTTTGAAAATTTCGGCGAAAATATATTCGTTGCCTTTAATTTCGCTTAAATGTTTTGCCTTGCAAGGATACCGTTGCCAGCAAGGGTTTGTGGTTGCCTTCACATTTTGAAGCCACCCAAAACTTTTATTTGTCTGTTTGAAAATTTCGGCGAAAATACATTCCTTGCCTTCAATTTCGCTTAAATCTCTTGCCCTGCATGGACACCGTTGCCAACAAGGGTTTGTGGTTGCCTTCACATTTTGAAGCCACCCAAAACTTTTGTTTGTCTGTTTAAAAATTTCGGCGAAAATATATTCGTTGCCTTTAATTTCGCTTAAATGTTTTTCCTTGCAAGGATACCGTTGCCAACAACTTTTTGTCGTGGCTTTCACATTTTGAAGCCACCCAAAAACTTTTGTAATGGAAGCAAAATAAAAGAAAGGGTTAGTCCCTTTTGAAATTTCGATAATACAATTACTCTTGAATGTATTGTCTGGAACTGGTCACCTGTTTAAAAAATTATACTGTAAAAATGGGCGATGAAGTAGACACTTTTGGCACTAGTATGGGCCAAAGGTACTGTATATGCTTTTCCCACAATTATATTCTTTCCCATAAAAAATGAAAGTCCATTTTTGTCACAAATAAGTATGTTTGAACTGGAAATTTATTTGCCACGACCAACCAAACACAATTTCTCACTTTCTAATATTTTTCGCCGTTTTTTTTTTGTTTTTTTATTTTTTAAATTTTTGTTGTTTTGTTTTGGCGTATAACAAAAGAATTATTCATTTAATAAATTCTTGTTAAAAAAAAGGAGTCACCTTCAGTAGATTAATATGGGAATTGCCTGCAGTGCGCCGACTCCTCTGCCCAATGCTCTTACCTTTATGCATTGTCGCAGTGGCTGATGGTGGAGGCGTTGCGGTGGCCATAAATATAATTAGTATTCACGTTGCATTAAACGAAATAAACTTTATAAATTAGCCATCAGTATTTTTATAAAAATACCAAATTGTTTATTTGAATTCTAGAGAACGCAGCCAAGTTAGAATTAATACCAGTATGTGTAAGCAAGAATTTAAATTTGTTTATAAAATTATACAACTTCTTTCAGTAGGTACTCGTATAAATGGGAATGGAGTCTACGTGACATTTCTAATATTAAAAAAAAAAATCTGCCAGTAAAATACAAACCTCTTTTAAGTTTTTTCTCCCAAAATGCAATTTAATGCTATTTGTAGGCAATAAAATATCTATAGTCTTTTTTTTTTCATTTTTATATATTCGTATTCGTATCAGAAAGTATCCCATTTACATATTGGGTGTTTGTACGTACGTGCATATATATATTTACAAGTGCATACTTCCATGTATAAAATGGAAAATTATTAATTTTATTGTCTGCTATTAATCAAGACACTCGGCTATTCAGAATTTTTTATTACTATGAGATTGGGTTTTCGCAAAATATTTCGTCCTAGTTCGACTACCAGCATATCTCAATTATATTTTGTACATCTAAAATAATATTAGTATACAGACTGGTGATTTACAACATCTTTCTCATCACTCTCAAGCTCACAGATTGTGTGCTTTTAAGTTTCGTATAGTCAAAAGTTAAATACATATTCACAGGTACCGCGTACTGCCATCTGAGCCTCCTTTACACAAAGCCGATAGATATCCTTCTCTTGAAAAGGTATCTTGAGTTCTCAAGATGAGTTATGACATGTGCACAAAAATGCAACTGTCTCAAGGCCAGGAGAATTTTAGGTTCCGATTTGCAAATGCATTCAGTGAATCCATCTCTGACTGGAGTATTCAATGCTAAGTTTCATTCAATGGTGGTATGCATCCCAACTCACATCCGTGCTAACTTACTAATCGATCTACAACTATTGAGCTTCTCAACATACCACAAGGCTAACAAGAACAATCTTATAAATAAGTTTATATGAGGTTGACTCAAGAGAAACATTTTATTACTTTCGAAGGGATCGTTTTGAGCTCAGCTCAAGCAATATCCTACAACAGAATTTCTTTAGGTTGGGAGGATCAATTAACAAAAATAAATTTTTTTTAGCTTTAGCAGGAGGGAGATTTTTAAATAGGAATTCACCTTTGATAGAAAGCAAAATAGGGTGTATATGATTTTTCTATAAAACTTTTTCAAAGTCATCAGTAGACCTTCAGGTCAACAGTTTTCAGAAATAATTTTGAAAATTTATTGTGTTATTACATACCCTGGTCTCAACAACCAATTGAGAATTACAAAAAAAAAAAAAAAAATAAAATAACAACTTTACACAGCAAACAAATTTTACTTAATATGAATCCATTTCATTCCTTTTTTTTTATCAAACTCTACCTGCAAAGCTTTTGGCTTGTCTGCAGGAAAACAGCCAGGGTCGCAGGAATCGAATGCGCGACCTACGGTTCATTAGGCTGAGCATTATTCACTCGCCTACGGAGTTAATTAGCGATTATAAGTTTAGATGGCAATAAAAGCATTTGTAGGACAAAAGAGACCAAGAAACTTCCAAATCAAGCATTTAAAAAAATAAATTATTATTTTCCACAAAAAAGGAGAAAAAAGTACAGTGACGCAAAATAAATAAACTACTGTAAGGCATTAAAAGTTTTTGCGTAAATTTGCAGCAACAAAACTTGCACAGTGTGAATTTGTGCAAAATTACCATTAATATGAGTTCTTCGATATATTTATGACTTCAAAATTATGGGTTGTATTACACAGCTTTTTCTCCTACATATACCAGATAGCCTGGAATTTCTAAACAAATTATTATTAGATTTAGTGCTTGAATTTTAGTTCATCTTTTTAGATCACTTTATATTTCAAATTAAGCTTATGTAGCTTTTTTTATCGTATCAATAACTCTTTAAATTTCATAAAAAGCTTTTTAATTTCAAATGGAGGGAAAAAGTTGAAACAGATAATTTTAAAACTGTAACCCTCCGTGGCCATGAATGCTACCATTTCATAATCTTAAAAGCCGAATTTCTTTATTTGTTTAAACATTTATAATAATTATAATAAGCTTGATTATTTTATAGAACCTCAATGCTTTTTAAATAAAATAACTTTTTTAAAAAGATATTTCACCTTGGCGAATTGGCCAACCCAAAAGATTTCTTTGTGTAATAAATTAAGCTAAATCTCTTATAAGTTGTCATGCATGTGAATGCAAGTTTATTCACTTGGTAGCAAAATTCCTCTTTCGGAATACTAAAAACTTTTATTTGTTTAACACAACGTGCCACATATCTTGGCTAAAATCACAAAAAGATATCGTTAGAAAATAATAAGGACCTGCTTCCATTATTCTATAATAAAGTGAGTGATGCTTTTATGATAATTATTTAAAGTATGTGAAGTACTCGTATGTGTATGATTTGTTTGTCATTCATTTGACATACAAATTTACTGAGGATTTCTTAAAGAAACTCCTGTTTATACATCAAATAAATTTTAGTTGAGCTTTTGAATTGTGCAGTCAAGTAAATCCATTAAAATAAACAAAATCACAAAATCTAATAATTTAAAATTAAAAAAAAAAAAAATTTAATTTCACACAATATGCAGCCAATGGCCCTAGCAGTCGGGGCCCCTACACATATTTTAATTATATTCATATAATGGTAATATTAAATAAATAAATTAATTAAAAAATAGATGACTCTCAGGGACTATAAACTGCATAGTACATCCCATTAGGCCAATTTTTGATAATTCCAATGAATGTGACCTGATGGCGCCAATATTGACTGGCATATTGTCTTCTAATAATTAAAAAGCTCTGAAGCTCCGTTAAGCATCATGAACAAGGAGAACAATGACCAGTTATAACAGAACAGAATAGCTTTTTCTACAAAGTTTTAAAGACAAAAATAATAAATAATAATAAAAAAATAAAAAGTTGTAGCAAAAGATTTATAAAAAAAAATTAAAAATAAAAAAATTGTACATAAATATTTTCTTATTTTTTTATTTCTTTTTCACTCATTTTCCTTATATTTATTTTATCCTATTTTTCCCCTTCTATAACCTTTTACAGCTACACTTTCCTACCCTACTTAAGATCGTACGATTTTTAACTAGAATCAAAGAAAATAATAATTTATTTTCACTTTATTATATATCTGATTATGGAAGGCATTTTTTTAATTCTACCGAAGATCTATTGACAACGATATGTTATAACAAACTTAGGAAATAAAAATAAAAAATTCACATATAGATATAATGCTTTCTTAAATCCTCTAAATAAGGTAAAACTGATTATATTGATTTTATATTTTTGGAATTACTTTTTAAAAAATCGATTGAGAATTACAAAAGCTTTATTTTTCAAGCTTTTATTTTTTATTCTTCCTCAGAAATACTTTTATTGTCAAAAGTTGGATGACTAATTGTATAATTAGTATAGGAAATACCTGTTGATTTTACTTTTGTAATTCTCATTTAGTTTTTTGGTTTTATATACAAGTAAATACGTATTTAATACGAATTAAAAAATATAATTAATGAATATTTTAATTGATTTTTAATCATTTAATGATTTTTGAATATTTATAAAAATAAAAAGTATTTATGAATATTAATCTTAAATCAACAATCCAATAAAATAAAATAAGAAATAAATGAAAAATAATATCACTTAGAACTACTATGGCTCAACAGTGTTATATATTAATCATAAAACTAATTGTAAACCAGTCTCTGGCACTGACCTTGCTGGGATCGCATTTACTTTCGCATATGTATACTTTAATATACGAAGTGTGATCAAAAAGTAAACGCTATTTTCAAATTTCGTGAGTTTCGTACGAGTGTAATGCGAAGCCTGAGCTTGTCAGATTTGTCATTTAATGTCAGAGAACATTTATTGTCAGATTTGTGGTACATGTAAACATAAAAGTGTAGTAGAATTAGAAGTTTTTTTCATCGTTTTTCTCCATATTATCAATACAGCAGCAATATAGTGCAACAAGCGTTATAATAAACCAACCATGCCAACTCACAAGTGTAGTCAGCTAACACTTTTTGTTACATACAAGTGTACCACGTGTTTGAAGGTTGTATTGCAGTTTCATGCATACTCGTATGTGGCCCAAATTTTAGAAAAATTCATTTTTCAAAGAACTGAAAGAATATAAATAATATATTTCTTTTAAGAATTGTTTTATTGTCTGCCACACATTGCAAGCATTTGCTGAAAGTCTGCGAGGCAGTTGAGTTGTGGCAAACGTTTAACGTTACGATGATTGCATACGATTGTTTTATTGTTTCTGGCATTTGTTTACTAAAAATAAAGCACATGCAATACTAGCCCGTATTGAAGTAACAAAAGTGTTAATTGTTTAAATTTTCATGATAATGTTATTTTTTTTTTAGGTAATTGGGGTTTCATGTTTGTTATCTACACGTATGTCAAATAAACATTGACAAGTGGGATGTAAAAATATGCCAAGTGTAGCCACTATAATTGCACTTTATCTTTAGCAAATAGATAAAAATGTTTAAATTTTATTCCTTCAGGAAATTAAAATAAAAAATGCTTTTAAATTTTTACACACAGTATTCTCTATTTCGAAAGCTGACAATGATTTCTTTTTTACTTACTGTTTTATTAATTGTTAAAATAAATATAAATAATAAATAAAACATTTATTGCCTTTTGTAAGCAACGGAATAAGTGAACTAATCATGATTTGATCACTTGCGTATCCAGTTTTGTGTCAAGACGATCTTTCTAAGCAGATTAATAACATTCTATTACGAAATTTTGAACTCAATCTATCTATTTTTTCTGTAGAGTTGCTTAAATTACTTTTGTTATGAAAATAAAACTCTGCTAAAAAGAGATTGGGTTTCAAAACAGATCTTGTCTTTGCTAACCGTTGAAGCGAGGACTCCAACCCAATGCAATCAACCAATGAAATCGATACTTGATATCAGTTATGGTTTTATCATTACTTGATCTAAGGCAGCACGAATTAAAAAAGCAAATGCCACATTCGTAAAGACAGTATAAGCAGGAAATTATTACGATGTTTGACGAAATAAATATTTTGCGGTGTTTTGAAACAGGAAAAATAAAATCCATCACATTTTTATTCTTAAAATGGTTATTAATTTCAGAAAAGGTTAAACATATAGAGGGCTTCCGATATTCTGTTTCTAAAGCAATGTAAAAGCTAACAAAAAATATTAAATTCAAAATTATAAAATTCAAAAATATAAAAAATGTTGTGTTTGTGCCTTAAGTCTTAAGACAAACACTGTAACGGCCCCCTGATTTATGCTACAGAAATTTGCCTCTTAAAGTAAACAATATCAATAAAAATTGCCACACAATCCAATATTCACAGAGCATTAACTCAGCAACCGCTGCACCGATTACGATGCTTTTTGCACCACATGATAAGCAGGAAAGGCAATTAAGCAATACTTTCCTTTTTTTGTAACTATAGAAAGGAATGCTTCCAAAAGTGATATGAATACTCTCCTTAGAATATACATACTGCACTCAATTTTCCGTCTATAGTTTAAAAAAAAAAATAATTTAAAAAATTAGTTTTAAGCAATATGAAGGCTATTTAGGAAAACTAAAAATGCCATAATTCAGCAATCGCTTAAGCGATTTGGACTACGGGATAAAGGAAAAGATATCTATAGGTAGTCAAGAAATAATCCATCACAAGTTAGGAAATAACGTATCTCCGTGAAAACGTATTAAGCATGCAGAAATCCGTGTTACAGGTGCTCGGCCCAAATCTGCCGGCAGGTTTTTAAGATAAAGGCAAAAAATTAAAATTTCAAAAGTGTCCAAAAATTTAGGCTTGTGTCCTAAGTCTTTCTTTATGTCTTGCTTTAGGGGGAAGGTGAAGGACTTAAGAGACATGCATTTTACTTGCAAGAGGAAAACTGAAACGGTTCTTTAATTTATGTTGCAGACATCTATATATTGCGATTTACAGATTATTTTATATCCTTTCAGCATTTTTTTATTTCAATTAGCCTTCAGGTATTCTTATACATGACAAAGCATAATGCCAGAGTTAATGTCGACGTCTTAAACGCCATCCGCACGTCGTCAACTGTCAAAAAAAAGTTGAAGCGTATGAAATTGTATGAGAGCTGTTAATCTCAACGACGTCTGAAATTAAACGCTGAAAAAGTTCAATCGATTTCAACTTTTCCAGCGTTTGTACGGCGTACCATGAAACGTCAAACCAATTTTACATACATAATTATCTGATTATTGTACTGTTGCTTTTTTTTTTAATTAAAATGAGCTCGGATAGTACATTATATGAAAAAATTATAAATGCTGTTCGCGAAAACGAACGATGAACAGTTCAATTTATTAATTGAATTATTAAATTTAATATATTAATATTGATGTTATAGGGGGATAATATTTATTTTTTATATATGTATATAATAATTAAAATTTGGTAATATCTCCCTATAAAAACAAATATATTTAAATATTAAAAAATATTTATATAACAAATTCTCCAAGAACTTTAAGAATACAGTTTTTAAAGGAGAGATTTGGAAAAAAATAAGTAATAAGGATTTAATTACAAATATTTCAGTAGATAAATTTTCAAATTAGCAGTGTATATTTAAACGTCGTGTACGGCGTTGAAATTAACAGCAAAATGAAAGTAAACGTCGAACATCACAATTTCAGCGCTCATACGCCGTTTACGACGTCGACATTAACTCCAGCATAAGGCCAATGCCTTGGCGAGTACTGTAACAGCTATAGACGGAAAATTGAGTGCAGTATGTATATTCTAAGGAGAGTATTCATTTTACTTCTGGAAACATTCTTTGCTTTTTATCTAATTTCTGATTATTAAATCTGAAAAAATAAAAAAACAAAGAATAAATCCAAAAATTGTCTATTATTAAAACTCGTTTTTATTTTGGGTTATAAATATCGAGTTCCTACTGTACTTAAAAAAAATGTTCTAATTCCACTGCATTTCGTAGCCTTAATCACCATGAACAAACAAACAAAAAAAAAAAAAAATAATAAATATGACGTGATTTAATCTTTTGGAATTTATTATAAGTGATTATTTTTTTTTATTATTTTGCTCATTAAGAACTTTTTTATTTAATTCATTGAAATTCTTGTACTTGGCTTAGTATGCTTAAGATGAATTATTTAGATTTAACTCTTCATTTAGCTGAAAATGATCGAAAGAAAAAATATAAAAATTAAGATGCAGGAAACTTATTAAAGCATGCAAGGAAAGGACGACTATTCATTTGAATAGAATGTTTTGATTGCCGAAAACTTTTAAATGAGTTTAAAAAGTGATTAATGTTAAACTAAGAAGATGCATTTTAACCCACTTTGCAAAATTTAGGGGAAACAATTTTTTATTCACTATTTTATGATGGTGGCGCTGATAAAAGGAAAGTGCTCAGAAACTTTTTAATTTCACACACCACCAACTGTTGGGTTCTTAAAAGAAATTTTGTGAGCATTATGTTGGAGAAACTAATAAAAAATAAGCACAACAGTCATGGCGATGAAAGCAGGAAAATATATGTTGGAAGTAAATGTGAAAATAGAGTTTGCAAAAGATAAAGAAAAACAAGAGAATTTACGTTTGAAGAGTGCATGCATAATGCAAATCTTTTTTTCCACCACATTTTTTCATTCTGTTTAATGTTTTTAAAAGCATTCACCGTGTAGCAAGGAAATATAAAGACTACCACATTCTACACATATATACATCCATACATACATACATATATTTTATTATATTATATTGCCTTTTAAATAAATTTTCTTGCAAAATATTTGGATTCAGGTGATGTTATCGTAAATGGAGAATAACTTGTCTAGTTTGGTTATAAAGGAGAAAGATATACTATGATCTTAATAAAAAAAAGGCAGTTCGTTGTCATCATTTAGAGCTAATCGAACATAAATAATAAACTTTTTTTTCCTCACCGGCAAATTGCGGGTTTAAAAAATACATAAAAGAGTCAAAATAACATAAAATGTAGCAGATTTGTTATTGAAGCATTAAAGTGTGACTAGTGTGAGCTTTTTGTCCTTGTGAGGGAGAGGTAGGGTTTAAAATACCTTCGTAGTTCCGTACAGTGATCGTAATCACTGCCCCGAGTAAGATAACCAGTAAAACACTCCCACCTCTTTTTTGCTGTTTACCTCCTTCCCGAAACTTTTTTCTGTATTACATCGGAAGAACGAGAGCCTCGTCCTATAAAGGATAAAAAGCTTTAATTAGACCACATCTGGGCCTGTCATTGAGCATAACCTTTTTAATATTATACTTGTTTATTGGCAGTTTACCGGAATCGATATTAAATTCGTCCTTCTTTGATTTTAAACATTGTTAGGTAATGAATACAATAAAATTGAGTTCTGTTGAGTTGGTAATGCAGTTGGATGAACGCAATTATGTGTAACCGCTACTTGTGACTCATCACTCGTTTTATGCCTCACTTAAGCAATCGTGTTTTCACAAAAGAAGTAGACGAAAGATTTCTTGGTTTTGAAAATGAACAATTACTGGCCTATTGTGAATGTTCAACTTCCGGAACCTAATAATTTTACGAACAGGAAACAATTACAATTTTGTTTCCTTTTGTTTACTAATCAATGCTAATCTTAATTACATCTTAATTATATTGCTTAGTTTTTAAGGTAAAGTCGCATTATATTTTTTCAGTAATTTCAAATATTTGAACTCATAGTGTATTGAAATTGTGAATGGCCAGCATAATTAGAGTTTCAATTCCTTCATAAATTCTATTGGATTATGACTAACACTTTTTCAAGTGATACTGCGAAAGTTTCAAAAAATTTAAAACATTCCAACCTTGATTGAATAGATAATTTGGCTACCTTTACAAAAAGAATTTACACCTTTTAAATAGTTTCCACAAGTTTTCATGTTGGAAGAAATTTTTCCAGCACTCTTAACATAAACCCGCAATTTTACTTACTTGTTTTATAAAAATCAACTACGAATATACTGTGTTGAGTTAAATAATACTGTAGCGTAACCAAGGCAGTCGGTATGACTCATGTAAGGCATTATTGCAGCCATTTGACACTTTAGGCATGCACTGGAAAAGGCGAACTACTACATATGCGTGCCTAGTGATTGCATTAACTGAAAGTATCTCTCTCAGCCATATATCCTGTGCAAGCAGGATGAACTTGACAGTATACTGTATTATCCAAAATGGGTTTACAGAATTGGTTCGGAGTCACGTATAATATTTTTTTCGCTCGCCTCTAAATATCTCGCCTTCTCATCACTCTTTGTAAATAGAATTCGGTTTTTGGGTTTCGAGTTAAGTTTTTACCATTTTATGCACTATGGGCTCCATTGTGCAGGGTATACAATTTTTTTTTGCAGTTGCCTCTGAGCTTTTGAAAAAGAACTTTAGCATGCATCATATAAAAAATAATGCATAATTTCCTCATACCATAATAAAATCTCTGTATTATGCGAATCCAAACGCAGATGTCTAAGAATTTCGGCCATTTTGTTATTTAATTTTTATGATTCTAACAAGTAAGCTTTCAGTTTTTTTTTAGCTTTATGGTAATTTAGAGCTTGTTGATGGAAAAAGCACAGATCCACAAGTAAAAAAATTATTATAATTTAATAATTATGCGAAAGATATTTTTCATTGCTGGAAATATGCTAATATAAATAAATGTAATTTATACAAACTTTAATTAGTTTTTGTAAATATTTATTCACAGAAGAGAGTGTTAATGGGAATATATATATTTCTATTAAGTTTCAAATATTATCAAATTCATTTTGCACACATATAATATTCATGAAATGCCTTTAGGTATTCTATTTTACAATATTGCAAAAACCTGTTGCTTAACACAGAGCATGTTCTGCAAACCTAAAACTCCAGTACGATTTCCCCCCGTTGCCTTTTGTATATTTCGCCAGATCTTTATTTAATGTTTTGCAGTTGATGTGAATTTAAAACACAATTTAAAACATTAATAGAAACGCAATTACAACGATTTAATATATTTATTTTAAATCATACTTTCACTTAATGGTTACTTGCAGAATATTTCGAGTGTAAGACATGTTTTGTTTTGTCCTTAATTAGCAGGGCCTTGGATAGCAAAACAAAAAAAAAAAACATGAGACCTTTCAAGTGGTAGTCCACTCTTATTAGAAGTGATCACTTGACACTTTGACTTTAAGCCGTTGACAATTTATATGAATTGATATCAAATTTGATATTCTTCGAGTGTAAACATTAATGGCTAGAGAACACAACAAATTTGCTTTAAATTGATTTGCCAATGCAGTTTGTAAAATGTTGTTTATCAGTTTTAGCTTTTGAAACATGTATGGTTATGTGTGCATGTATAAGGCATGGCGAACTGGATGCCATACGTAAACGCTTTAACTTTTCGTCGCGTCTATTCAGCGAATTTAATGTGTTAAGTGCTACAATTTCGCACAAGTTTTGCACAAAATGTCATACTATATGATTTCTGAAACGTGACACTTAAATAATGTGAACTCTGTGCTTTTGCCAATAAATTTGCCCTGATATGTGAACACAAAACAAACGCTTCCATTGCTAGTTTTACCAGGCTGCCTGTGCACTCCTTTTTTTTCGAGCTCTCGAAACTGTGGCAAAGAAACAAGAATGTAACGACATGACATGCACATGCATGCCGTTGTGTTAGCATGAGGCCATGCAAAGTAATTGAAATGAAAGAAATTCAATTTTTTTTTTTTTTTTGGTATTAAAGCGCTAATTAATTTACCTTTAATCAACTGCATAGAGCTTTACTGTCGTAGAGACACTGTTTAAGAAGGAATTGTTCTATTGAAAGATTAAAATTTATTTAAATAAATAAATCTTTAAAATATGATAAAAACATATTTAAATCGGCGGAAATGTAATGCAAGACTTTTATAACGAATTTAATAATAAAACCTTATAAGTTTATGATAATTTCGCCTTGTAGTCGTTATATTATGCAGGAAGTCTCATTTAGAATATGAATATTAGCGGTCTATGAAATAGAGAATATCCCGAGGTTTTATTTAGTTCCAAATCAAATCGCACGATTTGTGCAATACGGCATGTCTGATAGAGAAACTTAGAAATTGTAAATTGAAATGCAACTGATTGTTCCGTATTTCTTTTTTATAGTCAAAAAATGATAATTTGGCAGTGTGGCAACTTCAGCGTTATTTCGATCCGCTATTTGTACTTTAGTACTCGTTGCGATTGGTACTCTTGCTTAAGGTATTGATATTTGATACGACTGCGTATAAGTAATTTGACCTCAATTGTTTCCTTTAACAACCCCTTGGAAAGAATTAATTAATTGGTGTGTCTCTTAGATCGCTATCCATCATCCAATGGAACTAAATGGCGGAACTGTAATGACAAATTTCCCTCAGTTTGCATGTGCATATTTGCTTTAGTGGGCTAAAACTATCTTATGCATATATTGCATTATGGCATGGTCTTTATGCGTCCTTTATAGTTTATTTATATAGAACCAGAGGAAGTCTTTTTACCCCAAGTTAGTGCTACGGGTAATTGGATATTGGTGAGGAATTTAATTTTTTTTTCTACACTTTCGTGCATTCTTCCCCCAAAGGAATTTGGTGATTACCCTTTCAAAAGCATATATCCTGTAATCCATTAGGAGCCTACTGATTATTGGAAAAATGAAGTAACTAGTTTATGTTTTGAAGGCAATTTCATTCTAGTCATTTGGCTTTAGAGTAGCTCGTAACAGATCAAAATTTTATCGAAAAATTGCTTTTTCATACGAAACGTATTTTGACTAATTGGCTTTGTTACTAAGGAGAGACGCCATTGCATCCATAAAAAGTGACTGCCTTTTGCGCTCTTCATGCTGGAGGTGCCATCGAATCATATATTTTCAAAAACGAAGCAGAAAACTGCATTTCCATTAATAAAGTTCGGCATAGGTCGGTGAGGAACTATTACTTTTTTCCAAAAGTAGATATTCTTTCAAAAAAACGGTGCAACTTCACATGCAGCTCGTGTTGCAATAGACTCATTGATTTCACATTTTGGTCCCGTGAGTTGGCCGCCAAGATCTGGTGCTCTAATTTCATTGTATGCCTTTTTATGGCATTATTTGGAGTCGTTAGTTTAATCCAGTGATAAATCCATAAACAATTCAGGCATTGGAATTGAATATTGAAGGTGTCACCGGTGAACTCCCGCCTGCTTTATGCCAAAAAGTACTCCAAATTGATGTATATTCTGCGCAACCGTGACGGTCCAGTAGTTTCATTTTTCAAAATAAAAAAAAGAAACTTGATACTCCATTCTCGTGTACTATTATATGTATAAGCACCTAATGGAAAACCCGATAGATCATTTCCCACAGTAACTTTATTTGCTTTGCAAATATTTTAATTAAATTTTTTCGGTTAAGAGAGCGCGGTGTGAAAAATTTGTGCTTTGCTTAAATATTTATGAATTTACTGAAGATTTAGTATTTCCAAGCAATAAATACGTGGCAGTGCTTTCCATCAATAATATTTTGTGGCCTACTTTCATGAAGTGTGCAGCCAAATAAATTTTCGACTACAGACGAAGTCGTTTAACCTTAAAAATCGCCTGTGACATTTAACTTGCATGGTTACCGCAGCCAATGTTTTGTCGGTTCAGCAAACATGAAAAATTTGCCAACTCAGAAAAAACGTGGACAGTTCAGATAGAAGCATATTTATATATGCACATACACACACACACACACACACAGCCATGTGTGCTAAGTATTAACCAGCGAACACATTTTAATGACGCCTTATAGGACATTGACCGTGGAAGTAACATCCTTATTCTGTGTGATATATAATATCTATGAAGAATTGCAGAAAACTACTGAGTTACTTTAAGATACATTTTCTAGCCGCAGAATAGGAGGAAAGTGGTAAAAGGAGAAGTCCAATTTAAATTCCTTTAACAAAATACTTTAAATAAAACAAAGTTTTTCTTTATTCAAATAATTTAATTACTTTCAGCAATTAAAGTTGGGAATTGTAGTTGTTAAGTTAAGAAACTGTTAAGGAATTTTAATTACTTTTCTTTAATTGTATAATTTTCAATCCCACAATTACTACACTGCTTGTGCCCCAAAAAGCTTAAAGCTTTAAATCAAAATCCCAGTACACAACCGATACTTATTAATAAAATCGTCGCTGGAGGTCGAAAAATCTTTAGGGCCCCTTTTTAGTTCTTCCTTGGAACATTTTTCTTAATATCTGTATTTAATAGATAAAAATTTTTGAAGCCCTCGATACTATATACAGTATGATCTCATTAGTGCGGACAAATAAATTTAAAAATACGAAAAAATTGAAAAAATTAAATAATTAAAAATGTATTTGATTGAGTTTCTTAATCTGAATAAAAAAAAATATAATATTTAGAAATTATAACGCTTTTATTAATAATAAGTTAGTGAAATAAGAAATTGCTACTGCAAATAACAAAAATTGCCAATAAAATTTACTACAGTACAATCTCGATAGGTCGAGGAAATAAAAACCAAGTGGTCTCCAAATACCAAAATTTCCGAATTTCCGAAACAAGAGAAAAAGTAAGGTAGTTTTCTGTAATATGTACATATGTATGTATGTATTGTGTGTAGGAAACTTATTTTTATTTACAAGAAATTAATTTCAAAATAAATTAAATTTACTTATGAGTAAAAATAATTAATTTTTATAAAATTATTATATTAATTGTTGCACAAATAGTTGGACATTTTCATCTGACAAAGTTTAGTATAGTTTTGCTTTTTGTAAGCAGTATCTCGGAGGATTATTAGTTTAAGAAAATCCCCAATAGGAAGTTCCTCCTCTACGCAATAATTTATATAGGCATTAAAAGTAGATATGGCTTGAGGATGCTGTGCTTTTGGAATATTATCACAGCATTCTTCAATAAATGATACATCCTCTTCAGTCTCATCATCATTGCCTACAACTTCGTCATTCAAGCAAACATTTAGCTCATTACAATTAATATGTCAAGTAAATTACTTTGGCCGAATCGCTGCGTGTCAGTCTTGCTAGAGGAACTTCATCGTCTCTGAACCATTCGCCTTCGTAAAGAATTTTATTAAAGTACTTTTTTAGAATATTTGTCCCCACTTTATCCCAAGTAGTGCAAATAAATAAGGGAACGTTTTTTAATGTAAAAGTTTTAAGAGCATCTAGAAGATTTTCTGAACTTGATAAAATATCAGACAAAAAACTTTTACGATAATTAATTTTTATTGCAAAGGCGAAGGAAATAAGTATTGCCCGAATTATTGAGGTAGACAAAATGTCGCTTTCCGGATTATAGAGTACTTAATGGCAACAAATTAAGTGTACGGTTTATCACATTGTAAATAGTTGTAACATTATGTAAATATAAATAAATAATTTGAAGACTGGCTTTTATTTAAACGATTTCAGAATTGGCTGCTCTGTGTACTACAAAAGCAGAGGGGAACCATCAACCACACTGTATGAGCAACATGTTTGCATTTGGAAAAGTTTTATAGCTGATACACATGCACAAGCATGCCCACTTATAAAATTACGAAATAAATCTAATTTTGGAATTCTTCAGATTCAGTTTTCTTTTATTTACTTGAGAAAGAACATTATCCTGAAGTAAATTATGAAAAAAGCTTGCAAATTTCTTTAGAAGATCAGGTAGAGGTGGACAGTAGTAACCTTCGTAATGCTCCACATTGCAAATGTAAGAAATTAAGATTTCCTTACTTTAGAGAGCAGAGCTGTTTGAAATGAATTCTATAATATTTCAGATAATTTGCATGTTTAATGTATCAAGTGTGGCAACAAAGAAATGTTCGCTGGGTTTGCACGACTAAGAGTAGTTGCAGCCAACTTAGACATTTTCCAGCACAATGGAGAATAAATATTTGGCAATTATATTATTTTTCATTCGTATTTCTCTTGCAGATGATTGGCAATACATTTTCCTGGCCATTGTCGCAATGGAAAAGCCAGCAGAAATTTATTTTCCTTTAAATGAGATAAAAATAAAAATTTTATATATAAAAAATAGACAAGTTTGTAATATTTAAGAATGACTGGATGTCTCTCTCTACTCGTAAATGTGATAACAATGGATTTAAATGTGTATGTATGCAAGAGTGTGTGTATGTTTTTATAAAATTAAGTGGTAGTAAAAAGTTAAGAGGCATTCATTACTGAGGCCTTTGTTAGGAGTTGATAATAAATTGTCGTTTGCATGCAAATAATTCTGAACTTTCTCTTCTTACTTCTCTAGGCCATTACTGGAAGCTTTTAATACAAGAAGGCAGCATTGCATTGGCAGCTCTTGCATATACATCTATTAGCAAATATAGAACTATAGATGAGCACCAGCATTGCTTAAAGTTGAGAAATAAGGACTCATAGTAGGCCGATGGAAAGTTTTCTCTGGCATGGGAATAAAAACATTTCTATAAAATTTGTAGAATGTTGCTGTCAAATGCATTGTTGCGTAAATTTGAGTTCAACTGAATTGTTGCTGAATGGATTGAGCTGAATGTTGAAAAGAATTCGTATCTCCTTTCGGTTTTTTGTTCATTTTGCATTCGCATAAAAAAAGTAAATGGCAGAACAATGCTGTTTTTCCTTTCAACCGAAATGATGATAACTGGGTTACAACATGTAATTGGTGGCAAGAGAATTATTATGTTAAAGAGTTATGAACAAGCGATGTAATATTAGACTTGATGACAATTTATGTTAATATTTTATACTAGTATGTGTTTGGAACAATATGTGTTTGCCTGCGCACGCAAACAACCATACCCACATGCAGATTTATTATATTTATTACCACAAAATGAAAGTGCGTAGAAGTGCACAGACGCACACACACACACACACACACACATTGTGGTAAAATCTTAAAGAGTTTTCTTGAGATAAAGTCTTCAATATTTGTTTTTTTCTTTATATATATTTTTAATTTTTTAGATTTAAGTTGGTTTCCATAAACAAATTTTTATTCCTATTTTCAATATTTTAGTTTTACTATATAAAAAGCAATTTTGAAACCGATAAGGGCATATGGCATTCAGCCTTAGAGGGCAAATATATTAATCGAAAACTCAAACAACATACACAAACATCTTGAAATGCCATCAGTCAAAGAGGAAATTAAACATTTCGGTGGAAGGTACCCAAATAGGCTAAGCAATCACTCAAATATACTAGCAATCGATGTGTTAAATGACAGCGTAGAGCCCCATGGGTTAAAAAGGGTTTCATGTACTTGACCCAACCTTCAGGAAATAGAATAAATCTAAACCTTATTTTATCTCTATATATCTATATAAAAATGACATGTATACTCGTGATCGATAAACTCAAAAACTACTGGACCAATTTTGAACACATTTTATATACAAGCTCTATGGGCCGTGAGGAATGAATGTTTCTGTGCACTTTGAAGTTTGTCCGACCAATACCGTAATATTTAGTTTTTTTGTGTTTTGCCCGATAGAGATTAGCCCCATTAACACTGTATAACTCTGTTTCGCTGAAAGCATTGGCTGCTTAATCGGTGTATAGCGGCGTTAATTAGCCCAATACCGGATCACACCTAACCTATTTTCATGAAAAAAAAAATAATTAAAAATATGAAGAAATATCTCTAATTTTTAATCTCTATTGGCGCGATAAACCTATCCTGTCTTTCGCTGAAGGCATGTGGCGTCATTATGTATACCGACACCGACTCATACATATACAATATTTTTTCTGTTATAAATAACTAAAAACACTGATTTGGATTTTCTCCGAGAGCCAGTTCTAAATAAAAGAAAAATTGGATGCCAGCAACGCGGACCGGAACCAAGTAGTATGTATTTTGTATTTTTTCTTTTTTCTTTTTGGATTACGTTCAGTAGGATTGCAATACATGTTATTTTTAAGAATTATATATTTATTTTTGTAAAATAGATTGCAAATAAAATTTAGATTAATTAAAATAGATTGCAAAAATAAATTTTTTTTTCGATATTTCGCTACCGCTATGAAAATGTTATTTTATATATGTTATTTATATATATATGTATATATGTCATCTTATATATATGTTATTTTATATATATGTTGCCTCATGACAGTATTTCGGTTTCTTCCATCCAGGCTCTATTGTTGATCCAACGCATTTTGTTACTGTTTTAATATTTTCCTGACGAAGTTAAAAGGTGCGGTTAATAATACAGGAGAGCTTATGGGGCAAAGTTGTTCAGAATCCTGCAATCTCTACAAAGTGATCACAGAAAAGAAAAGCAAAAGCTTTTTACTCTGTAATCAATTCGTCTAAATTCTTGTTATTAGACCGTTAAAGATTTATTTAAATTTCAAGAATTGCTTGGATATTGGCCCTATAGTACATTTTCTTACGATTTATATGTACATACGAGGTGTGATCAAAAACCATTAACCGTTATTTTCAAATTTCGATTTTCGGGTTTTTTTTTCTCTTATGTTGGTATGCATGTCTTTTATATATATGTTGGCAATATCAGCCATTTTTGATTTGTGATCCCGACAAAACTAAAAAAATTCTTTTAAGATGGCAGATATTTTGAACGGTGTATCTCTGTCGAACTCGAAGCTGCAAATAAATGTTAGAAAATATATACCACGAATTACATATATCGTATGGCTCTTCTGCGTCAAAGTAGATGCTACTACGATTTTTTTTCGAGGTATTTTAATTAGTATTGACTCAGTATTTACTTTTTCCAAGTATTAAATAACCACTGATTATGGCATCATCAAGCGATATAAAGCATATGGAATAGTTCAGGAGAATGTTTTCCTTTATGACTGCAGGTTGCCGATATTAAAGTTACGACTTTACTCGTTTGCAGCTGCATTACTTTTCCTTTTTTAAGGTATTTAAAAAGCAAATAAGAAGGTATTGATACCTTTTGAAAGCATCAGCTAGACCGAAGCTTAACAATGCATGACTTATGCAGAAACTTCTCAATTTCATTGGCTAGAGATGCAGGACCCTATTTAAATACCTCTACCAGAAAATAATTTAATAATTTTTAATAATTTACACACTGTTCTGAGCAACCTCTGGTTTTGCTGCATAAGAAGGAATTTGCTAAGAGATTATTTCTATACATTTTTCTAGTTACTCACAAGTTAAAATATGCTTGTTTTTGTTATTTGCACTTCCTTTTTTATATATTTCTTTTTTTTACCGCTGAGTTAAATAAATGTCCTTTATATTCAAAAAAAAAAAGTGACTAAAAATACGATATTTATCAGACCACCGCTCCTTTATTAGGTTTTGCCAGCATTTACAAGTCAATGAAACGTTTAGTAAACTGAGCTGATATTTTTTGAGAACCTCTTTACAGTCTCCGACATCCTTTCGCTTTACTCCATTCGTGGTCTATTGTTGAGCCAACACATTTTGCAAACGTTTAACAATTTTCATAATAGAAAATGTTGAATAATTTTGTTACAGTGGTATGAGTGTGTGTACGTGAGCATAAACATCGTAATGCCCTGCAAACATTCTGGTAATAAGTAATGAATGTCATAATGCTTGAATAATCATAATAAATAACCAATTACAAATTAGTGCTGTTTTTCAAAGTAATTCTAAGATCCGCTACTAAAAGAATATATTTTTGTGAAAGAAACTCATACATTTATACATACATACATCCACACATACATAAGTGTACACATTTCTATATGAGAAAAAAGCTTTCTTATTCCAGTCGAGTCATAAAAACAGTACCAGAAAATGTTTATTTTATTAAGCTTACAGACTGTAAATATTTTACTGAAATATTTACAATAGTTGTTAACTAAACCAAAGAGGCCAATTAGTAAATCATGCCAAGCAGAATATAAACTTGTTAGTTATTGCAGAAATAAGTTTTCAGTACAATCTTAGCTTTTAGAGTTTTGTGTTCTTTTTTCATGCAGTCATTCTTTGTTTTTTCTAGAATTGAAGAATAATTATAACGATTAGTGTCCATGAATTTATATTGCATAAGAAATTAAATATCTTGTTTATACAGGGTGGTGAAAAAGTTAAAATAGGTCTTAAAATTTAATAAGTTTTTCGTTTCAATATATTTCTCCATTTCCTATATAAATAAGAGACCGATATGTAAATATTGCAATGGACCGGGAGCGATATCAAGTAATTGAATAGCTGACTATGAGCCCTTTTCATGTTAATAACCAGAATTGTAAATCCGAGAATTTTACTATATAAATAAGAGACCGATATGTAAATATTGCAATGGATCGGGAGCGATATCAAGTAATTGAATAGCTGACTATGAGCCCTTTTCATGTTAATAACCAGAATTGTAAATCCGAGAATTTTACTATATAAATAAGAGACCGATATGTAAATGTTGCAATGGATCGGGAGCGATATCAAGTAATTGAATAGCTGACTATGAGCCCTTTTTATGTTTATAACCAGAATTGTAAATACCAGAATCTATTGCACTGCATTAGCTATATAATACGGTGTGGCTGTACATTCTGGTGCCACACCGACAAATTTAAAAGGTGTTCCGGAAAAAGCTGTAAAACAACGTGCCATTTCCGTCTGAGAAAAAAATTTTAAAAAACATATAAACGAATAAGATGTTATATTTTCATGTCCACCTTATGATGACTTTTGGACCACCCTGTAGAAGTCGCTCAGGATGAAGTAGAATTGTATCACATTCATCTGCATAATAGGCAAAATAATTGTTGCCATTGTCGCAGTTGCTCATGAAGACCATGCAAATGGAATACTTATTTCTTGTCATCCATCAGTAACTGAAACGTTCGCGAAAGAATTAATGTTGGAGTTACTCGTTCTGTAAATTGCTTACACTCTTTCAAATGTCTTCTATAGGAAATTATAACGAGATGGCCTCGAACAGAAATCTTTAAAATGTTTGGGCGGTTTCTGCTGCCTGTATGGCCGGTTTTTCTTTTAAAGAAATCAAGTTACAAGTTTGTAGATGGCAGATATCATGCCACATCTACACATCCCACTCACACTCCCACTCACATCAACAAACCTGATATCTTAAGCATGTATGGCGGCAAATATTTGCTGATAAACTTGTTGTGAGCAAAAAAAATTAAGTAAAAAAAAAAGTAAATTCTTGAAAACTATAAACAAAGTAATGAAGACGCGCCATCCTGAATGCTGTAAAGTTTACGCGTATATATGAAAGCACATGCAAGCAGCGAAACACTGTTTTAACATGAACCTCTTAAAAAGCATTTACTGAAATTTGTAACTTTCAAGGATGTAAAATATAAAGACGAATGACTTTGTGACACAATGAAGCGCAACACTTGTCACAGATACACCATAAATATGGGAACTACTTACGACACACTTATTCATATTTTGTGACCAATAAATCTCCGTAGTAAATTTTACGAGTATGAGGGAAAGTTAAGTTTTAGAAAAGTGAAAGCTGTTTAATGGCCAAAAAATTTACACTTTATCAGTCCAAGTTTGCTTTTATTATCTGTTTTTGTTTCTTCTTGGCAAGCATACACTCAAAAAATAAGTTCATCATTAAAGCTTGATGTGATTACAACTTATTTCTTGTAAATAAATATTTTAAATAAATAATAAATAAATAATAAATTTTGCAAATAAATTTTTTGATGTGGTTACTACATCAATAACAGATTAATCCTTTACACTGAATTGTAAGACAATAAAATGGTTTACACCCAAAAACTTCTCATTTAATTTATAAATTTTGATTTGAATTGTGCTTGGCTTGATGTGTTTAATTAGATGATAAGCATGAAAGTCGCATAAAAATAAAGATTATGCAAACTTTTTGTAGCTCTTTCAGAAGTTTTTATAAAAAAGCCCGTAATTAGCTGAACAGTGGGCCAAAGTTTAATAATTTTGAAAACTTTTGTATTTCATTTTGCATTTTTTTTTTGGAGACACAGAATTACTGTTAGAGCTTTTCCTACATCGATCATTTCTTTTTTATTTTAAATAAATTATTAAAATAGAAAACACACTTTTTTTATATTAGAAAAATATTTATATAAAATTTTATATATTTTTATTTATAATAAAAAAGCCTTTTTCTAATATATTTATAAGGTAGAAAAGGTGTAAAAAAATTTATTCCAATTGATTAGCTCACCGCAAAATATTTCCGTCATCTGCCAGCCAAGTTATTTATATATATGTGGAGAAAGGAGCGACTTGGCTTCAAGAATTACTTTACAGATCTATCAATTTTTATTGTGAAAAATCGGAGAAAAACAGTGAAGCGTATAAGAAACTGCTTGAGAATTGCAAAGTGATTCAGTATTGTGCGATATATTTTTTAATAACCTTTTTACTACTCAGTGCTCTTAAAAGGATCTGAAAATAAAAAGTCTTCATGCAATTGGAATAATTAGAGAGGATCATCGATCATGTTATAGATCACTCTCGAAATAGATAAAACAGGTCACTGGCAATGTAGGAGTATGAAACCTTTATAAATATTATGCATTAAAAAAATGTTAAGCTAATCAATCCTACCACTGTCACTTATTAATTTTCTCCATTTTTATGATTTTATACTTGTTTATATAATAGGCAAGAAATATATATTTATTTTATTATCCCCTCCGGCTTTTTTCTTTGGCGTTTAGACGGTCCATTCAAGAAAATTTTTTATGATTTTTTTCCTACAAGCAAAAAATTCAAAATCCTTTAGATATCAATTAAAAAAAAGTTTTAAAAATTTTCCCCTGCAACAAATTAAATATATTTGCTTTGTTATCCTTCGAATCCTTCTGAACAAAATACATAGAAATATTTTAACTCAATAAATATTATTTTACTTTTCCTTATTTTATTAAAACATTTGGCTTAACATTGCAAATATTTTTCATTAAATCTGAAAATATAATTAACCACTAAAATTATATGTTTTATTTTTTTTATTTATATTAATTAATATAATAATGTTTATGTCTACTCAAATATTTCTTGCTTGATTAAATATATTGTAGTACGAAAAATTGTCCATCAGAATTGCCTGAAATTTCAAAGAGTTGTAAATGTGGAAATGGTTATCATGGAGAAGTGAAGGAAAAGGGAAATATTCAAGAGATTGAAGAAACATTGCATATGACCATGTATGATGTAACGAGCTTCAGGTTACTTGGTATGTAGTAAGAATGTGGATTTTGAAGTAGTTCATTTAAAATTGCTATAAAAACTTTAATGAAGCCAAAATTTTGTAATCAAATAAAAAAAATATGGAAGATGAACCAGTGAAGGACCAACTGGCATCAAGTCTTTAGAAAATAAGGTAAGAAGTACACTCTTATATAAAAAATAAATACACAAAAGAAATTTTATAAAAAAAAATTAAATGGAAAATAAAATATCTTATAAAAATGATAAATTTTTCCAAGATAGCAAGAAAAAGTTGATTATTTTTTTTTTTATTAATTGCGATTAGTATTATTAGAAAGTAAAATTTATATTTAAAATATTCAAACAATAAAACTCTATTAACTAATAATTTTGTAACTTCAAATACTGCGAAGAAAATACATCTCAGATGAAATTAGGGTGTTGTCACTGGGAATCCCCGACGGCACACTCTGCTTTTGTTATTGAAATCGCAACAGTGCGAGAAAATCAATAATATCAACAATATATAATTAGACAAATTTAATACTTCACAATTCTTGTTTAATATATTTGTTAAAAATTGAAATGGTATCTTAAGGGGTTGTATGTCCTGCTTACAAAATCCACACTATTTGCGGCTGTACTTATATAATTATAAGTACATAGTCTTTACTAATATTCTTGTTTTTCTATTTGGAGCTTTTGAAATGTGTCTAAATAGGGGGCTAAATTTCCTGTCTTATCCTTCGTTGCTAAAAATCTGCACTCTCTTTAGTGGAATATATTTCAGGAACTGTAATTACTCATACTTCACAATTAATCCTTCGAGATTCAAAAAGTTTTAAAGGCAGCAATAAATGTCACTTGGCATACTATGAAGTTTCTTTAACTAAGTTTTAAGCGAACAAATAGAATTCCCTTCTTTAGTTATTTGTTCCTCGTTTGATTACTCGTGATATGGACAAAGTTCTACTGATATCTGCCATTAATCTAGTATGATTTATTAATTATCCTTCCGGCAATGTGCTGGGAAATATCATTAGATTATTTGAAAACATTTTCACAGTAGAATATGTTAATGATGAGAGAAACTGTTTCACCAATAAGTTTATCCTCTGATGCAAAAGAATGACTTGTTTCAATTTATAAGAAAAGGCTTCGAATAAGTCGGCATTCGAATAATTCTACCAGCGCGTAATTGCTTTGCATATAATTTTATGACAGCAAAATATGCACGAAGCGAATCTTTCATTAACAAGTTTTAAACTCAAAATTAAATTAGTTAACAAAGTTTAGTTGTTATTTGTTATTATTTTTCCCACTTGTTAATGCAAACAAAATAATTGCCACGGATTGCACATTTTAACACCGTGCTCTTTGCAAGCTATTTTAATTTAGCAGGATTTTCAGGTTTATTGCAGGACATCTTACTTGTAAAGCTAAGATGGTGAAAATTATGTTTTCATACTTTAAAGTTGCGTTCGTGTTAAATAAAACTAGAAAAAAAATATAGTCAAATAATTTTTTAAATTTTCAAAAAAAAAAAAAATACTCGTAGTTCACAAAAACAATAAGAACTCAATTTCACCAACAGACATACAAACATATTTTTCAATGAACGAAAAATTCTTTTATAGACTTTATAGTATGTAAAGCAGAGTGAAAATAATGAGACGGATTACATTAATATTTTGTTTTATGAGCGTATGGCTCATAAATAATTTTTGTATGAGCCTATTCGCCAAATACAATGTGCACTTCGCTTATCTCCTTCTCAATTTGAATTGTACAATTTCCCATAAATGGTAAGTGAGTTGGTGAGAACAATAATGAAATGATTCATTTAGATCGTCCTTAATGCTTTCCTTTACAACCTCTACAAATTCGTCTGAACATTATTATTAAGAGTAGTTGAGTTCCGAAAACGACGATACATTATTTCCATAAACAAATTCCAACAATTTTTGAGCATCTGCCCATAATGGCATAGCAAACCAATCCTACCAAAAACTAACTAAAGGCTTGTCAAACAATGCAATGCCACAAACTCAATTTGGAAACATTTCAAAAACCATCCATACCACATTTTTTTCATTGGAAATGTTATCAATTGCAAACAATAGAAAAAACTCCCAGATTGATATATTAAATCATTATTTAGAGTTCAATATCACGCATCGCTATGAATAAATTATTTGTATCACACACAATTCCAAAAATTCTTTGCCAATCTTCAGAATATTCAATCACTTTCGTATGTTACTACGAACCAACATAATCATCTGTTTCCCTCAAGTGTTTTTGCCACTCAGCCAAAAAGGCTCACTGGGATGGGTGTGGAAGTTTGCTAGAAAACTAGAACGATTTAAGTGAACTTGCTTTCTAAAGTTTTTCGCATTGGAAAAAACATTTTAAAAAAATGTGACCAATAATAGATATTGCAGGCTGTGCCGCATACAATTTCGTATTACCCACAAGTTTCAATATTTCCTTTAAACTGTAGATGAAATAAATTTTCAGAAGTTTTATTATTCAAACTCCAGCCATTAAATTTAGTATTCAATAAAATCAAATATAAACCAGATGTTGTATTATTTATGACAAAAGTTCTACTAAAGCAGTTGGCTTTCATGAACAAATTGTTTTAGATAAATCAATTGCATTCGAGACACTGTTAAATATTTTTCCAACAGTTTTTATTTATTGTGTGCGATACAAAATTACTAAATCAAAATTAAAGGCTGAAACTTCAGAAAGGATTTTAATTCACTATATTTCCCAGAGCATGAGTTACATATATTTTATATAATTTAAACTACACAAATGCAGAGCCGAAGGTAAAGTTATAAAATTTATAACTTTTTAGACAACTTTGTTATGAAATACGTTTGCACTACTATAAGGAAAAATGACATTCCTGCGATAATATTTTGGAAATTCTGCTTCATCCTTGTGACATGCGAGATTCGTCAAGCAGGTTAACGATTATACACTAAAAGGCATTTTCGTTTATGTGCGTTATTTAATATTTTTTCAATGTTTACTATAAAATTTTTACTCAATATTCAGCATTCGCTAACATCACTCGAGAGCGAAGTACTCGCAGTATGTACACTCTTTCAAGCAGAAAATAATAACACTGTTAGTAAAGCCACCATTGAGTGCCACATACATTCCACTTGCTGTTATGCAGACACGAGCATGTACATAAAATAAGGGAGTTGACTCATTTAACATGAATATTCGTCATCTGTCAAGCCTTACGGAAGGTCAGTTTTTCAAATACAAGCATTCAATAAAAATTTGTTATTTAAATTTATACTCCCATATACAATAGGTTTATTTAAAAAGAATTATTAGTATGGCTGTGACATCAGGGTGTATGTCTTCGAGAAAAGTTGGAAAGACAGACATTAAGGAAACGATGTCTCACAAATATTTTATAGTTTTATTCACCCAAAAACACAAACCCTGTTACACAAAATTGCATCATCTCTGCCGAAACTGTGTTTTCTTAATGAATGCGCCTGCACGTTATACATGTGTATGGCTGTATGTTTGTTTGCATGAGTGTGTGCTTGTGTTGTTGTTGATTTATATTCATGTGTTTATATTTATATATATTTATAGAGAAGATTTCACTTTAAAACACATTTAATAGAGAAATACAACAACAATACAATTTTAAGCTTAGAAAATTTCTGTAGGAAAGTAACACAAATTGTGCTCCGCTCTGCTAAATAAAGGATACAATTAATGGGTTTTTTATAATTAATAGTGTTACAATAGAAGGTCCTCTTTCAGTTTCAGATTCTTACAAATGACCGAAATTGATTATTTTTCTAGTAACCCATAGTAATGAAAGTCCTTATATTAAAGTGAAAAGATATTTGAGAACACTAAATTAAACGAATTATTTAAATAAAAAGATTTTAAAAGCAAAAAAAAAAATCGTGTCGCACATACTTGCAAATAAAAGTGATTTCTTTTTATTATTAAATCTCAAAAAAAAGATATTTAAGAGAAATAATAAATTTCAAAGCATTTTTTTTAATTTTTTGTTGAATTTTAAATTTGTGTACTAATACTGTAACGACACGGAAAGTCCTTTTAGTAAAAAAAAAATATTTTTAAAAAAGCCAATGATAATAAAATTATTTTTATTGAAAAAGGAAATATCTTTCGGAAAACAATATGTAAAGAAAAAATATTTTATTAAAAAATTATAGTTAAGTTTTTAAAAATAATTTTTAATTTTTGTTTAATATTTTATAAATATAACAAAAAAAATACAATTTAAATTTCCTAAGCCAATAATATAAAAGCAAGTTTTTAACTCAACAGAGAAAAGGATTAAAGGTTAAGTTAACACCAAAAAGGACCTTTTGCTTGCATATTTGTATGTATGTATGTATGTGTTTTCAAACTTCCTTCGACCAGTAATTTATGCAATCGGCAATCATGCATGATGGATTGCGACTTGTCTGTTAGGACTTGTGAGGTTATGACAAATATTATTGGGCCCGAACACGTTATTGACATACGAAATTAGCACACAGTGAGCCGTTTTAACTATGGAGTAAAACTATTTCTGTTAGGAGGTGAATGGCTTTTTGAACGAGCAGCTTCTTCAATTTGAGTGATGGTACAAATGACAAGATCGCCACCTCGTACATCAAAGTTTATATCAATTTCTAAAAGTCGATATAAAAATTTTATGGTGAACAAACTTGCAAACTCTGCGGACATTAAACAATTAAATTTGATTTAAATTCCTCAAATATACTCATATGAAATAACAGCTCAGCACACAATCATCAATAGAGTTGTCTGCCTATTTTTAGAAAATTATTTGGAAAACTAAATAATTGTTTTTAAGAATTTTTTTTAAAATACGAAATACAAAAGGATGCAGCAGAAGTCGAGGTAAGAAAAAAATATACACACTTGATGGAATAATTGAAATACTTCGGATATTGACTTCCATAATTCAATAAAAAATTTGTGATTAAAATTTTATAAATAGCATTATTTTTTAAACTGATATATTATATACATTATATATATAAAATATTCATGACATGCTGGATGAAATGAAACTTGAATTGTTTGGCCCCAAAAAGTTTAATGTGAACTTTTAAACTTGTAATTGTAAGAAAACCATTTCAAGTAAATATGTATGGCTCTGCAACATCTGCTTCTCATTTTAAAATCCTTAAAAAAAATGTTCCACACAATATCTAATATCTAAATCAATACCTGCTCTTTGAACGTATTACTCGTATTTCATGGTATCTAAAGTAAATACAATCATAATATATTTTCCCTTTCATTTAATGGCAATTCTATAAAACCATATCAAAAGGGCACGTTCGACGTGAACAATGGAAGCAAAAAAAAAAAAAAACCAACAGCTAAAGATTGCAAACTAAAAAGGTAGAGAGAAACGCTTGGAAATTGAACTTGATTGGAAATAAATATAATAGGAATTTGTTTGCATGTTTTCCAAACATACAATTCCACACATGCACTCTGCGCAGAAACCTGCGAATTGCATTTTTCACAAATTTTATAAATATTTTTCTTCTTTAAAAATTTTTTCTTTATTCATTTTTCAAAGCGCATTAAAATAAAGTCAAGTTTTTTTTGCTGAATCAATATTTCCAAAATTACACTCTATTTGTTATATTTGAACATTTCAAATTATCCTTTTTACAACATTCTCTCAGTCATACTAATATTTCACAACAAAAAAGAAAAATGCGAAAATTGTTTACAGAATTTTAAGATATTTAATAGTCGGAAAGAATATATAGTTGCGATAAATTAGCATCCTTTTTTCTTGTACTTTTTGAGGGAAAAACTTTCTTCGTTACCGATAAGTTTGGTATCTAAATAATATTGCTAAATTTATATCCTTAAACGCTTATGTTCGCTAGAATCCTTAATCAAAAACAAATGCAGACAAAGAGTTTCCTTTTTACAATATATATACAATGAAAAAAAAAAATTATTATTACGTATGAAATTTAAATTTTTTTTTTCACATGCATTCTCAACAGGTCTTTAAATTACTTTAAGATCCGAAATTTGTAAACTTATTACCCCAATTTCAGAAATGAAGTTGATCAAAAGGATTAGAGGTCGCCGCAAAAACCTAAAACGTTCTTGCACTCTTTTCTTTTTTTTTTTTTTGTATATATTTTTATCTCTAGATTTTATTTTAATTAATTAATTCAACTCTTTTTTAAATTCTTTTTTAATTCAACTCTTTTGTTTTAAGTAAAAGCTCAAGACAGCATATATAAATATTATAAGTATTTTAATTGTAAGTTGCCTTCTTCGACTGATATAAAACTCGACAGTAATTATTTTCAGTTTTGATACCGTGAAGGAAAAAAAAAACTTTAAAATTACTTTTTATTGTTTTTAAGTTTAAGGAAATCTTTGCATAAACAGCAGCAAGTAAATGCGACAAATAAAATGAGTTTAATCCAAAATTAAGAATATTCTGTAATAACAATCCTGTAATAATTCCTGAGAATAAATGAAAAGATGTTGCTCTTTTGAAAATTGTTTATTGCAATACGAATTCTAATTGTTATTTATGTCTGCAATATGAGAAAAGCTACAGGATGTTTGGTATGGTAGCTAGACGGAACTGAAAGCGAGCAAAAATACAGATGCAAAAGCAAAAATATAAACTTTAAATCGTTGTAGACAGTGTAAAATCGCAGAGAGAAGAGTGTTCAGATTATGAAATATTTATTATTCTAACACTCGCAGCATTTCCTTTCACATTTCAATGTCATAGAGCGCCACTTTATAAAGGAAAAATATTTTTACAAAAAGTGTTACAAGTAGAAAGAGCCAAAGGAAATACAATATATATATACGAGTATACAAAGTCGTGTAGAATTTGAATGGAAACTGGTACATAAGCACGTTCCTGTAACAACGTAGATTTCACTGAGGCACTGCCTTCACAAATATTATTTCCTCTTTTTTTTATATAAATTATAATAATAAGTAGTTTTATTTGTAGTTTATCATATTGATTGTTATATGGCATTAAACATCCTTTAAGAGGTCAAAGTGAAAGAAATTTTTAAAAAAATTTAACAAAAATTTTACAATAAAATTTTTTATAAGATTAAGGTAAATTTCCAGTGTATAATCATTTTTCAAAGCGGAAATTAAAATGCAAAAAAAATGGTTAAAGCATTTGAATAAAATTTCTTATAGTTAAGCGGAGTCTATTGCATTTTTTTTTTTTTTTTTTGGAATATATTTCAATTACATAAAAACTTTTTAACTGAATTTTACAAGTTTAATTAAAAGATGCAGTTTCATTATTGTTACTTTTAATTTTCAGTAAATCAAATCAGTTTTCAGTCTTCATACAACAAATATTTTTAAAGTTTCTTTGTTCCATTTTACATTTTAGCAACTGCAATAAAGGATACAACAAACTCTCATCTCCATACACATACATATGTAAATATATCCCCTTACCCAGCAACCATTCTTTGCTAAAACAAACTTTCAAAAATTCGCAACCACATTAGAAAAATTAAAAAAAATTGTGAAAATCAAAAATAGAAATACAGTCGAACACTTTTATAACGAACATCGGTTATAATGAACTATGCGAATAGCGAACTGTTTTCTCTAATTGCAAAATTTTTTTATCTATTTTTCATACAAAACACGTCTTATATATATCCAACACGTCTATAACGAACTAGTTTTTGTGAGCCACACAATGAATTTGCAAAGACAATACAATATTTATAACGAACTAAGAAAAAGCCGATTTAAAATAAAATCGCCATAAGGCAACACTTATACGCAATATCACTTCACAGCTGTTTTAGACAGATGATTGGTTTTAAGTTCTAAGAAAGTCAAAAAGGGAAATATGGATAAAAATAAAATAAAATAAATTCCATTTCGCAAATAAGTAGTGAAGTTGGGAAGGGAAACAAGAGTGAAAATTCTAAAATTAACATTAGCCACTGTTGCCATTTTTTTTTCTTGCATGGGTTTGACAAATTTTTCAACTACATCTATAGCGAACTAAAATGTCCGGCATCTTTAAATTCGTTATAACCTTGTGTGACTGTATTTTATAGAGACCTTTAAAAGCCTTCTTGTAGTTTTTAAAGTTTTTACTCATATTTAACAAGCTTTAAAAGTTTTACACATTTTTGTAAAGGGAATAAAAGACGAATTTAACAAAACGTTTACAAAATATTCTATATAAATCATTAAGTAATAGAAATGTCATATTTCTAGGAAAGATGGCTTCCATGGCGTTCAACATTTCTTTCTTATCTATACAAACTATTCACTGGGTAGCCACATCACAATTTTAAAATATATTGTGTGCGTGTGTGTGTGTGTGTGTGTTAATGAATACGGAACTCTACTTAGTATTTTGTTTAAGAGAATACTCGTATATTAAAGTTCGTGTGCATGATATGGAGGCTGTGTGAAAATAGGGCATAAAGAAATGCAATATATAAATTATAGTCCTTTGCAAACGTACAGAAATAAATATACTTCATTCACAAATTGCAAGGCCAGCTTAACCGAACGCGATAACAAACATTTTTCAGCGTGAAATATAAGTATAAAGTAGACGATTTGTTAAACAAAATACTTTCAGAAAGTCGTAATTATGCAGGAAGTACGAGAAAATGTTTTTGAACAATCAAAAGGGTTTTAAAAAAGATTGTAATGGATGTAGACAAGACTTGAATAACTCTGGAGTGAAATTAATTTTTCGCCGAAAGTGAAAAGTTTTGCCTTAAATAAACAAGAGGTCCTTGGATTGTAACAAAAGTTGCATATCAGCTGTTGGCACACAAGTAGTGTTGAAGTGCAATGGCAAAAAAAAGAACTCTAATGATGAAATATGATGAATAAAAGAGAGAAAGGGGGCAAGTCCAAACTCTATGCAAGCAATAATATTTCTCTGGGTGCCTCCGTAGGCGAATGAATAATGCATAGCCTACTTAAGC